>CM065596.1:70064923-70133578 GCA_033119425.1 Bufotes viridis
CACATTTCATCATTTCGCAATTCTGATTGCATGACAGTAATTTAAACGAATGAAAGGAAAGTATTAGTACAGACCGGCACATATTAAAACAATAATAACATTTTACTACATGGGCTAAAGTACAAAGGAAGAACACCTTACAATACTGACCCATTGCATAGTGTGCACACTTTGCAGTCAGAATGGAACATGCTGCAGGCAGATTGGAGCTGACCAGCACAAAAACACTGAAACAGACTGAGATGCTAACCAAATGCTGATAAGCAAGAGATCGAGATTTGTGCACTTGAACCAGGTGAACATACCATTTGGGAACATTTTAGGATTCTCCACTAACGTAAGATCCAAACAAAACTAGAAGTACGCTCATATATATATATATAGTGCCAGTAAACAATAACATATGCAAACTAGTGACCACAACTCATATGTCCAAACCAAAAATACTTACCGCCTCAGGTCCATCACTTCCTCAAGAAAGCGCAGCTGGCGTGAATACATATATGGCCTCTTCTTGGGAGTGCCTTGTCGCCCACGACCCCTTTCAGTAAATTCTCGCCGGTATTGGTCCCGGCAACTATTCCATCGGCTTTTTATGTTTTTGACTGCGAAAAAAAAAAAAAAAAGGAAAAAACAAAATTACCAACAGGAACACGGATCTAGGATCCTGAATTAATAATAAATAACCGTCAACATCCAAAAATACCAACATAACATTCACTACAAATGGTACACTAGGGAAGGTGTGCCTATCCTAAAAGCTGCCGCAAAAACAAGTTGTAGATTAGTTGTGCTAGGCCTTATGTAACTAACAACTGTATGCTATGGCAAGTAGAACAATTTAAGGCAAATAGAACCCAGCTTGCGCTTACCCAAATCTGCACGGCCACGGGAATCCGCCTTCTCCCACTCCTTTGGCTTCATTTTTCTGGCCACTTTCGACCATGCCGCATCCTTCCGTAGCCTATCCAGATAATCAGGGACCCGGCTGTCCCACAATTCGGGCAGTTGACGAACAAGCTCTATTAGCTTCTCTACATTCAACTTAGGCATGGTGTGTTGCTCCTAAATCAATGCCAAACACAGCCCACAAACTTTTCTGGCAGATGGAGAAAGTGAAACAGCTTTTTGGCAAACAGACAGTTTGGCACTTCCTGTTTTTTTTTATTTGTAATTTAACACACTGTCTGGTTGTCAGTTTGCCAGCAAACTTTATTAATACATGGACACGGACGCTGATGCGGACGCGGATGACACACGGTTGTGCATCTGCGCTTTTCACGGTCCCATTGACTTGAATGGGTCCGTGAACCGTGTTTCACGGACAAGAATAGGACAGGTTATATTTTTTTGACGGACTGGAATCACGGACCACGGACGCGGAGGACAAACGGTGCATTTGCCGAGGTTTCCACGGACCCATTGAAAACCAATGGGTCCGCAGAAAATCACGAAAAACAGAGCAACGGACACGGAATGAAACAACGGTCGTGTGCATGAGGCCTTACAGCGATATTTCTCAGACAAAGTATGGGTATATATAAAATGCACGTCAAAACTCATTGCCCTACTTCTCCTGAGTACGGCAATACCACATGCGTGCCACTTTTTGCAGCCAAAATGCACAAAGGGGCCCAAATTTCAATGAGTACCTTTAGGATTTCTCAGGGCATTTTTACGCATATGGATTCTCACGCTTTAGGGCCCCTAAAATGCCAGGGTAGTATAAATACCCCACATGTGACCCCATTGTGGAAAGAAGACACCCCAAGGTATTCCGTCAGAGGCATGGCAAGTTCACAGAAATATTTTTGGCACAAGTTAGCGGAAATTGATATATATATATATATATATATATATATATTTTTTTTTTTTACAAAGTCTCAAATTTCCACTAACTAGTGACAAAAAATAACATTTTACATGAACTCACCATACCCAGCACGGAATACCTTGTGGTGTCTTCTTTCTAAAATGGGGTCACATGTGGGGTGTTTGTACTGCCCTGGCATTTGAGGGTCTCCGCAATTATTACATCGTATGGCCAGCATTAGGAGTTTCTGCGATTCTCCTAATATTGAGCATATGGGTAATGAGATTTTTTTCCATTTAGCCTCTGGGCTGAAAAAAAAATGAACGGCACAGATTTTTTCATTCGCATCGATCAATGTGGATGAAAAATTCTCTGCCAAAATGTGCAAAAAAAAGTAGTAAGGCCCCATTCACACGTCCGCAAAATGTCCGCATCTATTCCGCAATTCTACGGAATAGATGCGGACCCATTTAGTGTGAATGAGGCCGGCGGTATATGCGGAGAGCACACTATGTGCTTGCCACATCAGCATTCGCGGAGAGCACACTATGTGCTCGCCACATCAGCATTTGCAGGGCTGCGGCTGCAAACTTCTTGGTTTCAGCCCCCAAACATCCGGCCGCAGCTCCGCAAAAGATAGAACTTGTCCTATTCTTGTCCGCAATTACGGACAAGAAAAGGCATTTTCTATATAGTTCTGGCAAAGTGTGGATCCGCAAAATGCGGAAAGCACATTGCCGGTGTCCATGTTTTGCGGATACGCGGATCCATGGATCCGCAAAACACATACTGGACGTCTGAATGAGCATTACAGGGGTGATTAGTGACAGGGGGTGACAGGGGTGATCAGGGGGTGACATGGGGCGATCAGGGGTTAATCGGGGTTAATCAGGGGTTAATCAGTGACGGGGGGATGGATGGGGGGTCTGTGTGGTGATTGGTGCACTTACAAAAGTTTCCTTAGGTGGTCCCAAGCAAAAGGGACCACCAAAGGAATCGAACAGCAAGCATATCAGACGCTGTTAACAAAACAGCATCTGATATGCAATTTTTAACTTCTACAGCCTGCCAGCGCATGATCAGCGCTGGCAGGCTGTAGTTAAGTTCTCCCGACGCGATCCTGTGAGCGCGCGCGCGCGTGCGCGCGTTCACAGGAAATCGCGCGTCTCGCGAGATGACGCGCCCGCGCGTCCAGGAGGAACAGACCGACCGCCGCCAGGACGCAATCCTGCGGTTAATATAGTGGCCAAATTATGCTCATAGAACCTATTTATTGGAACCCCAAACTTAACCCCCAAATAATCCAAGGTTTTGTTAAGAGGTTGTTAAGAGGGAGAACCCGAACGCCACTGCCCATATCTACAGCCTTGCGGTTAAGCAGGAGGAGTGATGACTTAGTCCAATTGATCAACTAACCTGAAAGCTTGCCGAACTCCTCTAAAATTTCTTTCACATAGGTGAGGATTTTCCATCCCTGATACAAAAACAAGATAGCGTCGTCGGCATAAAGGCTTATTTTATAGCACACTCCTGCAACCACAAAGCCGTCTATACAGTCGTCTAATCGAATTTTACAAGCCAGTGGGTCAATAAATAGGGCAAAAAGAAGAGGATGCCCTTCTTTTAGGCCCTCACCTGTAATGTTTTATATGTCTGCTCACCTGTAGGTCATCACTGCAATGTTTTATGCAGTTCGCTCACCTTCATGCCCACACTACAATTTTTTATAGGGTCCGCTCACCTTCAGGCCCTCAACTATAATGTTTTAGAGGGTAACCAGGAATGCTTTTGAGGGTCACCAGTAGGCCATCAATGATAATTTTTCAAGGGTGTGTATGATGCCCTCCTTTATGTGTAATAAAGGGTGTATTGGAGTGCCAGTTCCTTGTAATTTTTGCCAGCCCTTTCGCATAGTGCATAGGCTTTATGAGTACAGCAGTGTACCTGAACCATCCTAGCACCATGTGAATGAGGCCCTCCTTTATGTGATATATAGGCTGTATCAGAGTGCTTCTTATTTGTAATTTGTGCCAGCATTTGCACTGTATTTACAATTTAATATACAGGAAATAATGTTTCCTAACAATTTTACCTCTAAAAATGTCTTTTTTTGTTGAAGGGGTGGGATTTTGTCGCTATGTAAAAGTGGCGGACAACTGGGACAATATGAGCAGCAAAATTGACATCGTCCCCATGCTGTTCCAGATCCATTTTGGTGGTGTTTCTGTGACTTTCTGACCTTTTCCAATGGACCAGGCGCCTCCCTCATCCGAGCAGGGGGTGCCTGGTTGTCTCCTATTGACTTCCATTATACTCAGATGCTCGGCCAAGTGCGCAAATATCGCTATGTGTTTGGACCAAGTACCCGAACACCTGAACACTTTAGTGCTCACACATCACTAGTTATTTCCCCAAGGTTCAGGGCAGCGGCCAGGATGTTGCGGTCATTGCCACTCACCATCTTGCTCAATTGGAGTTAGCAGGGTGACAGCCAGCAGAATGTTTGTTACTTGATGTACATTAGCAACTGCTCATATATATGACATACATGGTGGGCTTCTTATCTCTCCTCTGCTCTGCATTGGCCCCGACTGCTACTGTACTATCGCTGAATCCAACAACAATGCAGTGGCTATGGGTGCCACTATTACCACCACCATTAACACAGCAAGGTCCCCAGCCTCCTCCTGAACCTCCTCCTCAGGGCAGCTCAATTGGTGACTGCTCTCCATAAGTCTTTATCACGGATGCACTGTTGACTGTCTGCCATATGGCGTGGTGGGGTTTTCTTGCCACTTCTTAGGAAAATGGAATGTGGCCCACTAGGAAGGAGCAGTGAAGGCACTCCACACTAAAATAATCTTTGGTGCTCAGTGATGGGAAGATATCCCATATATATAGAAAAAACTGGTTCATGACAGGAGTCAGGGACTCAGAATATGATGTCCTTCCCTTTTCACAAGCACACTGAAGACACTTCTACCGACAGTTGACTTTGGAAATACTGCAGTATGTGTGCCACTAACAGGTTTTCCCCAATGTCTTTTGCTTGTTAAAATATGCAGATTCTGAAAGAAAAACAAAGTTAACAAATTACTATGCAATTATTTCCCCACCACTACCCTACCAACTAACAGTGCCTGGAGATGTACCAACTTGGATTTCGACCTAGTTTTTAATTTTACCACCTATTGTAAAACAAGTATATGATGTTTTCTAAACATCAACCAAAACATTTTTCATTTGACCTATATGGAGATGAAACAACACAGATGTGTGCCTACTATGTCAAGTCACAACTCACAGATGTTTGTCTCCATTACTCTGCATATTCTAAGACACACAGAGTATATGCTGGTTTTAAAAACTTAAAAACATAATAATAAATTGGAAGTGGTGTGAAGATGAAACAACACAGACTTTTGCCTAGTATGTCACATCATCCTTCACAGATATTATTCTCTACTACCTAGTGTATTGTAAGACACGTATATATGCAGGTTTTCAAAACTTCAACCCCAAAAATTACATTTGAACCGTTTGGAGTTAAAACAACATGGATTTTTGCCTACTCTGTCATGTTATCACTCACATATGCTATCCTCCATTACCCTACATATTGTAAGACACACATATGCTATTTTCCAAAAGTTAAACAAAAAAAAAACTATGTGGAGATGCCTTGATATGGAGTTGAAACTAGTATTTCAGGTGTTTTCACTGAGATTTCAAATGCTACATCTAAGGTAAAAACATGTGTTGTACAATGTTGGGCTTATTCCTCTCCCCAAACCCCACTGCAGTTCTCAGCTGTATTGTGAAGACAGATATTTCTTAGCAATGCTCATTTTTGTGAGTGCTGCTAAGGGACACTTAAAAAGAAAACCAGTGTATTTTAGAAACCACTCTCTGTGGGAATGAGAATAAACAATATGTTCTGGTTTTCTTGCTTCTTGCTAAGGTGTGCCGTTTGTCTTTATTAGCTCTCCCATATACCGACTTTTGCCTGTCTACTTGCCTGTTCACCTTATCCTGCCTTAACTTTCCTCTGCCTGATCCTTGTGCTGACCCTGAGCTGCCTGCATTGACCTTTTGACTAACTTTCCCTTGTGTAAACTCTGCTTGCCCCGACCTCGGCTTCTCTTTGACTACCGTTTTGCCTTTTTTGTCTCATGAGTGTTTTGCCTTTGTGCATCAGCAGTCACTAATCAGGCACTTCTCCTAGAGCAGGGATTCTCAACCTGCGGTTCTCCAGCTGTTACAAAATTACAACTCCCAGCATGCCCTAATAGCTGTAGGCTGTCTAAGCATGCTAGGAATTGTAATATTGCAACAGCTAGAGGGCAGCAGGTTGGGCATCAGTGTGATAGAAGAAACAGCCTGGTTGCTCTACTGCAGCAAAGTCCAGATCCCTGTATAGGGTTTAAAGAGTTCAGCAGATTTGCCCAAAGATGATCTGCAAAGGGTGATACATTTTTATTTACCTTTACACTTTATATATATGTAAAATAGCTATAAAAACACATATCTCAATAATTTTACAGTGCTTTTAGTTATATTACAGTGGTTTGTTTGGATTTTAAAAGTTCTAGCAAGGACCAGCTGCTGAAATAAGCTCACAGATAGCATAACTGCATAAAATGATTTCAGAATGCAAGATATTGTCACACAAGACGTTACATACAGATGGTAACAGTTGTATAACAAACAAGATTTACTTCTGACATTATTGCTTACTTCTCTTCAACAGGTAAACCCTGAACTTTTTTGAAACAGCCGATATGTTTTGAAAGCTAATTTAATGCTGTACGGAAATATATTTACTTCTAGATTGACACAAACCTGATTTGTGCAAAGACGTTTTGCAATTCAGATTTAAGAGTCCCCATTGTACATTCACAATTTTTGACCCCTGCAAGAAGGGGAAAACTCATGAATTGTGTCACTTCTACAATGACCTTTTTAAAGTAGACATTGAAATGTCAACCAATTAATTTGTTTTAGATTTCAATTCAAGGTTCACTCAGAAAAAAAGATGTTAGGATATTCAGTACATTTTCCTTATTATCGTCATAAACTCTTACTGAATAATTATTAGATTGTATTCTTCATAAAGCCCTAATTAGTCTAAAAATTCACCAGGATAAAGACCACTGTGGACAATTCAGAAACCACCCCAAGTGCATATGGTTATGTCTCCAGGGAATTTTGAAGACTGACTGGCAGATTAATGATGCTTTTTAATGATCTTGATTTGTTGCCAGGGCAGAGATCAGGGTAAGGAGGATAAGTCATATCAAATAAAATTGAGATACAGCCACATGAAGCTTTAAAATATTTCAGAAATAATGAGAGGTTACACAGTCTAGTCACAAAACACTGTTAAAACATCAGACAAATTTAAGAATATTGCAATTACTCGCTTGAAAAGGTTGTTTTCTAACAAAATAGGTTACATCAATGTAAATTGTTCTTTTAGTTTGTATTTATAAAATTGTTAAGCATAAAAACAGTGTTTATCACACAAGGCTATCACAGCAAAAGTGCATAAATTTTCAGGACAAGAAGGCAAATTTTGTTGGGTGGGAAAGTATTTTTAAGGCTTATTTCACACATAGGAGCAGATTTGAAAAGTGGGCCAGATTTATCACAGTGTTTGATGCAAGCCTCTATTATTTGGCTCTATAACAGACTCTTGAAGCAGACCATGTCACTTTCCTACTAAGAAGAAAAGGATGCAAATGAGCTCGAATCCGAATCATGTCTAAATGCCTATTTATAAGGTCAAACATTGACTTATAGGATAGCTGCCTTACATCTGGTGGCATTAGAGGCAGAGCTTGTTAAGAGCTCATTTTCATCCCTTTCTTCCCAGAATTCCAGAGGAGCATGTATGAACTATTAGTCTCCTCACGCCAACTAAAGCAAGGAAAGATACTTTTCTACTAAGCTTTCCTACTTAATAAATAATAAAACATAAATACTAAAAACAATGGGTTTTTAAACACATTTTACATAATTTGTGCAATGCATTTTGATTAGTAAATCTTTTTGTATTTTGTCTTTTTGTCTCTAAAATGGCATGTGTTTTTTACCATTGTTAACATGTTGTGTCAAAAATGCACAAATGCAATGCAGAAAAAGCCATGAAAAAACACTTTGGCTGTGGTGCATAATGCTCATTAAACTTGGGCATGTTCATACTGCTAAAATCCGGCATGAAAAAACACAAAAAACGGTGGCAGATTAAGGCCTCTTTCACATGGGCGTCATGTTTGGCGCCTCGGATAGGATGCGGGTGCGTTGCAAGGAATATGCGTGATTTTTCCGCGCATGCGCAAATGTTTGTAATGCGTTTTGCGCGCGTTGGAAAAATCGCCATGTTTGGTACCCAGACCCGGCCGGACTTCATCACAGAAGTCTGGTTTCGGGTTGAGTATTCTGGTGAATTTACTATTTTCCCTTATAACATGGTTATAAGGAAAATAATAGCATTCTTAATAAAGAATGCTTTGTAAAAATGAGGATGAAGGGGTTAAAAATAAAAAACTTAACCTACCTTAACCTACCTTGCGTAGTTAGCGATCTTCTTCTCACTTCAAGCTTTAGCTGTATTCTAAGGACCTGTGATGACGTCACATCACATGGTCCAATCACATGATCCATCACGGACCATGTGATTGGACCATGTGATGTGACGTCATCACAGGTCCTTTGAGAATACAGCTAAAGCTTGAAGTGAGAAGAGAGATCGATAACTATGCGATCAAGTGGCTAAGGTAAGTTAAGTTTTTATTTTTAACCCCTTCATCTCATTTTACAAAGCATTCTTTATAAGGAATGCTATTACTGGTCCCGTTGCTAAGCAACCATGCGGGAAAATCGCACTGCATCCGCGCCTGCTTGCGGATGCTTGCGATTCTCGCAGCCCCATTCACTGCTATGGGGCCTGCACTGCGGGAAAACGCAAAATATAGAGCATGCTGCGATTTTCACGCAACGCAGAAGTGATGCGTGAAAATCACCGGCTCATGTGCACAGCCCCATAGAAATGAATGGGTCCGAATTCAGTGCGGGTGCAATGCGTCCACCTCACGCATTGCACCCGCGTGGAAAATCTCGCCCGTGTGAAAGGGGCCTAATAGTCTGATTTGCTTCTCTGAGCAGAGGATTTATGGTGGTTGAAATGCTGCCAAAAAAGTGAAACAAAAAAGATGGCTATTAGCTCTTTCCTATTGGCTTCAATGGGAATGCAGCAAAAATCAACATCAAAAAAGTAACATGCCTATTCTGAAGTGGACTGAAAATCAGAGGCGGAAAAAAAACACTATATTGAGCACTGGGTGGCATTTTTCCCTTTGAAATCAATGGGAAGTTGATTTTTGTTTGTGGATTCTGCTACCAAAAAGTTTAAACCTGAAGGTGTTGACCCCTTAGAATAATGAGGGAGTTGTTGTAGAGAGTGATGAGGAGAAAGCAAACCTATTTACACTGCCTCTAACCCTGCTTAATGTCTATCTATACATGTTCCAATTCCACCCAGTCCCCTTTGGCCCAGAAAAATAGAATTCCCCCTTACAGTAGAATGCCTCCGTTAGTGGCCCCTCATAGTAGTGCCAGCCCCTGAATTGTTTGTAGAATAAAAAAATGACACTCGCCCTGTTCCCCTGTCAACTAGAACACACATGATGGCTCCACTCAACTGTCTCTGTATCCTAAAAGTACAGAGATAGGTAAGAGCAAGACATGCCATAGCCCTCCCAGGAATCCAGGAAAGCCACCGAACACACACAGGGACACATATACACACAGGGACAGACACATACACACAGACACATGGACAGACACACACACATACACACAAGGGCAGACACATACACACAGGGACACACACACACATATACAAGGGATACACATACAAGGGACATACGCACACAGGGACAGACACATACACACAGGGACAGACATACACACACAGGGACAGACACACACATACACACAGGGACAGGTGCGTACACACACAGGGACACACACACAGGGACAGGGACACACAGGGACAGATACACATACTGGGACAGACACACACACATACACACAGGGACAGATATACACACACATACAAGGGACACACATACAGGGACAGACACATACACACAGGGACACACATACACACACACACAGGGACAGACACAAAAACACAGAGACAGGTGCACGGACAGACACACACATACACATGGGAACATATACATACACACAAAGACACACACATACACCCTCTCTGGCCCCCTTTAGTTAGGCCTCACCACATTCCAGCTGGGCTCCTTTTTGTAACCAAAGGAACACAGGTCTCTGCTGCTATGGCTCCTCCCCACTGGTCACATGGGTAACGACATCAGACACAAACCTAAAAATATTCAGTCTGATTGGTTCGGTCATCCTTACATTTAAATTATTGCAACCTTTGCACACACATACACAACTGAATACACATACACAACATATGTCATCATTTAATGATGCAAAATATAGAAAGAAAATGTAGGTTGTTAATTAATCCCTTTCATTAAGCTGAAATCAAATGATGCTTATTTACTATAGTGAAGTTTATCAAAATAATACACTGTTAAATTATACAGTGTGGGCTCAGCATGCATTTGGAGACTGCATTCACTGAATTTAATGGAGGCCATTGTGGCACCACAAGAGGTATAATATTGTGTGAGCTCAGCATGCATGTGGAACCTGCATTCCCTGAATTAAGTATTTAGTTCCTTTCCTCAAGAGATCGTCTTGTCGTTAGCGGACAGGCACAAATAATTTTGTACAACATATATTTTCAGAAAATCTCACATTTATAAAGTAGCATTAGCATTAGTACATTTTCTATAGTAAGTATGGTATGGTTGTATTTACTATATTATTTGTGGTTGCAGAGCGCTGTTGCAGTGTATTTGTTTTTACTGTTGTATAATAATTCCAAGAATGTTATGTCGGAAAGACAACATAAATCCTAACATTTTATTGATTTTTTCTTTCATTTAAAATCTTAAATGATATATTTTATTTTGCAATGTTCTTGTTTATCATTTGATTGCTTCACTTACTGCTGCTGTGAATCTTGTCAGCTGCATAAAGGGCTTTACCTATAAACCTCTGCTAATCTGACAAGATGAGAAATTAATAGCTATCAGTATTGTACACTTAGCATTCCAACCCCATCATTATGTTTAAAAAGTCAATGCAATCTGCCATCTGTCAGCATTCTGCCTGTGTGTCCTTTTCCTGCTCCCGCAGTTTCACCTGTGCTCTAGCCTCACATAGGAAGCTATTATCTAGTGTGACACTATTATCTCCTGCAGGTTGGAGAGATGCTATTTAAAGAATGTTTTTAACTAATTTTAAAAGCACTTTTATCTTTTCATCTGGATGAACTGTACATAGTAATAAACTCTTTTGAAAAGACTCAGGAGCACAATACTTAAGTATTATTTGAAAGCATCCATGTATAAATGAGATGTGACTAATGCATAACAAAATGTGTAGAGCAATTTTTGGTCTACATTTTGGGTAGAGTTGAGCAAATTGATTCTAAACAAATCAGATTACTTACAAATTTCTCAAAATTAGTCTTCCAAAAAATTCTAAGGGGGTCATTTATTAACCTGAAATACACCTATATTAGGCAATGGTTTGTTGCGCCGCAATCTTCGACTTTTCGCCTCTCACGCCAGGTCTAAAAAAGTGGGCGGGGAAGGGGATGGGCCAGCAGGCCCCTCTCATCCATCATTTTCTATGCCTGGTTTAGGTAAGCTGGCTTACATTTAGAAGTGGCGCTGGATGCGCCAAAATTATATAGCTGGCCTCTACATAACCTCAATGATCCACCACCAGCACTGGGGCTTTAGGACCGGCACTTTGGACACTGTATAAAAACTTTGCCAAGCGCCTTTTTTTGTGTGAAAATTGGCTCGTAAAATGACAGGAAGGAATAAGATGGAGGATCACATGACAATGGTTAGAGGCTGACAGACAACCTGATTAGTCAATCAGTGGTCAGCATTCCTCCAGGTCCTTCTGCACAGAAAGAAGAAATGCCATTCTGCGTGCAGCTGGTGTTGTGATAGATAGGATGGGCTGTGGTTGTATCTACCAAATAAGAATTGCAAACACAAGCTACTGATCTAACTGTATTATTGGCACTATAGGAAGAGAAATAGAGATATAATTGGGTAGATTGTAAACTTGTATCAGGGAAAGCTTAGCAGAGTGAATGAGGGACTGGTCACTGTCTCAGTTTCATGCAGCTTGCTAGAAAATTTGGCATTACATATTCCTGCAAGAATTAAATATTTTTCTATATGAACAAGCAGCCAACTTTTTTTATAAAACAGATTCCACAGTTTGTATGCTTATTACCAGCACCCCAATAGCATACATTCTACAGCAAACACTGAAAAGAAAAAGAAAAGTAGGAGTTCTCCTCTAGTGAAACTCTTTCGACAGTAAAATATCAGTCCCCAATACATGAAACTCCTTACCGGAGTAAGTTGTGCACCCTGAGCACAATACCAGATAATGGCAGGATTGTTAGGTCTGAGGAAGAAGCTGGTATGCCACTGAAACACATTGCTTTTTAATTGTGTGTATATTGTGGTAATGTGTACAGTATAACCGTGGAGGGTGTGTATATCCCACCCAGATTCCTCAGCTAGGTGAGGAAAAAGAAGTCCAGAAATGATGTTGCTTCAGCAAACATAGTTGCTGGAGCTGTTTTGTTAAAGAGGACCTTTCACTAATATTTAGGTAGTGAAATACTTACACTACCTTCCTGGGCGGCCCCCGCTGATGTCCAGGCAACATTTTTTTTTTAAAATAACCCCCCGTTTGTGCGCTCCCGTCCCCACTAGTTTTCATATGCAGGGATTTCTTGTATGAGGCGGGGTTTTGTCTTTTGCCTGGGGAGTGGCTTTCCTCTCCCTGGCTGCGAGCCGAGCGCTATGATTGGAATTTGAAGTGGAATTTGATCAGTTTTTCAGGAAAAATTCGATTTGCCACTAATCCAAATTTCTTGGCACTTTGTGTTAACAAAAAATCATTGAAATTGGTGCACTACAATGGTATATGCAATTGACAATATATGGCTAAACCCTCAAATTGATATTAAAAGGAGACAGTTCGCCAATATATTCTTATATCAAGAACATACCGGAGCCCGCGCACCCGGTCAAAGTCTCTCAGTGTGGCACGGGACGTAACGCTAACCTACATATGCCGTATGAACAGTTTATGATAGGTGCATAAAGTCCGACACACAGCAAGCAGCTCCCAGTTACCTCCAGCGTGAAATCGTACATACAATGGGAGGAGGGAGAAGGCTGTGAGTCCCACCTATAACAGGCTCATGCCCAGGTGCACCTGAATGCTACCCATAGATCAAAATCAAGGCACATTCAAACCTGAGGTTGCCCCACCTTCAGGCATGCATATACAAACAAAATCACAGAATAAAGTGGTCTAAATGGCAAGAGATTCTCAAGAACCCAAATGCTGTTGCGCATTTCTACCCGGGGGAGCAAATCCTGCCCATGTGATCCGTTGCTAACAACAATCCCCAGCAAAAATTCATAGAATGGAGGATGCCGGCATTTGGGGCCTTGAGCATCTCTTGCCATTTAGACCAATTAATTTTGTGTTTACGAATCAATATTTGCTGAAACGGCAGTAAAAAAAAATAAAAAACATTCTCACCTCGTCCATTTAATCGCTGTGGCCATCTTAATTGAAGAAAACTCGCCAATTCTCGTGTGCGGTAACGTGATCAAATGGATAAAGTGAGTATGTAATTTTTGGTTTTAACCCCTGGTTAACCCCTTGATAGGCTGAATGTGACTTTCAGATGCTGCGATCAGCATTGAACACCGCATCTGAGATGTTGTCATTCCCCGTCATTGCGCCCACTCCATACAATGGAATGCTATTTGTTACAAGGTAATTCTTAACAAATGCAATTTCTTGCCAAAGTTTGGTGAACCAGCCATATTGAATTTTTTTAAACTTTGCTCATCACTAATTAGTGCAGTGCCCAGTCTCCTGTTTTTATACTTATCTCTTCTTCAGCAAACACTGAAGAATTGCCTCCCTTTTTTTTCTAAAAAATTAACTTTTTGTAAATGGGCTTTCAGTGCATTATACCAATGTTAGTGAACACTTTTATTATTTCAAGAAACTGTACAGTGTTATAACAAAAGCGATACAGCAATAATGCCATTATAATACCCATATTAGAGAATATGTTTTATTACTTTAAGAAACTGTTCAGTGTTATAGCAAAAGCAATATGGCAATAACACCTTTATTATACATGTATTAGAGAATAGAGTTGAGCGGACACCTGGATGTTCGGGTTCGGGTTGAAGTCAATGGGGACCCGAACTTTTGGGCACTAAAAAGGCTGTAAAATAGCCCTGAAAAGGGCTAGATGGCTGCAAAAGGCATCAAAATGTAGGTAAATCCCCTGCAAACAAATGTGGTTAGGGAAATGACTTAAAATAAAATAAATAAAAATTAACCAATATCAATTGGCAACTTGGAGGAGGAGGTGGAATAGGAGGTTGGGGTGGCATCAGGTGGGAATGCTATGGGAGTTGAAGTTCTCATCACAGCCAAAAAGGATTCATGTCTGCCTGCAGTGCTACAGGCCTAATTCTCAGACTCAAGACCATGGCAACGATACATGGGAGTTGAAGTTCACAACACAGCCAAGAAGGATTAATGTCTGCCAACAGTGTCACAGGCCTCACTCACAGACTCAGGCCAATGGCAACCATACATGGGAGTTGAAGTTGTAATCACAGCCAAGAAGGAATCATGTCTGCCTGCAGGGCCACAGGCCTCATTCAAACATTCAGGCAAGCAGGACCCACAAATAGGATAGTTAAAATCACTCCAAGACAGTATTGATTTCACCCAGCAATGCCACATGCCTCACTGACAGATTCAGACCCATGGCACCCACAAAGAGGAGAGTTACAATCATGCCAAAACAGTGTTGATTTCACCCAGTAGTGCCACAGGCCTCATTCACTAATTCAGAACCATGGCACCCGCAAAAAGGAGAGCGGTCCCGTAACAGCAACACAGGCCTCAGGTCAGAGGATAATGTCACCCACCAATGCAACAGGGGATTATCTGAAATGTAGGCCCCTGGCACCCAGACAGAGGAGAGAGGTCCGATAGCAGAAAATCAGGCTTCATGTCACCCAGCAATGGAAAAGGCCACTTTAAGTTATTTAGGCCCCAGCAGCCAGACAGAGTAGAGAGGTCCCATAGCAGAAAATCTATGCGGAATTGTAAAAACAAATTGGGTACGTTGTATGCACAAGTGGTTGGTGGAACAAGAACAAGTATTTTTGTTATAAAATACATAAAATTAGAATTTCACTGCTCCAAATTGAAATTAATTATTTATACAGTTTTTGGCCTAAAACACGGCTTTTTTCAATAAAATCCCAAAATGCAGTTTTTAATTGCT
This sequence comes from Bufotes viridis, assembly GCA_033119425.1. Lineage (NCBI taxonomy): Eukaryota > Metazoa > Chordata > Amphibia > Anura > Bufonidae > Bufotes > Bufotes viridis. Next base: position 70,080,268 of record CM065596.1, read on the forward strand.
GTACATTAACAGTAGATATTTATACGATGTATAAATTCGAGAATACATCTCTGAGGGACATGAACATGTGGAGTCACTGTGGGTAGAAATACATGGAGCAAAAAACAATAATAAAATACTAATAGGAGTGTATTATAAACCACCTAATATACCAGAGTCCACAGAAAATCTATTACTAAACGAGATAGACGAGGCGTCAAATCATAATGAAGTCGTTATCATGGGGGACTTCAACTACCCAGATATAGACTGGGAAACCGAAAGCTGTACATCCCAAAAAGGAAACAGGTTCTTGGCAATAGCCAAAGACAATTTCCTTTCCCAACTGGTTCAGGACCCCACTAGAGGGACAGCCATACTGGACTTAGTATTAACTAATAGACCTGATAGAACAACAGATGTGCAGGTTGGGGGACACCTGGGAAATAGTAACCATAAAGTTATAACCTTCCAATTATCCTTCAAACGAGAGTTTCTAAAGGGATGAACAAAAATACCAAACATCCAAAATGCAAAAATTTAGCCAACTAAGCGAGGCCATAGGCCTAACTAACTGGAACAAAGTCCTCAAAAATAAAAATACAACCATAAAATGGGAGATTTTTAAATGCATTGTAACATCTAATTGTGAGAGGTACATACCTTATAGGAATAAAAGGCTAAGGAACAATAAGAAACCAATGTGGATAAATGGAACCGTAAAGAAAGCAATAAATGACAAAAAGAAAGCATATAAATCACTAAAACAGGAGGGAGTCAGGAAGCACTGATAAACTATAAGGAAAAAAATAGAATATGTAAAAACTAATAAAATTTGCCAAACTAGAGACCAAGAGATTAATTGCCAAAGAGAGTAAAACTAACCCTAAAATGTTCTTCAATTATATAAATAGTAAAAATGAGTCGGCCCTCTACATAGCAATGAGGGGGTGTTGCAGAGAGCGACAAGGATAAAGCAAAACTATTAAATATTTTTTCTCCACTATATTCACTGAGGAAAATAAACTGTCAGATGAAATGCAGAATGTAAAAGTAAATTCCCCATTAGAAGTGCCCTGTCTGACCCAGGAAGAAGTACAACAGCGACTTAAAAAGATTAAAATAGACAAATCACCAGGACCGGATGGCATACACCCCCGTATCCTAAGGGAATTAAGTGATGTCATAGCCAGACCTTTATTTCTGATATTTACGGACTCTATACTGACAGGGAATGTTCCACAGGATTGGCGCATAGCAAATGTGGTGCCAATATTCAAAAGGGTCCAAAAACAGAGCCTGGAAATTATAGGCCGGTAAGTTTAACATCTATTGTTGGTAAACTGTTTGAAGGGTTTCTAAGAGATGCTATTTTGGAGTATCTCAATGAAAATAAGCAAATAACGCCATATCAGCATGGCTTCATGAGGGATTGGTCATGCCAAACGAATTTAATCAGCTTCTATGGGGAGGTAAGTTCTAGACTTGACAGCGGCGAATCAATAAATGTCATATATCTGGACTTTAAAGCATTTGACACCGTACATCATAAAAGGTTAGTATATAAAATGAGGATGCTCAGACTGGGAGAAAATGTCTGTATGTGGGTAAGTAACTGGCTAAGTGACAGAAAACAGAGGGTGGTTGTTAACGGTAGATACTCAGATTGGGTCACTGTAACTAGTGGGGTACCTCAGGGGTCAGTATTGGGCCCTATTCTCTTCAATATATTTATTAATGATCTTGTAGAAGGCCTGCACAGTAAAATATCTATTTTTGCAGATGACACTAAACTGTGTAAAGTAATTAACACTGAAGAGGACAGTTTTCTGCTACAGAGGGATCTGGATAGATTGGAGGCTTGGGCAGAAAAATGGCAGATGAGGTTTAACACTGACAAATGTAAAGGTATGCACATGGGAAGGAATAATGCAAGTCACCCGTACATATTAAATGGTAAAACACTCGGTAACACTGACATGGAAAAGGATCTAGGAATTTTAATAAACAGCAAATTAGCTGCAAAAACCAGTGTCAGGCAGCTACTGCCAAGGCCAATAAGATAATGGGTTGCATCAAAAGGGGCATAGATGCCCGTGATGAGAACATAGTCCTACCACTTTACAAATCACTATTCAGACCACACATGGAGTACTGTGTACAGTTCTGGGCTCCTGTGAACAAGACAGACATAGCAGAGCTGGAGAGGGTTCAGAGGAGGGCAACTAAAGTAATAACTGGAATGAGGGATCTACAGTACCCTGAAAGGTTATCAAAATTAGGGTTATTCACTTTAGAAAAATAATAACTATGTATAAATATATCAGGGGTGAGTACAGAGATCTGTCCCATCATCTATTTATCCCCAGGACTATGACTGTGACGAGGAGACTTCCTCTGCGTCTGGAGGAAAGAAGATTTGTACACAAACATAGAAAAGGATTCTTCACTGTAAGAGCAGTGAGACTATGGAACTCTCTGCCTGGGGAGGTGGTGATGGTGAGTACAATAAAGGAATTCAAGAGGGGACTGGATTTATTTCTGGAGTGTAATAATATTACAAGCTACAGCTACTAGAGAGGGGTCGTTGATCCAGGGAGTTATTCTGATTGCCTGATTGGAGTCGGGAAATAATTTTTTTCCCCTTAAGTGGGGAAAATGTGCTTCTGCCTCACTGGGGTTTTTTGCCTTCCTCTGGATCAACTTGTAGGAAACAGGCCGAACTGGATGGACAAATGTATTTTTTTGGTCTTGTATACTATGTTACTATGTTACTATGTATGGACACCAGATTTGGGGACCCAGAACACAGATTTGGTCACCAGAATTCACAAATGCAGTATTTAACTTCTATAAATTAGAAATAATTATTTAAATGACGAATGCACAGCTGTTTTTTCCACCTAAAACACGGCTTTTTTTAATAAAACACCAAAATGCCGTTTTTAACTGCTGTACATTAACAGTAGATATTTATACTATGTATGGACACCAGATTTGGGGATTCATCACAAATGCAGTATTTCACTGCTATAAATTGTAAATAATTATTTAAACGACGAATGCACAACTTTTTTTTCGGCCTAACACACAGCTTTTTTCAATAAAACCCCAAAATGCTGTTTTTTACTGCTGTAAATTTAAATTATATATTCATATCGTGTATGTACAACTGCTTTGTGAAGCAAGAATATTGCTTTATTCCCACAAAAAGAATAATGCACTATTTCAAAGCTGTAATGTAATGTGAAATCGGTATTTAAGCAGTGTATTTCAAGATGCTCTGTGGATCAGGATTACCACTTTTTTGTCAAAAAACATACACTTATGCTGTATTTCACAGTAGCAATGTAAAATAGGTGGTTGGAATGGGTATTTCAGACTGTTTGGTGGACCTTGAATAAAGTTTTTTTTCTATAAAATACAAAGAAGCACTTTTTCCCTGCAGAAATATAAAATATGACTTTGGACGGTGTATGCAGAATTGTTTTGTGGACAAGGAAAATCTGTTTTTTTTCCACAAAATTACACGCATTCTCTATTTCACCGCAGAAATGTCAAATATATATTTTGGCGGTGTAAAATTGGCTTGGTGGATCAGGATGACCACTTTTTTTTAACTAAAATACACTGATGCACTATTTGATAACTGAAATTGAATATATGATTTATTGCATAATATACAAAAGTGTTATGTGGCACCACAGTTCCCAAACTAGACAAATGGACAATGTCATGACTTTTGTCACCAAAATTCACAAATGCAGTTTTCACTGCTGTAAATTAAATTTAGTTATTTATGCTGTGTATGTACAACTGCTTTGCGAATCAGGAATTTTGCTTTTTTCGCACAAAAAAAAGAATAATGCACTATTTCTAAGCTGTAATGTGAAATCAGTATTTAGGCGGTGTATTTCAAAATGCTTTGTGGATCAGGATTTCCACTTTTTTGTCAAAAAAATACACTTATGCTGTATTTCACAGTAGCAATGTAAAATAGGTGGTTGGAATGGGTATTTCAGACTGTTTAGTGGACCATGAATAAGTTTTTTTTTCTATAAAATACAAAGAAGCACTTTTTCCCTGCAGAAATATAAAATATGTCGTTGGACGGTGTATGCAGAACCGTTTTTTCCCCCAAAATTACACGCATTCCCCAATTTACCGCAAAAATATCAAAAATATATATTGGCGGTGTAAAATAGGCTTGGTGGATCAGGATGACCTCTTTTTATTTTACTAAAATACGCTGATGCACAATTTGATAGCTGAAATGGAATATACGGTTTAGTGCATTGTATACACAAGTGCTCTGTGGCACCACAGATCCCAGACTAGATAAATGGACTATGTCACCCCTTAAACATACAAAAGGCAATATAGGGGATTTGAGCAGCCATAAAAAAAAGTTTTTTTTTCCTTCACTGAGCTACAAAATAGGATTAAGATGATGTCCCTGGCACACATGCAGTACACTGCAGTGGCTAAAATGGCCACCGAGCACCACCTCAGTAACAGGTGGATTACAAAAAAAGATTTCTCTGGCAGTGGCTAGGTACAGAAATGTTGGATTGCTGAAGATCCCTCCCTCTCTATTTGCTGTATCTTGTGGATTAAAGTAGCACAGGTTCTTCTGATTTCTGCCCTATTCTGTCCCTGATCACAGCACCAGCATCCTCCCCATAAGCTCATATCAGCAGAGTGACGTGCGGCAGTACGTGACTCCAGCTTATAAGGTCACATGCTGCACTCAGCCAATCACAGCCATGCCATTAGTAGGCATGGCTGAGATGGCTTCTTAGGGCAAGAAGTAAAATGCTTGCTGATTGGCTGTTCTGCAGCCCTTCAGAAAACGTGAAGAAGTCGCCGAACAACGGACCCGAACCCAAATTTTTTTGAAAATGTTCGGGCTCGGGTCTGTGTCCCGAACACCCCAAAATCCCTGCCTTCCCAAGGCCATAACTTTTATTCCATGCAAATAGGTGCATGATGGCTTTTTTTTTTTTTTCCCGAAAAGTTGTACTTTCCCATGCCACCATTAAATATTGCATATGATGTAGTGGGAAGCAGGAAAAAAATTCCAAATGGGGTGCAACTGGAAAAAAAAGGCTATTCCGCCACAGTTTTACAGGTTTTTTTATTTATGACGTTTAATGTGCAATAAAACTGACCAGTTACTCTCATTCTCCAGGTCAGTATGAATCTGGCGATACTTTATAAGTGTAGTTTTTGTTGTGCTTTGCTATTGATAAAATAATATAAATGTCAGCTACAATGGTGGCTAAAATGGCAGCTACACGTGTGAGGACATTGGGTAAGGAACTCTGGGAATGTGGGATGACCCATAATTAGAGTTGAGCGAACAACTGGATGTTCGGGTTCGAGAAGTTTGGCCGAACTTCACGAAAATGTTCGGGTTCGGGATCCGAACTCGACCGAACTTCACCCGAACCCCATTGAAGTCAATGGGGACCCAACCTTTTGGGGACTAAAAAGGCTGTAAAATAGCCAAGGAAAGGGCTAGAGGGCTGCAAAAGGCATCAAAATGTAGGTAAATCCCCTGCAAACAAATGTGGATAGGGAAATGAATTAAAATAAAATAAATAAAAATTTACCAATTGGCAACTTGGAGGAGGAGGTAGAATAGGAGGTTGGGGTTGCGTCAGGTGGGAATGCTATGGGAGTTGAAGTTCTCATCACAGCCAAAAAGGATTCATGTCTGCCTGCAGTGCCACAGGCCTCATTCACAGACTCAGGGCCATGGCACCCACAAAGAGGAGAGCGGTCCCTTAATAGCAACACAGGCCTCAGATCAACCTGCAATGGAAAAGGCCTCTGACACCCAGACAGAGGAGAAGTCATTTGACAGCAAAAAGAGTTAAATGTCTGCCACCAAGACAGCAAGCAATTAAACAAAATTTAGGCCCCTGACACCCAGGCAATGGAGCGGTCATTAGACAGTAAAAGACTTAAATATGTGCCACCAAGACAGCAAGCAAGTACATGAAATTAAGGCCCCGGACAACCACACAATGGGGCGGTTATTAGACAGCAAAAGAGATAAATGTCTGCCACCAAGACAGCCAGCAATTAAACGAAATTTAGGCCCCTGACACCCAGACAATGGGGAGGTCCTTTTGCAGTAAAAGAGTTAAATGTCTGCCACCAAGACAGCAAGCAATACGTGAAAGCTAGGCCCCTGACACACAGACAAAGGAGAAAGGTCCCATAGCGGAAAAGAAGCATCATGTTACCCACCACTGGAACAGGCCACTTTCTGATATGTAGACCCCGGCACCCAGACAGAGGAGAGAGGTCCCATAGCAGCAAAGAGGCATCATGTCACCGACCAATGGAGAATGCCACTTTTAGTTATTTAGGCCCCAGCACCCAGACAGAGTAGAGAGGTCCCATAGCAGAGAATCAGGCTTCATGTCACCCACCAACGGAGAAGGCCACCTTTAGTTATTTAGGCACCAGCACCCAGACAGAGGAGAGAGGTCCCATGGCAGATAATCAGGCTTCATGTCACCCACCAATGGAGAAGGCCACTTTCAGATATTTAGGCCCCTGGCACCCAGACGGAGGAGAGGTTCATTCAACTTTGGGTTGCCCCACAAAATAATGGTAAAATTAAAAAAAGAGGATTCAATAAAGTGCCCTGGAGTAAAAGAATATATGGCTAAGGGGAGGTAGTTATAAATTTCTATTCTGCACAAGGGATGGACAGGTCCTGTGGGATCCATGCCTGGTTTATTTTTAGGAACGTCAGCTTGTCCAATTTGGCTGTGGACAGGCTGCTGTGTTTGTCAGTAATGACGCTACCTGCCGTGCTGAATACACGTTCAGACAAAACGCTGGCCAACGGGCAGGCCAGCATCTCCAAGGCAAAAAAGGCTAGCTCTGGCCATGTGGACAATTTGGAGACCTAGAAGTTGAATGGGGCCGAACCATCAGTCAGTACGTGGAGGGGTGTGCACACGTACTCTTCAAGCATGTTATTGAAATGCTGCCTCCTGCTAACACATTCCGTATCAGGTGGTGGTGCAGTTAGCTGTGGTAACAAAACTTTTCCACATCTCCGCCATGCTAACTCTGCCCTCAGGAGCTGGCCGTGACACAGCTGCGTTGGCGACCTGTTGATCCTCCTCTGCCTTCGCCTTGGGCTTCCACTTGTTCCGCTTTGACATTTTGGGCATGCGCTAAAATGTGGGCAACTCTACTGTCGTTGCGCAGGCACTGCAGCATGTAGTCGCTCGTGTGTGCCAGGCTGCCCAGAGAAAAGGACAAGCTGTCCTTTGTGGGAGGCATATCGTCATCGTCCTTCGTTTCCCACCAGCCACGCAGCAGTGATGGGCCCGAGCTGCGTTGGGTGCCACCCCGCTGTGAATATGCTTCATCCTCAGCCTCCACCACCTCCTCTTCATCCTCGTCCACCTCGTCCTCCAGTATTGGGCCCTGGCTGGCCAAATTTGTACCTGTTCTCTGCTGTAGCAAAAAAATTCCTCTGAGCCACTTCTAAGAGACTGTCCGGAAAGTGCTAAAAATGACCCCTCTTCCTCCTTCTCCTCCTCCTAGGCCACATACTCTTCCATAATCGCCCTAAGTGTTTTCTCAAGGAGACACAGAAGTGGTATTGTAACGCTGATAACTGCGTCATTGCCACTAGCCATGTTGGTGGAGTACTCGAAACAGCACAACAGGGCACACAGGTCTCGCATGGAGGCCCAATCATTGGTGGTGAAGTGGTGCTGTTCCGCAGTGTGACTCACCCGTGCGTGCTGCAGCTGAAACTCCACTATGGCCTGCTGCTGCTCGCACAGTCTCTCCAGCATGTGCAAGGTGGAGTTCCACCTGGTGGTCACGTCGCATTTGAGACGGTGGGCGGGAAGGCCAAAGTTACACTGTAGTGCAGACAGGCGAGCAGCGGCAGGATGTGCACGCCGGAGCGATGCACACATGGCCCGCACTTTATGCAGCAGCTCTGACATGTCGGGGTAGTTGTGTATGAACTTCTGCACCACCAAATTCAGCACATGCGCCAGGCAAGGGATGTGCATCAAACCATCTAGTCCCAGAGCTGCGACGAGATTTCGCCCATTATCACACACCAACAGGCCCGGGCTTGAGGCTCACAGGCAGCAACCACTCGTCTGTCTGTTGCTGCATACCCCGCCACAACTCCTGCGCGTTGTGGGGCCTGTCCCCTAAACATATGAGTTTTTAGAATGGCCTGCTGACGTTTACCCCAGGTTGTGCTGAAGTTGGTGGTGAAGGTGTGTGGCTGACTGGATGAGCAGGTGGAAGCAGAGGGGGAGGAAGCTGAGTAGGAGGAGGAGGCAACAGGAGGCAAAGAATGATGCCCTGCAATCCTTGGCGGCAGAAGGATGTGTGGCAAACAATTCTCCGCCTGCGGCCCAGCCGCCACTACATTTACCCAGTGTGCAGTTAGGGAGATATAGCGTCCCTGGCCGTACTTACTGGTCCACGTATCTGTGGTTAGGTGGACCTTGCCACATAAGGCGTTGCACAGTGCACACTTGATTTTATCGAATACTTGGTTGTGCAGGGAAGGCACGGCTTTTTTGGAGAAGTAGTGGCGGTTGGGAACAACGTACTGTGGGACAGCCACCGCAATCAGCTGTTTGAAGCTGTCCTTGTCCACCAGCCTTAATGACAGCATTTCAAAGGCCCGTAGTTTAGAAATGCTGTCATTCAGGCCCAGGGCTCGAGGGTGGCTAGGTGGGAATTTACACTTTCTCTCCAAGGTTTGTAAGATGAGAGCTGAATGCTGCCGTGTGACATGGTGCAGATGCTTGGTGACGCAGGTGGTTTTGTCAGTGGCACATCCTCTGTTTGCTGGGCGGCAGGTGCCAACGTTCCGTTCGAGGCAGCAGCAGAAGAGAGAGCAGGGGAGCATGAGTGAGTTCCTTGTTTTTAAGGTGTTTACTCCATTGCAGTTCATGCTTTACATGTAGATACCTGGTCATGCAGGTTGTGCTAAGGTTCAGAACGTTAATGCCTCATTTCAGGCTCTGATGGCTCAGCGTGCAAACCACTCGGGTTTTGTCGTCAGCACATTGTTTGAAGAAGTGCCATGTCAGGGAACTCCTTGAAGCTTCATTTGCGGTGTTTGGTCCCTTGTGACGGTGGCCAGTAGCAGGCAAACTCTCTTGGTGGCGGCTGTTCTGCTTTTGCCCCCTGCTCCCTCTTTTGATACGCTGTTGGCTCGGTCTCACCAATGCCTCTTCCTCTGAACTATGAAAGTTAGTAGCACGACCTTCATTTCATGTGTGGTCTATGACCTCATCATCCCCTGCATCGTCTTCTACCCAGTCTTCCTCCCTGAGCTAGGTGGATTCCCTTGGGAAACCCTGCCAGCAGAGTCTTCAAACAGCATAAGAGACTGCTGCATAACTTGAGGCTCTGACAGTTTCCCTGATATGCATGGGGGTGATGTGACAGACTTATGGGCTTGGTTTTCAGGCGTCACCTGTGCGATTTCTGCAGAAGACTGGGTGGGAGATAATGTTGTGAACGTGCTGGATCCACTGTCGGCCACCCAATTGACTAGCGCCTGTACTTCATCAGGCCTTACCATCCTTAGAATGGCATTGGGCCCCACCAAATATCGTTTTAAATTCTGGCGGGTACTGGGACCTGAGATAGTTGGTTTACTAGTTTGTGTGGCTGTGTCAGAACGGCCACGTCCTCTCCAAGCACCAGAGGGTCCACTAACACCACCACGACCATGTCTGCGTCCCTTACTAGATGTTTTCCTTATTGTTATCGTTTACAACAATAAGAAAATATTATTTGGCCCAATGTATTGAGTTCAAATTCAGGACTTTTTTTTACAGGCACCTAACACTATCTGGCTATCTATTTATGAACCGTATTACACTAATACAGGCAGAGCAGTAACCACAGATTTAGGGGAGTATCAATTGTAGGCCTAGCATTTAGGCCCTGAATGAAAGGGCCAAAATGTCCTTTTACAGACAGAATTACACTTGGAGATGCACAGTAGCGTGTGAAAAAATATAGAGGGTTATGCTTTCAGCACTTGTATTTTAACACTTAGTGTGATATACCCTTTTACGGAAAGAAATACACTTGGAGATGCACGGTGGCGTGTGGAAATATAGAGGATTTTTTTTATCAGGCCTTGTATTTAGACGCTAAAACGCTGAGTGTAATATACCCTTTTGCGGACAGATTTACACTTGGCCAGCAACAGCTGAAACCATTAATTTACGGTATTGCAATTTTGGCAATTGAATTTCACCCCAGTACAAAACATATCCTTTGCCGGACACTAGTAAAATTGGCCAGCCACAGCTGGAACACCAGATTTAGGGGATTGCTATTTTTGGAAATGAATTTCACCCCAGAACAAAATGTATCCTTTGCTGGGCATTAATAAACTTGGCCTGCCACAGCTGGAACACCAGATTTACGGTATTGCTATTTTGGCAATTGAATTTCACCCCAGAAAAAAATCTATCCTTTGCCGGACACTATTAAACTTGGCCAGCCATAGCTGGAACACCAGATTTACGTTATTACTATTTTAGCAATTGACTTTTACCCCAGAAAAAAAATCTATCCTTTGCTGGACACTATTAAACTTGGCCAGCCTCAGCTGGAACACCAGATTTAAGGGAATGCTATTTTGGCAATTGATTTTCACCCCAGGACAAAATGTATCCTTTGCCGGACACTATTAAACTTGGCCAGCCATAGCTGAAACCACTGATTTACAGGATTGCTTTTTGGCAATTGAATTTCACCTCAGAAAAAAAAATATCCTTTGCCGGACATTATTAAACTTGGCCAGCCACAGCTGGAACACCAGATTTATGGTATTGCTATTTTGGCAATTGAATTTCACCACAGAAAAAAATCTATCTTTTGCCGGACACTATTAAACTTGGCCAGCCGCAGCTGGAACACTAGATTTAGGTAATTGCTATTTTTGTAAATGATTTCACCCCAGAACAAAATCTATCCTTTGCCGGACACTATTAATCTTGGACAGCCACAGCTGGAACACCAGATTTACGTTATTGCTATTTTGGCAATTGACTTTCACCCCAGAAAAAATCTATCCTTTACCGGACACTATTAAACTTGGCCAGCTACAGCTGGAACACCAGATTTAGGGGATTGCTATTTTGGCAATTGAATTTCACCCTAGAAAAAAATCTATCCTTTGCCGTACACTATTAAGCTTGGCCAGCTTGAGCACCAGATTTAGGGTATTGCTATTTTGGCAATTGAATTTCACCCCGAAAAAATCTAAACTTTGCCGGACACTATTAAACTTGGCCAGCCACAGCTGGAACACCAGATTTACGGTTTTACTATTTTAGCAATTTACTTTCAAAATGCGCCAAAGAAATCTCCAAACACCGATTCTGAACCCAAACTTTTCCGTAAATGTTCGGGTTCAGGTCCGTGTCACGAACACCCCAAAATTCGGTACGAACCCGAACTATACAGTTCGGGTTCGCGCAACCCTACCCATAATGCCATGCATGCAGCCAATCAGCAGCCAGCCCGGTGATGTTGCAGCCCTATAAATACGGCGACCATCTAGTTTCAAAACATTTTTATTTAGTTTGCATATCAAGAAAGCACCAGTGTACATTTCGAGTGGTGAGAGTATACGGTAATCAAATGAGATTTTACATAGAGCACTCAAAATGTTACATAATTGACAAGCAAAAACCGATAAAGTACGGCATAAAAGGAGGGAAACAAACAAACAATAAGATAGGAGAAAAGAGGGGGAAGGAGGAGGGGGGAGGAGGGAGTGGGGAGGTGGAGGGACAAAATAGACCAAAATTTAAATATAGGACATCTATGAAATGGACATATCCGAACCTGGAGCATGTAGTAGGTTCTATAATAAATTGATAACATAATATGAGAGCAATTGTTAATAGTTACGTGGTCGAGTTAATATTAAATCCTCTATATGCCGCCCAGGGGTCCCAGATAGTGTGAAAGAGGGGCGTACGTCTGTGTACCCATCCGGAGATCTGTTCCATACGGTAGATATCATCACAGGAGTTGTGCCATCTAGCTAAATCAGGAGGTAATTCCGAACGCCAGTTATAGGCGATAGCAATACGGGCTGCGGCTAACAATGGGGAGATCAGCTACGCATAGCCAGGGGAGAGGTGGATGTCCCAGTAAATTAAGAAGGCAGTTATGGACTGTAGGAGAAAATTTAATATGGCAAATCTTGCTAATAATAGAGCAGATCGACGACCAAAAAGGTGAAATCAGGTCACATTGCCACCAGATGTGTAGAAAAGTGCCTATTGCTTTATTGCACCTCCAACATGTGGAGGAAACATCAGGGTACATTAGGTTGATTTTATCTGGGGTATAGTACCAACGCTGTGAGCATTTTATAATAATTCTCCTGTAGCCTGACGCAAGAGGAAATTTGTGTGGTTAACGCTAGGCATTTGCTGAGAGAAAGATTATCTGGGTTATCTCCTAAATCTGACTCCCATTGGGTTAGGAAAGAGTATGTAGCTGGTTTGGATTGGTGGAGAATGGAGTTATAGAGGAAAGAAATTTTCCTCTTAAGTCTCTAAGCCGAAGGACCCTGCTCTCAAATTGAGTAGGAGTAGTGGGATTACCAAGGGACATGTTTTTGAGTCGTTCCTTGAGATAAGATTTGTGAAAGATGGATAGGTGAGAAAAAGGATCTCTTTCCAACCAATCATCAGGAAGGATCCCCTGACTGTCTAATAAATCTACCAAAGGTGTAGATAGGGATGAAGTAAATTCAGGAAGAGTCTGCCTAAACAAGGGGGTGAATCCCAGAGGATATCCCTAATTTGGATCAGGGGAGAAAGCGCGCCTGAAAGTAGAAAGGATTTTAAGCTGGACCTCCAACAGAGAATGGTATTGCGAGTTATGGGAACTTTGACAGTAGAGAGAGGAGAGTGAGAGTCAAACAGGAGAAGAGAGCGCAGGGAGCGGTTATTCACAGCTCTCTCCGCCTGTATGTCCAGTCGAGAAACATCCTCCCGAAGCCACTCCAGACATCTGACACCCTGAACAGCAGTGTAATAGCCGTGGACATTCGGCATTCCCATCCCACCCTGACGAGAGGGGAGAAAAGTATAACTCCTTTTAAGTCTAGGTTTTTTCTTGTGCCATAAAAACATGGACAAGATCGATTGTATCTTTCTCAGATAGGAACCAGGGAGAGGGATGGGGAGGGTTTGGAGGAGATATAAAATCTTTGGCAAGAGTATCGTCTTTATCAAAGACCTTCTACCAAACCAAGAAGAAAACTGGATATCCCAGCTATTTATAACCTCTGTCAGGGTGTCAGGTAAGTCTCTAAAGTTAGCATCAAAAGTGTTCTTAGGATTCGCAGTGAGTTGAATACCTAAAAATTTCAGCTCAGTGTTGGACCATTGAAAAGAGGTGGATAGCTCCAATCTACGTTGAGTTTGCAAATCCAAAGTAACATTTAAGACCTGAGATTTCGACGGGTTTATCAGGAAGTTAGACAGCCTGCCAAACAAGTCGAATGTACTTTGTATAGCTGGAAAGGCCTGGTCCGGGTTAGTGATAATTATCAATAAATCGTCCGCAAAGGCGGCTAATTGGTGTTGAACACCATTCAGAACAAGACCCTGAATGCGTTCATCTTGTCTGATCGCCTGGAAGAGGCTCTCAACCGTCAATACGAACAGTAAAGGGGATAGAGGGCACCCCTGACGTGTACCATTCGAATGGAGAATTGCGGAGATAGAGTATTGTTAACCAAAACCTTGGCCGTAGGGTTATTATACATTGACATTATAGCTAAGATAAATTGGTCGGGAATGCCAAATTTACGAAGGGCTTGTTGCATGAACGTCCAGTCTATACGATCGAATGCCTTTTCGGCGTCGGTCCCTAATAACACTAATGGGATCCGTCGGCTACAGGCATATTGTATAATGTGTAATAGTCTGGTGGTATTCATCCTACCCTCTCTCCCGGCCACAAACCCCACCTGCTCGCTATGAACTAGTTGTGGAAGAAGTGGCTTAAGACGTAATGCCAGGAGTTTAGCAAACATTTTGAGATCAGTGTTTAGGAGCGAGATAGGTCTATAACTCGCGCATAGGGAGTCATCTTTACCTTCTTTAGGGATAATGGTAATATGCGCTGCCAACATTTGAGAAGGTAGCTCTGAGCCAGTTAAGGCTGCGTTACATAAGTCGAGGAATCTAGGGAGAAGGGAGGATTGGAAAGTCCGATAGTAAAGGAGGGGGAGACCATCGGGTCCTGGGGTCTTATGAATCGGGGTAGACTTAAGCACTTCAGTCAGTTCATTGAGCGTGAAGGGAGCTAGTAAAGAGGTAGCCTGGGAAGCCGAGAGAGAGGGCAGATTGAGGGTGGACAGCCAGGTCTGGATATCAGATACTCTATCAGCGCAATGAGGGGGTGGAGATGCCGAAGAGATGTTATAAAGGCCCTCATAAAACTCGGTGAATCGAGCCGCTATGTCAGAGGTGTTCCTAAGGGGAGCAGAGGAGGTTGATCTGATCATGTGGATATATGATTTAGCTTTCCGCTTCCTAATCTGAGCTAGAACAAATTTAGAGGCTTTATCGCCATGAGCATAATATTTATACTTAGTAGAGAGAAACAACTTAGCGGTGCGGATGTTCAAAACGTTCTTTAGTTCAGATCTCAGGGCTGCTAATTTGTCTAAGATGCTATCCGACAAATCTTTTTATGAATGTTCTCAAGTTTCCTAATCTGAAAAGTGAGGGATGTAATCTTCTTTTCCCTCTGTTTCTTAATATAAGACCCTATACCTATAAAATGACCTCTAACTACAGATTTGTGGGCCTCCCATAGTATACCCGGGGAAATACCTGGAGTAGAGTTAAGGTCAAAAAATTCCCGTAATATGCCTTCAATTTTAGATACATGTTCCGGCAAGTCTAAAAGTGACTCATTGAGTCTCCAATTAGTCATTGGCTTGGGGATTTTGCGTAGGGTTAATTCTAAGTACACAGGGGCATGATCCGACAGTAAGAAGGAGCCCATAGAGGCCCTGAGACAGGAGGACAAAGTCTGGATAGGGACAAAAATATAGTCCAAACGTTGGTAGGAGCGGTGAGCTGCTGAGAAAAAGGAGTAGTCCTTCAGCTGAGGGTTTAGTGCCCTCCAACTGTCCACCAATCCCAAAGCCTCAAGACTTCCCCTCACTCTAGAAAGAGCAACATTTGAAGAGGACGATGATCCAGTGGATGAGTCTAATAGTGGGTATAGAGTCAAATTGCAATCTCCACCCAGTATAACCAATCCTCAGCAAAGTCCCTAAGAACATTAAGAGTTTTAATAAGCCACACAGATTGGGACGTATTGGGGCATAGATATTCCCAAATGTAAACATCTGGCTGCCCAGATTGCCTTTGATAAAAATGAATCTACCGTCAGGGTCAGTTTGGGAGGATAGCACATGGAGTGGAAAATTTTTGTGGAGGGCTATTGAAACCCCTTTAGAGGCAGAGGAAGAAGATACACCGTGAAACCACTGGTTATAGCACAGGTGATTCAGTCGCGGTGTATGGCCTTTCCTGTAGTGAGTTTCTTGTAGCATAGCCACACTCACCTGTTGCTTTCTCATCATAGTAATAACCTGATTTCTCTTGGCCGGTGAATTAAGACCACGAACGTTGAAAGAGCAAACCTTTAAGGTAGCCATGGAGTTATCAATGTATCAGCGAACGTAGCGAAGTGGTATGTCCAGGTTCGGTCAATGTCCAGGTGAATCAACAGGTCAGGGACATTAGAAGGTAACAAACAAACAGGGAAAAAACTGTGAAGAACAACAACATAGGGATTAACCAGTGAAATGGCAAACATAACAATAGGCATCTAAGAGATCAATCAATAGATAAATCAATAGACAAATCAGTAGAATTACGGAAATGACAATTACAGGTGAAAAAGGAGAGGAGGAGGATTGGACAGTGAACATGGCAGAGGGGGCGCCAGCGAGCAGAGAGTAGGAGAAAAGGCATAAGAAGACTTAGATAGTGGATAGGGATAGATTAAGCTGTAAATCATGTTTTTTTTTTTTTCTACTTTCTTTTCCTCTTCATTTTATAGATTAAAGGGTGAGGTAAGTAGAGGAGAGAAAAGAGAGAAAAGAGAAAAACAGGACCTTGATCCAAGAAGAGCAAATGAGAGTAGGGATGAGATAGAGTAACAGAGCACAGACGCAAAAGAGCACAAGATCATAGGATAAACTTGAAGACCAGTCCTCAGATTAACTCCTTCCAATAGGAGAGCCCCAAGACAGGTGATGCCAGACTACGGTCCTAGTAGATGTCAGTCTGGGTCCACCGGCAGCCTCCTTGGGGTCATCCGCACTTGTTTCTTCTTGGAACGTTGGGGCCTAGAAGAAACGTTCGGAGTCCAGGGTTCCAGTTCAGGAACAGAAGGTAGGTCAGTCAGGGTCCTCACGACAGTCCAGTCAGGAATGTCCAAGGGGTCAATTTCTAAGGCGTTGTAGGCCTGGTTCAAATCCAGCGGGGAGCGTACCACAATTTTGCGACCCGGGTTGTTGATCAAGAGGCCAGAAAGGATGCAGCCATCGGTAGGATATCGATTTTTCCTGTAATAGGCGCAGTAAGGGTTTCAGTGCTCTACGCTTCTGGAGAGTCATCGGTGATAGATCCTGAAATAGGGAAATAGTGGCTCCAAGATAGGACATTGATTGTTTATCCCTCGCAGCTTTCAGAATCTTTTCTTTAGCAGAGAAGTCCACCATACGGCATATAATATCTCGAGGTGGTTCTTGCGGTTTAGGAGGTGGGCGCAACGCTCTATGGGCTCTGTCCATATTGAGATTTTCAGTAGATTGTGGGCCCAGTAAATCTAGGAACATCTCTTTAAGGGCAGCCTCGGTGTCAGCAGGGAGCACAGATTCGGGGACCCCTTTATGCGGAGATTATTGCGTCTCCCACGATTATCCTGATCCTCCACCAAGTTATATAGTTGGTTAAGGTGGGCTTGTGTGGAGTCAAAGGTGTTAGAAACAGCATGATTAAAAGCAATGGTGCCTTCCAGGCTAGCTTCCATGACTTCCACTCTCTCCCTGAGTTGTCTTTGATCACGTTTAATGTCTTGCAAGTCCTGCTTCATGGGAGCGAGTGCTAACTCCAAAGCTTCTTTGATAAACAAGCGGGACACAGGTAGGTGCTCACCAGTGTTCAGAGACTCTGCTTCGCTCTCCTTACCGCCATCAGAATCAGCAGAGACTTCGGCGGGGTCTGAGCGGCCCGCCCGTCTTTGTCCAGCGCCATCTTGGAATCGCCGCGTTGGAGCGGGGCACTTTTTCTGAAGAATTTTTCCACTTCACTTTGGGATTGAGCGGCTCCTCGGGTCCCAGGGGTGTCCCTGGGTCTGTCCCGACCGATCTTGCCCATCTTCTCCGCTAAATAAAAGCTATAGAAGCTCGCTCGGCACCACGTCTGCAGCAGAGCTCACACAGACATGTGCGTCTTGCTCTGCAGCCAAGCTCCGCCCCCCTACGGCGACCATCTTAGATGCTGTCATTCACCATTGTACATTGTTCAGGGACAGACGTGTATACAGACGCTAGAAAGAATTAAAGAAAAACTAATTGTTAAAAAAAAAAAGGAAAGAAGCGATTTACTAATGCAGGGAAAGGATAGTGAGAGAAATCATTTCAGAGGCAGGGAAAGACATGTGCAGATGCTAGGGAGAGTCTTAGGAAAATCTTCATTGTGAAAAAAAGAGATTTACAAGTGCAGGGAAAGTATAGTGAGAGGAATCATTGCACAGGCAGGGAAAGACGTGTACAGATGCTATGGAGAGTGATAGGAAAAGCCTTATTGTGAAAAAAGCAATTTACAAGTGCAGGGAAACATTACTTGGGGATCCAGATAGTCTCATAATACAGCTCTGTCATTCCAGCAATTAGTTATTGGGGTGCAAGTGCTATTTTGAAAAGCCTTTAGTGGCTCTTATCTGTGGAAAAAGATAAATATATACGCAGGTCAATTTTGATGTTAAAGGGATTCTGTCACCTCTGATAACACAAATTTAGCTTTTAAACCAGTCATGCTCCACAGATTACCTTGAATCAGCTTTGCTTTTCTGTAATGTAATCCAGTCAAGTAGTTTTTGCTGAAAAACGACTTTTATAAATATGCTAATTAATCGTGAAAGGTGCCCAGAGGGCGTTATCTTGTACTTTGGGTTGCCCAGTAACGCCCCCTGACAGAATCCCTTTCACTGCGCTGATATAATTTAGTGGCCTATTTTAATACAATACAAGAAATATATACGCAGGTCACTTTTGTTGCTATTTGTGCTGAAAGCGTTTCTTGTCATATTTCACTGCAATACGAGAAAAATAAAAACAATTCACATTTGGTGTTATTTGCGCTAAAAGCGTTTATTGCCATATTTCTAGACAAATAGAGAAAAACAGACTTAGTTCACATTTGGTCTTAATTGCGCTAAAAGCATTTCTTGTCATATTTCACTGCAATCCGAAAAAATAAACGCATTTCACATTTGGTGTTATTTGCGCTAAAAGCTTTTATTGCCATATTTCTAGAGAAAAGAGAAAAACAGACATAGTTCATATTCGGTCTTAATTGCGCTAAAAGCATTTCTTGTCATATTTCACTACAATACGAAAAATAAACGCAGTTTACATTTGGTGTTATTTGCGCTAAAAGCGTTTATTGCCATATTTCAAGAGAAAAAGAGAAAACAGACAGTTCACATTTGTTGTTATTTGCGCTAAATGCGTTTATTGCCATATGTATTTCTAGAGAAAAAGAGAAAAACAGACTTAGTTCACATTTGGTGTTATTTGTGCTAAAAGCGTTTCTTGTCATATTTCACTGCAATACGAGAAAAATAAACACAGTTCACATTTGGTGTTATTTGTTCTAAAAACGTTTCTTGTCATATTTCACTACAATACGAGAGAAATAAACGCAGTTCACATTTGGTGTTATTTGCGCTAAAAGCTTTTATTGCCATACTGTATTTCTAGAGAAAAAGAGAAAAACAGACATAGTTAACATTCGGTCTTAATTGCGCTAAAAGCATTTCTTATCATATTTCACTACAATACGAGAAGAAATAAACGCAGTTCACATTTGGTATTATTTGAGCTAAAATCATTAATTGCCATATTTCTAGAGAAAAAGAGAAAAACAGACTTAGTTCACATTTGGTGTTATTTGCGCTAAAAGTGTTTCTTGTCATATTTCACTACAATACGAGAAAAATAATCGCAGTTCACAGTTGGTGTTATTTGCACTAAAAGCGTTTCTTGCTATATTTCTAGAGAAAAAGAGAAAAATAGACTAAGTTCATATTTGATGTAATTTGCGCTGAAAGAGTTTCTTGTCATATTTCACTACAATACGAGAAAAATAGACAGTTCACATTTGGTGTTATTTGCACTGAAAGTGTTTATTGTCATATATTTCTAGAGGAAAAGAGAAATATATACTCAGTTTACTTTTTCTGTTATTTACGCTGAAATCGTTTAGTTGCCAATTTCAAATCCTTTAGTTGCCTATCTCATAAAAAAAAAATGTATATTTGGTGCTTTTAGGGGTGTTTAAAATTTGCTTTTAATTTATTTAGTTCAGCTAAAAGTATGTCAGACAGAGAAGTGCCAGGCGCTGCACAGGGGAGTGTCAGAGGCGTAAATGATTCTGGCGCAGGCACAGGTCGCAGCAGAGTAAAGGGGCGTGGCAGCAAGGGTTTCTTCCCAAGGCCTCAGGTCCACATGTCAGCTAGCGGTCGTGTCTTGACCAGCAACCCAGCGGTTCTTGATTGGTTGACTCGATCTTCGACTTCGTTGCAAGTGACAGCAGCACCAGCAGCCTGAGATTAGAGTCGCTGATGAGCAGCTTTTTTCACCCACATAGTGAAGAAACTACTCACCAGCAGCAGCAGGTAGATTTGGAGCAGGACCTGAACCAGCAGGTGGTGGCATACTTGGACTGCACCCTGCCACCCCACATTAAAGATTCGCTGGACTACTAGGTAGCCAAACTGGATTTGTGGCCGCAACTAGCAGATTTTGCCCTGGAAAAGCTGTCCTGCCCAGCCAGTAGTGTGGCATAAGAGCAGGTGTATAGTGCGGCGGGGCCATAGTTACCCCAAGAAGAACTTGCCTGTCCATCCAAAATGTGGAGAGACTTACTTGTCAAGATAAATCAGGTGTGGATCAGCCATAATTTCCACCCACAAATGCCCGATGCATCAGATTAGATCATCCATCTCCACACTATGTCACCATGCCACTCTGTGGTGTAATGCTGCTGCTGTTACTGCCATCTCCACACCATTTCACCTTGCCACTCTGTGGCCTCCTGATGCTGCCATCTCCACACTATGTCACATTGCCACTCTGTGGCCTAAACAAACTTCTGCTGTCACCTCCACACTTTGTCATTGTGCGACTCTGTGGCGTCCTGATGCTGGCGCCACCTTCAGAGCTTGTCATTGTGCTACTTGGTGGTCTCCTCATGCTGTTTCTACCTCACCACTATGTCATAGGGCCACTCTGTGGGCTTCTCATGCTGTTACCACCCTTTGTCCTTGTTTGGGCTTCTTGAAATCACCATTTATTTGACCTTTCTTCTGATTGGTCAGAAGGAAGGAAAAATGAGATGCACAATGTCTGTGTAGCAGCTGTAAGGCATTTATCAGAATTGACTTACGATTTGGTAGCCAAAGGCAGGAGTGGGTACAAAACACACAAGACATGCAAATATAACCTTCTCGTGTCATCTCTGTTTTAGATCCACTCCTGTTTTTTTGGCATTACCAATACTGATAGATTACTGAGTAAATGCAGACCGAGTGAAAGTGTATGCTCCCCAGACAGGATCCATTTTTTGTGGGTTATTGTTCTGACGGATCAGAGGAAGGGCAAATTAATCAGTGACATCAACAAAAACTTACTGCTGACACCCTCTCCACTCTGTCGGAGGGCTCTATTTGTATAAGCGTTTAATAGAACAGGTTCTGTAGACATCTATGTCGAATCGGCTGATGAGGGTGTAAAAGGAGTGCACTTCTTCTTGACACTAACATGGATTATTTGTTAATAATATTTCTGGGGGCAACCTGCCTGGCATGAACAGGCCTCCAGTAGCTACAGACAATGAAAAGACAAAGCTTAAAGTATAACTGTCAAATTTTTTTTTTTTTTACTATTGGATTCTGGTGATTAATATTACCTTATTGGCCCTGTTTTAATTTCTGATTCTTAAATAAATAACCCCTAAAAGCCACCTAAAAGTCCCCAGTATTGGCTATATTTACCTGAGATAAAATCTGGTTGTTAAGCTCCTTCCGTCTACCAGATAGAGGACGGAGCACGCTGCGTGCATTGGGAACTGATAGTGAGTCAACATTGTAAGGGAATGTATAAAAAGCCAGGTTCTTCCTGACAGGAGATAACAGTGCTGGGCTGTGTGTGTGAACTTCTCCACATGTCTGTGCTTGGCAGACACTCCCTTAGCAGTTCTGGAGAATATACAGCTCAGAGAAGATATGGGGCTGCTCAGTGTATAAATGACAGCCTTATCTGATAAGAGGAGAGCTTGTAGGAGAACTACAGGCTTCAGCCAGACCTGGGAACTTCACTGCAAGACCTCCCTATACAGAGCTGGTCTTCACTAACTTCACTGCAGGCGTCCTATGGATTAGCCTCAGGGCTGAGGGCGGCCATCTTAACAGAATAGTGAAATTGCAGTTTTATGCAGACTGGTTGCTAAGGGCTGAATCTTATTAAATAAGGGGTAAGTAAGTCTAATAGTTATTGATTCAGGAATATTATCATATTAGTAACTACATATATGAAAACTGAAATTTGGGTCTAAATGTGACAGTTATCCTTTAAAGATAGCTTGGAGCCCGGAAGAGTCACAAATTTAATCAAGATTAAAACCATAACTACCAAGCCCGGTCTGTTCATCAGGGAAAACATCACGGGTTCCCAGTCATCAGGGAAATGAAAAGGAGGGCATCCTTATTATATATAATTAATTTAATAATAAAATATTTAATACATTTACTAATATCATTTCCTTTTTTCCTACTACAGGAGAGAATCGGCCAGTCTGTTTATTTACAATGTGGTGTTTGGATGGAGATAGCATGCCAAGAAAATAATTCCTCTCCACCTGGAGACGAATACTGTCAAGATTCATGCAAGTGCGGAATTGGCTGCTCATCGACCAAGATACTTCTGGGGGAACCTGCCTTGCATGAACAGGCCTCCAGTTACTGGTGGATCCAGAGGGGGCAACGGGGCAGCGGGGCAACGGGGCATTGCCCCGCCCCCTCTGCCCCTGAGAATGTGGGCAGCAGTGGTGGCAGGGCACAGGGAGATCAGCATCCATTGTGGAAGCTCTCATCTCCATAGTCATCTGTATGGACGGATGCTGCAGCAGGGGAGGAGAGCCCACGGCCTATCAGAGGTTGGTGCAGGCGGCACAATGACGTCATCATGCCGCCTGAGCAGTACAGCATGGGACACAGGCCGGAAGAGGCCTGCATCGCATCGCTGCCATGGAGGTAAGTATATTTTTTTTTTTATATGGGACAATGTTACTGGCACATGATGGGGGGAGGGGCACTTGTTACTGGCACATGATGGGGGGGAGAGGAACTAGCTACTGGCACATGATGGGGGGAGAGTCATTATTATAAAAACATGTAAACTCCAACATTCAGTTTCTGTCTTCTATTACACTTTCTTAGTTATCTGCAACAATGCGATCTACACAAATATTTTTGGGTGACAAGAATTATATAGCAAAATTGCATAATTCACCTAATACAAACATCCGGAGACCAAAAGGCAATCATGACCCTGAGCTTCATGGGTCCCTCAGATAGATCTTAACTGAACATACTTGTGGTAACCCTAAACTCCACATTGAGCCCCACAGGCTTCAACGTGTTGAGACAAAAGATCCACTTTAATTCACATTTTTTAAGGTGAGCTTCCCTATCACCTCCTCTTTTTGACACAGCTATATATTAAGATATAGAATCATAAATCACAGATCCTGTTCTCTATGATTTTTTTTCAAGAAAATGTTTAGAGAGAGGGAGATCCTTTCTCCCATCCCTAATGTTTTGTTGATGATTATTTAACCTTACTTTCATCTCTGTGGTTGTTTCCCCAATATATAATAATTTGCACGGGCACCATAGTACATACACAACCCATGATAAACTAGAGGTCAAATACTGATTTATCTTGTATTTTTCCTGTGTCATGGGGTGTATGAAATATTGTCCTTTGTGCATGTATTTACAGTTAACACAATTCAAGCAGAGATAACTCATGCTGCTCTTGGTTTTGAAGTACATTTGTTTTATTTCTTTTTTCACAGGAATTGCAGCTCTCACTATTTTATCTTTAATGCTTTTTGTTCTTCTGTATGACATAACCGGAGATTTCTTAAATGTCTCTATCTGGGGGAACTCACTTTGTATTGAGCCCGAATGCCTTCTAATAATCTGTTCAATTTTTGGACAAAATTCATTGTATGTAGTAACAAAAAGGATCCTATCCATTTCTCGCTTGATCTGCCCCTTTTTTAATTCCTCCCTGGGAATAGTTTTCACCTTATTCATCTGTCTGTTCAATAAGGACTTAGGGTACCCCCTTTGTACAAAATATTTACTCATTGTCTGCAGTGCCACTTCCATTTTTTCATCTACATCAATTATTCGTTTAACTCTTATCATTTGACTGTATGGGAGTGAATTTATCATTTTTCTAGGATGACAACTTGAAAAATGTAATAATGTGTTTTTATCCGTTGGTTTCAAGTGTAAATCTGTATGAATAGACTCATTCTGTATATACACAACTGTATCAAGAAATTGTAACCTATTTTATGATACCACCCGAGTGAATCTGATACCCTCATCCATAGAGTTTAAGAACACATGGAATTCCTCCAAGGCTTCCATGGTTCCTTCCAAATGAGGAACACGTTGTCTATGTATCTCCACCACGTCAGTACATGCCTGTAGTGGGGAAACACATAGACAGGGCGCTCCTCAAGTGACCTCACAAATATGTTTGCATAGGTGGTCGCGATGTTGGACCCCATCGCCGCGCCCACCCGTTGCAGATAGAATCTATCCTGGAAGCAGACATAGTTACAACATAAAGTAAGTTCCAATAGATCTAACAGGAATTCTTTTGTCCTGTCCGAATACGGGGAATCTCTGAGCACCTCTTTCACTGCCTGCAAACCTCTTGTGTGATCTATAGATGTATAGAGGGATACAATGTCGAATGACACCAAGATACATTTCTTTGTTAATTTAAGATTATCCAACTTATTAAAAAAATCACATGTATCTCGATATATGATTTAGCGCCCGTTGCATACTGTGTCAAGACTTTATCCAAAAAAATTGCAATGTCCGAACGTATAGATTCTCTCCCAGAAATAATAGGACGTCCTGGGGGTCCCTAGCATTTTTATGTATCTTGGGCAGTATGTATATCAGAGGAGTAACAGGTGATTTGATGATCAAAAATTCCTTTATTGTTTATCTATGATATCATCATGTAGTGCTTTACTCAATAACACCTCAATTTTCTTTGCAATCTCAAATTTATGATCCTGATTCAGGATTTCATACGTACCTCCATCTATTGTCTATTAATTTGCTGTACATATTTGGCGGTGTCCATAACCACGATCCCACCACCCTTATCCGCAGGTTTGATGGTGAGATTGTGGTTACTGGACAGGCCATTCAGGGTCCTCATTTCCTCAGTAGTTATATTTGGTCTAGAGAAAGCATTCCCCTGACACTCCTGTCTAAGACATGCAATATCTCTTAACAGATTCCATGAAAACTTCCATGGCATGCGAACTGATAACAGGTGTAAAATCACTTTTAAGATGGAGGTTGAATAGTTTCAATGTTAACCCTAAACTTTGTGTATCAGATACCGTCTCACTTTTAGGATCCAGGAAGCCAGAGTCGAACCACACCCTCAGCTTAAGTGATCTGAAGAGGCGGTTCAAGTCAAGCTCCAACTGGAACCAATCCATATGAGCCTGTGGGCAAAATGATAACCCCTTATTCAAAACAATATGTTCTTGTTCATCTAATGTATATGATGATATATTTACCACCACATCAGGTACATTTATTTTCTTATTTGCGATCTGGCTATATTGAGTCTCTGAGGGCGTTGTACTCTGCCCTTTCTTGGATCGTCGATAGCGGCGGCTTCCCCTTCTTGAATGACATGAAAAGGTGAGGATTGCTCCCCTAAAAAAGGGGGGATGTTGGAATCTGTATGTGTTTCCGCAATATTTTGTCTATCTGTCTTCTTCTTGTGGTCTAGCATTCTCTTTACCGTTTTTTTATTATATTTCAATACATACACAAAAAGCACATCTGCGCATCTTCCTATCACGCTCCAGTGCAGGAATATAGGTGGGCACATTGTCTTTGTACCGGGGATCCAGCAGGGTGGCAACCTAGTAGTCCAAACACGTCAAAATGTGGGCAACTCTGATGTCATTGCGCAGGCACTGCAGCATGTAGTCGCTCATGTGTGCCAGGCTCCCCAGAGAGTAAGGACAAGCTGTCCTCTGTGGGAGGCATATCATCATCGTCCTCCGTATCCCCCCAGCCACGCACCAGTGATGGGCCAAAGCTGTGTTGGGTGCCACCCAGCTGTCAACCTGCTTCATCCTCATCCGCCTTCACCTCCTCCACAACCTCCTCATCCTCTAGTAGTGGGCCCTGGCTGGCCACATTTGTACCTGGCCTCTGCTGTTGCAAAAAACCCTCAATCTGAGGCACTTCTAACAGACTGGCCTGAAAGTGCTAAAATGACCCCTCCTCCTCCTCCTCCTGGGCCACCTCCTCTTCCATCATCGCCCTAAGTTTTTCTCAAGAAGACATAGAAGTGGTATTGTAACGCTGATAACGGCGTCATCGCCACTAGCCATGTTGGTGGAGTACTCGAAACAACGCAACAGGGCACACAGGTCTCGCATGGAGGCCCAGTCATTGGTGGTGAAGTGGTGCTGTTCCGCAGTGCGACTGACCCGTGCGTGCTGCAGCTGAAACTCCACTATGGCCTGCTGCTGCTCGCGCAGTCTCTCCAGCACGTGCAAGGAGGAGTTCCACCTGGTGGGCACGTCGCAAATGAGGCGGTGAGCAGGACAGCTGAAGTTACACTGTAGCGCAGACAGGCGAGCAGCGGCAGGATGTAACGCCGGAAGCGTGCACAGACGGCCCGCAATTTATGCAGCAGCTCTGACATGTCGGGGTAGTTGTGAATGAACTTCTGCACCACCAAATTCAGCACATGCACCAGGCAAGGAATGTGCGTCAAACCGGATCGTCCCAGAGCTGTGACGAGATTTCGCCCATTATCGAACCCCACCAGGCCGGGCTTGAGGCCCACCGGCAGCAACCACTGGTCGGTCTGTTGTTTAATACCCCGCCACAACTCCTGCGCGGTGTGGGGCCTGTCCTCCAAAAATATGAGTTTCAGAACGGCCTGCTGATGTTTACCCCGGGCTGTGCTGAAGTTTGTAGTGAAGGTGTGTGGCTGACTGGATGAGCAGGTGCTAGCAGAGGAGAAGGAAGCCGAGTAAGAGGAGGAGGCAACTGGAGGCAAAGAATGATGCCCTGCGATCCTTGACGGCGGAAGGACGTGCTCCAAAGAACTCTCCGCATGTGGCCCAGCCGCCACTACATTTACCCAGTGTGCAGTTAGGGAGATATAGCGTCCCTGGCCGTGCTTACTGGTCCACGTATCTGTGGTTAGGTGGACCTTGCCACAGATGGCGTTGCGCAGTGCACACTTGATTTTATCGGATACTTGGTTGTGCAGGGAAGGCACTGCTGTTTTGGAGAAGTAGTGGCGGCTGGGAACAACATACTGTGGGACAGCCATCGCCATCAGCAGTTTGAAGCTGTCTGTGTCCACTCAGCCTGAATGACAGCATTTCAAAGGCCAGTAGTTTAGAATTGCTGGCATTCAGGCCCAGGGCTCGAGGGTGGCTAGCTGGGAATTTACGCTTTTTCTTCAAGGTTTGTTAGATGGAGAGCTGAACGCTGCCGTGTGACATGGTGGAGATGCTTGGTGACGCAAGTGTTGGTGTCGGTGGCACATTCTCTGTTTGGTGGGCGGCAGGTGCCAACATTCCTCCCGAGGCAGAGGAATAGGCCGAGCCAGCAGCAGAAGAGGGAGCAGGAAGAGCCTGAGTGAGTTTCTTGCTTTTAAGGTGTTTACTCCACTGCAGTTCATGCTTTGCATGTATATGCCTGGTCATGCAGGTAGTGCTAAGTTTCAGAACGTTAATGCCTCGCTTCAGGCTCTGATGGCACAGCGTGCAAAACACAAGGGTCTTTTCGTGAGCACATTGTTTAAAGAAGTGCCAAGCCAGGGAACTCCTTGAAGCTGCCTTTGGGGTGCTCGGTCCCTGGTGGCGGTGGCCATTAGAAGGCGAACTCTCTCGGCGGCGGCGGCTGTTCAGCTTTTGCCCCCTGCTCCATCTTTTGCTACGCTGTTGGCTCGGTATCACCACTGCCTCTTCCTCTTAACTATGAAAGTCAGTGGCACGACCTTCATTCCATGTGGGGTCTAGGACCTCATCGTCCCCTGCATCGTCTTCCCCACAGTCTTCCTCCCTGACCTCCTGTTCAGTCTGCACACTGCAAAAAGACGCAGCAGTTGGCACCTGTGTTTCGTCATCATCAGAGATGTGCGGACTCCGATGAGGTGGTATTCCCATGTCCTCATGATCAGGAAACATCAGTGGTTGTGCATCAGTGCATTCTATGTCTTCCACCACTGGGGAAGGGCTAGGTGGATTTCCTTGGGAAACCCTGCCAGCAGAGTCTTCAAACAGCATAAGAGACTGCTGCATAACTTGAGGCTCAGACAGTTTCCCTGATATGCATGGGGGTGATGTGACAGACTGATGGGCTTAGTTTTCAGGCACCACATGTGTGCTTTCTGCAGAAGACTGGGTGGAAGATAATGTTGTGAACGTGCTGGATCCACTGTCGGCCACCCAATTGACTAGCGCCTGTACCTGCTCAGGCCTTACCATCCTTAGAACGGCATTGAGCCCCACCAAATATCGCTGTAAATTCTGCCGGCTACTTGGAACCTGAGGTAGTTGGTTCACTAGGATGTGTGGCTGTGGCAGAATGGCCACGTCCTCTCCAAGCACCAGAGGGTCCACTAACACATCCACGACCAGCGTCCGCGTCCCTTACTAGATGTTTTCCTCAATGTTACCGTTCACCAAGCACCACAATAAGAAAATAAATATTTGGCCCAATGTATTGATTTCAAATTCAGACCTTTTTTACTGGCACCTAACACTATCTGCCAATTTAATTATGTACCGTATTACACTAATCCAGGCACAGCATTGACCACTGATTTAGGGGAATATCATTTGTAGGCCTAGTATTTAGGCCCTGGATGAAAGGTATCCTTTTATGGACAGATTTACACTTGGAGATGCACAGTAGCGTGTGAAAAAATATGTTGGATTATGCCTTTAGCAATTGTATTTTAACACTTTGTGTAATATACCCTTTAACGTACAGAAATGCACTTGGAGATGCATGGTAGCGTGTGAAGTTATTGAGGATGACCCGCTCAGCACTTGAATATACACCTTGAGTGTAATATACCCTTTACGGACATAAATACACTATGAGATACACAATAGTGCGTGCAGATTTACAGGATTATGCTTTCAGCCATTGTAATGTAACACTTTTTGTAATATACCCTTTTAAGGAAAGAAATATAATTGGAGATGCACGCTGAGTGTAAGTTACCTTTTTACGGAAAGATTAACAATCGGCCTGCAACAGCTGGAACACCAGATTTAGGGTATTCCTATATTGGCAAGTGGATTTCACCCCAGAACAAAATCTATCCATTGACGGATACTATTAAACTTGGCCAACCACTGCTGGGACACCAGATTTACGGTATTGCTATTTTGGCAATTGAATTTCACCACAGAACAAAATATATCCTTTGCCGGACACTATTAAACTTGTCCAGCCACAACTGGAACACCAGATTTACTGTTTTTCTATTTTTGCTACTGACTTTAATCCCAGAAAATAATATATCCTTTGACGGACACTAGGGAAATTGTCCAGACACAGCTGTAACACAAGTTTCAGGGTATTGCTATTTTGGCAATTAAATGTAACCCCAGAAAATAATATATCCTGTGACGAACACTATTAAACTTGGCCAGCCACAGCTGAAACCACTGATTTAAGGTATTGCTATTTGGGCAATTGAATTTCACCCCAGAACAAAATACAGTCATGTGAAAAATTAGGACACCCTTTGAAAGCATGTGGTTTTTGTAACATTTTTAATAAATGGTTATTTCATCTCCGTTTCAACAATACAGAGAGATTAAAGTAATCCAACTAAACAAAGAAAACTGAAGAAAAGTCTTTTCAAGATCTTCTGTAAATGTCATTCTACAAAAATGCCTATTCTAACTGAGGAAAAAGATAGGACACCCTCACATGTATTCCCTCTTAAATTGGCTCAGATCTCACACAGGTATATCACACCAGGTGCACATAATTAGTAGATCGTTACTCTGCATGTTGAATGAGGCTTGCCCTATTTAAACCTCAGACATTTAGTTTGGTGTGCTCCTGACTGTTGAAGTGAGAGTGAGCACCATGGTGAGAGCAAAAGAGCTGTCAGAGGACTTCAGAAAAAGATTGTAGCAGCCTATGAGTCTGGGAAGGGATTTAAAAAGATCTCCAAAGATTTTGAAATCAGCCATTCCACTGTCCGGAAGATAGTCTACAAGTGGAGGGCTTTCAAAACAACTGCCAACATGCCCAGGACTGGTCGCCCCAGCAAGTTCACCCCAAGAGCAGACCGCAAGATGCTAAAAGAGGTCTCCAAAAACCCTAAAGTGTCATCTCGAGAACTACAGCAGGCTCTGGCTACTGTTGATGTAGAAGTACATGCCTCTACAATCAGAAAGAGACTGTACAAGTTTAACTTGCATGGGAGGTGTGCAAGGAGGAAACCTTTGCTTTCCAAGAGAAACATCGAGGCCAGACTGACATTTGCCAGAGATAAAGTTGACAAAGACCAGGACTTCTGGAATAATGTTCTTTGGACAGATGAGTCCAAAATTGAATTATTTGGACACAACAGCAGAGGACATGTTTGGCGTAAACCAAACACAGCATTCCAAGAAAAGAACCTCATACCAACTGTGAAGCATGGAGGTGGAAGTGTCATGGTTTGGGGCTGCTTTGCTGCAGCAGGACCTGGTCAGCTCACCATCATAGAATCCACGATGAATTCTACTGTGTATCAGAAGGTGCTTGAAGAACATGTGAGACCATCAGTTAGAAAATTAAAGCTGAAGCGGAACTGGACCATGCAACATGACAATGACCCAAAACATACTAGTAAATCAACCAAAGATTGGCTGAAAAAGAAGAAATGGAGAGTCCTGGAATGGCCAAGTCAAAGTCCAGATTTGAATCCCATTGAGATGCTGTGGGGTGACTTGAAAAGGGCTGTACGTGCAAGAAACCCTCAAACATCTCACAGCTGAAAAAGTTCTGCATTGAGGAGTGGGGTAAAATTTCCTCAGACCGATGTCGAAGACTGGTAGATGGCTACAAGAACCGTCTCACTGCAGTTATTTCAGCCAAAGGAGGTAACACTCGCTATTAGGGGCAAGGGTGTCCTATCTTTTCCTCAGTTAGAATAGGCATTTTTGTAGAATGACATTTACAGAAGATCTTGAAAAGACTTTTCTTCAGTTTTCTTTGTTTAGTCGGATTACTTTAATCTCTCTGTATTGTTGAAACGGAGATGAAATAACCATTTATTAAAAATGTTACAAAAACCACATGCTTTCAAAGGGTGTCCTAATTTTTTCACATGACTGTATATCCTTTGCCGATCACAATTAAACTTTACCAGCCACTGCTGGGACTCCAGATTTACAGTATTGCTATTTTGGCAATTGAATTTCACCCCAGAACAAAATATATCCTTTGCCGATCACAATTAAACTTTGCCAGCCACTGCTGGGACACCAGATTTACAGTATTGCTATTTTGGCAATTTAATTTCACCCCAGAACAAAATATATCCTTTGCCGGACACAATTAAACTTTGCCAGCCACTGCTGGGATACCATATTTATGGTATTGCTATTATGGCAATTGAATTTCACCCCAGAACAAAATATATCCTTTGACGGTCAACAGGGAAATTGTCCAGTCACTGCTGGAACACCAGATGTACTGTATTTCTATTTTTGCAACTGTATTTCACCCCAGAAAATAATATATCCTTTGACGGACAACAGGGAAATTGTCCAGTCACTGCTGGAACACCAGATTCAGGGTATTGTCATTTTGGCAATTAGATTTCAGCCCAGAAAAAAATATACCCTTTTACGGACAGATTTAAACTAGGCCTGCAACAGCTGGAACACCAGATTTAGGGTATTGCTTTTTTGGCAATTAAATTTCACCCCAGAAAAAAATATACCTTTTTACGGACAGATTTAAACTAGGCCTGCAACAGCTGGAACACCAGATTCAGGGTATTGCTATTATGGCAATTAAATTTCACCCCAGAAAAAAAATATACCCTTTTACAGACAGATTTAAACTAAGCCTGCAACAGATGGAAAAACAGATTTACTGTATTTCTATTTTTGCAACTAAATTTCACCGCAGAAAATAATAAATCAGTTGATGGACAATATTAATCTTGGCCAGCCACTGCTGGGACACCAGATTTACGGTATTGCTATTTTGGCAATTGAATTTCACCCCAGAAAATTTTCTATCCTTTGCAGAACACTATTAAACTTAGGCAGCCACTGCTGTGACACCAGATTTACGGTATTTCTATTTTTGCATCTGAATTTTACCGCAGAAAATAATATATCCTTTGCCGGACACAAATAAACTTGGCCAGCCACTGCTGGGACCCCAGATCTACGGTATTGCTTTTTTGGCAATTGAATTTCACCCTAGAACAAAATATATCCTTTGCCAGACACTATTAAACTTGGCCAGCCACTGATGGGACACCAGATTTACGGTATTGCTATTTTGGCAATATAATTTCACCCCAGAACAAAATATATCTTTTGCCAGACACTATTAAACTTTGCCAGCCACTGCTGCGACACCAGATTTACGGTATTCCTATTTTAGCAATTGAATTTCACCCTAGAACAAAATATATCCTATGACAGAAACTATTAAACTTGGCCAGCCACTGCTGGGACACCAGATTTACGGTATTTCTATTTTGACAATTGAATTTCACCCCAGAAAATTATCTATCCTTTGCCGGACACTATGAAACTTGGCCAGCCACTGCTGGGACACCAGATTTACAGTATTGCTATTTTGGCTATTGAATTTCACCCCAGAACAAAAAATATCCTTTGCCGGACACTATTAAACTTTGCCAGCCACTGCTGGGACACTAGATTTAGGGGATTGTTATTTTGGCAATTGAATTTCACCACAGAAAAAAATCTATCCTTTGCCAGACAGCAGACAGTATTACACTTGGCTAGCCACAGCTGGAACACCAGATTTAGGGGATTGCTATTTTGGCAATTGAATTTAACCCCTTAATAAAATACAGCCAAGCCCCTGATGTAGGATATAGCAAAAATAAAAACTTGTATGGATGAATTGGTGGAAGCTTGTGCTGGTTCACCACAATACACAAAATAGCCGCCGATCACCGCATAAAAAAGTGACAGAAAAAAAAAGTGACAGGCTCTGTGCAGCCTAAAAACCAGTGAGCAGTTAACTAGCAGAAGTTGAATGATTCACAGCTTTAGATCGATTACTTCATTAGGTGTTTTTGCTGACTTTTCCCTGCCTAATCTCGCCCTTACAGAAGCTGTGTCTTCTCGCTACACTAACCAGAGCTTAAATAAAGGCTGGGTCACATGCTGCACTTGGCCCATCACAGCCATGCCATTAGTAGGCATGGCTGTGATGGCTTCTTAGGGCAAGAAGTAAAACGCTAGCTGATTGGCTGCTGTGCAGCCCTTCAGAAAACGTTAAGAAATCGCCAAACAACGGACTCGAACCCGAACTTTTTTGAAAATGTTCGGGTCCGGGTCCGTGTCCCGAACACCCCAAAATTCGGTACGAACCCGAACTATGCTCGAACTGTTCGCTGAACCCTAATCCTCACCTATTCAGGTCATACAAGAAGGGGAGGTCGCCGACATCGACGATCCAAGAAAGGGCCGAGTACAACGCCCTCAGAGACTCAATATAGCCAGATCGCAAAAGAGAAATTAAATGTACCTGATATGGTGGTAAATATATCATCATATACATTAGATGAACATGAACGTAGTGTTTTGAATAAGGGGTTATCATTTTGCCCACAGGCTCATATGGATTGGTTCCAGTTGGAGCTTGATTTGAACCGCCCTTCAGTTCACTTAAGCAGAGGGTGTGGTTCGACTCTGGCTCCATGGATCCTAAAAGTGAGATGCTATCTGATACAAAAAGTTTAGGGTTATCATTGAAACAATTCAACTTCCATCTTAAAAGTGATTTTACACCTGTTATCTGTTCGCATGCCATGGAAGTTTTCATGGAATCTGTTAAAAGAGATATTGCATGTCTTAGACAGGAGTGTCAGGGGAATGCTTTCTCTAGACCAAATATAACTACTGAGGGAATGAGGGCCCTAAATGGCCTGTCCAGCAACCACGATCTCACCATCAAACCTGCAGATAAGTGTGGTGGGATCGTGGTTATGGACACCGCCAAATATGTACAGCAAATTAATAGAAAATTGATGGAGGGAATAAGGATCATAGATTTGAGATTGCAAAGAAAATTGAGGTGTTATTGAGTAAAACACTACATGATGATATCATAGATAAACAATTAAAGGAATTTTTGAACATCAAATCACCTGTTACTCCTCTGATATACATATTGCCCAAGATACATAAAAATGCTAGGGACCCCCAGGACGTCCTATTATTTCTGGGAGAGAATCAATATGTTCGAACATTGCGATTTTTTTGGATAAAGTCTTGAGACAGTATGCAACGGGCGCTAAATCATATATCAGAGATAAAGGTGATTTTTGAATAAGTTGGATAATCTTAAATTAACAAAGAAATGTATCTTGGTGTCATTCGACATTGTATCCTCTATACATCTATAGATCACACAAGAGGTTTGCAGGCACTGAAAGAGGTGCTCAGAGATTCCCCGTATTCGGACAGGACAGAAGAATTCCTGTTAGATCAATTGGAACTTACTTTATGTTGTAGCTTTTTCTGCTTCCAGGATAGATTCTATCTGCAACGGGTGGGCGCAGCGATGGGGTCCAACGTCACGCCCACCTATGCAAACATATTTGTGAGGTCACTTGAGGAGCGCCTTGTCTATGTGTCTCCCCACTACAGGCATGTACTGACGTGGTGGAGAAACATAGATGACGTGTTCCTCATTTGGACAGGAACCATGGAAGCCTTGGAGGAATTCCATGTGTTCTTAAATTCTATGGATGAGGGTATCAGATTCACTTGGGTGGTATCATAAAATAGGTTACAATTTCTTGATACAGTTGTGTATATACAGAATGAGTCTATTCATACAGATTTACACTTGAAACCAACGGATAAAAACACATTATTACATTTTTCAAGTTGTCATCCTAGAAAAATGATAAATTCACTCCCATACAGTCAAATGATAAGAGTTAAACGAATAATTGATGTAGATGAAAAAATGGAAGTGGCACTGCAGACAATGAGTAAATCTTTTGTACAAAGGGGGTACTCTAAGTCCTTATTGAACAGACAGATGAATAAGGTGAAAACTATTCCCACGGAGGAATTAACAAAGGGACAGATCAAGCGAGAAATGGAAAGGATTAGGGATGAGCGAACCCCAACTGGATATTTTGGGTTCGTGCATCGAATTTTGGGTTTTTCGGGACCCGGTCCAGGACCCGAACATTTTCAAAAAAGTTTGGGTTCGGGTCCGTTGTTCGGCGATTTCTTCCAGCTTTCTGAAGGGCTGCACAGCAGCCAATCAGCTAGAGTTTTACTTCTTGCCTTAGGAAGCCATCACAGCCATGCCTACTGATGGCATGGCTGTGATTGGCCAAGTGCAGCATGTGACCCAGCCTCTATTTAAGCTGGAGTCACGTAGCGCCGCACATCACTCTGCTCAGATTAGTGTAGGGATAGGACGCAGCTACTGTGAGGGCGAGATTAGACAGGGAAAACTCAGCAAAAACACCTAATGAAGTGATCGATCTACAGCTGTGAAACATTCAACTTCTGCTAGTTAATTGCTCACTGGTTTTTAGGCTGCACAGAGCGCTTTTTCTGTCACTTTTATGGGGTGATCGGCGGCCATTTTGTGTCTTGTGGTGCAACAGCACAAGCTGCCACCAAGTCTATCAATCCATCAAAAGTAGTTTTTTTTTGCTATATCCTACATCAGGGGCTTGGCTGTGCTTATTGTCACCCCTAGAAACTCAGGTTAGAAATTTCTATATTTTATTGAGGGGTTAAATTCAATTGCCAAAATAGCAATCCCTAAATCTGGTGTTCCAGCTGTGGCTAGCCAAGTGTAATCCTGTTTGCTGTCTGGCAAAGGATAGATTTTTTTCTGTGGTGAAATTCAATACCCAAAATAGCAATCCCCAAATCTGGTGTCCCAGCAGTGGCTAGCAAAGTATAATAGTGTCCAGCAAAGGATACATTTATTTCTGGGGTGAAATTCAATTGCCAATATAGCGATACCATAAATCTGATGTCCCAGCAGTGGCTGGCCAAGTTTAATAGTGTCCAGCAAAGGATACATTTATTTCTGGGGTGAAATTCAATTGCCAAAATAGCGATACCATAAATCGGTGGTTTCAGCTGTGGCTGGCCAAGTTTAATAGTGTCCGGCAAAGGATATATTTTTCTGGGGTTAAATTCAATTGCCAAAATAGCAATACCGTGAATCTGGTGTCCCAGCAGAGGCTGGCCACATGCACGAGTCAGTCACACTGTGGAACAGCACCACTTCACCCCCAATGATTGGGCCTCCATGCGAGACCTGTGTGCCCTTTTTTGCAACAGCAGAGGCCAGGTACAAATGTGGCCAGCCAGGGCCCACTACTGCAGGACGAGGAGGATGAGGAGGATGAGGATGAAGCAGGTTCACAGTGGGGTGGCACCCGACACAGCTCAGGCCCATCACTGGTGCGTGGCTGGGGGGATACGGAGGACGATGACGATACGCCTCCCACAGAGGACAGCTTGTCCTTATCTCTGGGCAGCTTGGCAAACATGAGTGACTACATCTCCGGTTATCTCATACAGAAGAACAAAAAGCATTAAAGATAAAATAGTGAGAGCTACAATTCCTGTGAAAAAAGAAATAAAACAAATGTACTTCAAAATCAAGAGCAGTTGGAGTTATTATCTCTGCTTGAATTGTGTTAACTGTAAATACATGCACAAAGGACAATATTTCATACACCCCATGACACAGGAAAAATAAAAGATTAATCAGTATTTGACCTCTAGTTTATCATGGGTTGTGTATGTACTATAGTGCCCGTGCAAATTATTATATATTTGGGTAACAACCACAGAGATGAAAGTAAGGTTAAATAATCATCGACAAAGCATTAGGGACGGGAGAAAGGATCTCCCGTTCTCTAAACATTTTATTGAAAAAAAACCCATAGAGAACAGGATCTGCGATTTATGATTCTATATATTTATATATAGCTGTGCCAAAAAGAGGAAGTGATAGGGAGGCTCACCTTAAAAATGTGAATTAAATTGGATCTTTTGTCTCAACACGTTGAAACCTGTGGGGCTCAACGTGGAGTTTAGGGTTACCACGAGTATGTTGAGTTAAGATCTATCTGAGGGACCCATGAAGCTCAGGGTCATGATTGCCTTTGGTCTCCGGATGTTTGTATTAGGTGAATTATGCAATTTTGCTATATAATTCTTTTCACCCAAAAATATTTGTGTAGATCGCATTGTTGCAGATAACTAAGAAAGTGTAATAGAAGACAGAAACTGAATGTTGGAGTTTACATGTTTTTACAATAATGATAAAACATAGGTATAATCCATGTACGGGGAAGATGGTACTTTATCTATTAAATAATAGCTGACCCAGGAGAGGTTAATATATATAATATAGGACCCAAGTGGGGTCAAATATATATATATATATATAAATATATATACTGTATACTGATATAGACACATACACAAAATATGGACGCTACTTTAGTGTTGGGTCACTCATGTGGACAGTTGCCCGATCTCCTGCCCATCAACAGTATGGATTTGTTCGCATAGGAATGAATATGCTCAAGCGCGACGATTTTGTCATCACGTGCGCATCGCATCCCGCGATTCAACTTGTAAGTAAATGGAAGGAATTTACGTTCCAAGATTGAATGAATTTACGGCATGCACACTAGAATGAGATGTACGCTGAGTGCCTTGAAGTTTCCATCTTCCCAAACTACATGTGATTGTAGCCAAGGTAATTTTAATCTGTATAACCATTGTTCTCCTATTTTATTTTCTAGTATGTTCTTATTATAATGCAAGCCAGGCCTCCCTCTGTTTTTATGTATATACACAAGAGCACTTTCACTTTATGTATTAAGTACCTTATCATACACATATAGTTTGTACAGCGGAGGAGGATGAGGTGTTCTCCGGATAAACTTTGCACAGAATGAATTGTTTGCACAATTACTTTTTTCTATGTTATTTATCACGTGGACTTAATGATGCACATGTGGAACTAATAATGAATTTTGTATAAAAACACGATGTTGATATGTATAATTCACTTGGCTTGAAAATGTCTCTGTTACATTACAGCCTTAAGTTCAATATTTTGTCAATCTGAATTTTATGTAATGGATCAGAACACAATAGTCTAAGTTGGTGAAGTGAGGTGAGAATAATATATAAATAAAACTATTGTTTAGAAATAGAAAATTTGCATGTGCGTATGTATTGACCCCTTTGTTAGGAAGCCCATAAAAGCTCTGGTGCAACCAATTACCTACAGAAGTCACATAATTATTATATCATAATAAAATGATGTCCACCTGTGTGCAATCTAAGAGTCACATGATCTGTCATTACATACAGAGACTTCAACACCTAAGCAAGAGGCATCACTAACGAAACACTTGTCATGCGAGGAAAGTAATAAAGAAAGGCGGCACTCACCATGGAAGTCTTCAATCTTGCTTTATTTCGCTGTAATTACAGCATTAATTCGCAATACAATACGGGCTGCGGGCGGACGCCAATGCAGGTGGTTAAAGGGACAGCCGCTTCGCGCACAAACTTGCACATCATCACGCCGCTATCACGTCCATTGCGTCATTCCGCGACTTTAAACCTCAGGTTCTACAGTGATTGGTGCAGAGATACTGCACCCAATCACCTGAGACAAATATTGGACAATTAAAACCAAAACACTAGTGAAGGAGAATGTCAAAAACCACATCACAGACATAATCACATACTTATAAAACGCGCAATTGCGCGCTAAATTATTTTCACAGACGATGAGTATAGTATACTGCTACAATTTGCATTACTAGTTAATACTACAGGTGCAACACCTATAAAGCACATACTTGGTTGCAGTAGAGATGAGCGAACTTTAAAAAGTTTACGCTCGGCGTTCGGGTTGTGGTAATCGCCGCATCTCGCTATGGATTCAACTACCGCGGACTATCGCGGCATATGGAATCCATATGGGGCAGCTTCCACCAGTCCGAACTGTTGAACAGCCGGAGCGACCTGGGGTGACGTCACCGTCATGTGATCAGTGCAGGGCGTGGCTCAGCACGGGATCAAATCCAGTGCTGAGTCACGCCCCCTGCACTGATCACATGACGGTTATGTCACCCCAGGTCCTTCGGCTGTTCAACAGTTCGGGTTGGTGGAAGCCGCCCCATATGGATTCCATATGCCGCGATAGTCCGCGGTAGTAGAATCCATAACGGGATGCGGCGATTACCACAACCTGAACGCCTAACGCCGAACTTTTTTTTAAAGTTCGCTCATCTCTAGTTGCGAGCATTTATAAAAAAACTGACATGTCATTTCTGTCATTAAGACCGTGGGGGCCCATAAGGAAGTTGTATCTGAAAAAAACGTTTTCCGATATAGGTGCAAGTCAATCGACACCACTGCCGGGTGAAGTCCCTGCTACAATGAGTGTAATAGAATTTCATATGCAAGAACGGTATACCGATGAAGAAATAGAATGCATTTTATTTTTGGCAGGTCTTGAGAAACAAAATGCTGAATTGAATATACAGGGTAGTAGGTTCACTGGAGGTATTGGGTCCACGTTTGTTCCACCTATGTCGACCGGCTCAGTTATTGACCTTTTTTACAAGAAAGTTCTGTCTGATATGCGTGCACTGGTATTCCCCGTGGCACTACAGAACATCACCAATGAAGAGAGGAAAGCACTCAAATGGTTGAAAAATTGTAACGAGTTGGTGGTAAAGCCGGCCGACAAGGGCAGAAACGTGGTCCTTTTAACCCGACAATATTATGTAGAGGAGGCAATGTGTCAGTTGAACGACATTGCAGTATACAAAAGACTGGGGAATAATCTGATTCCCGAAGTTATGGACAGATTGCACGCCCTAATGGATAAGTTTGTTGGGGTAGGCTTTTTGCCCAAAGGGCTAAAGGGGAAATTGATCCCCAAGTTCCCTGTCAATCCCACCTGGTATTTTGTCCCGAAAATCCATAAGTCGCTGACCCGTCCCCCGGACGCCCTATTGTGTCGGGGGTCGGGTCCGCGACTGAGCGATTTCGCGATACGTGGATTGGCTTCTCTGACCACTACTATTAGGTACTCTGACGTATCTGAAGGACACTGGTGACTTTCTCCGTGCACTCAATATTTTTGAGTGGTGTGAGGATTATCGCCTAGTGTCCTTAGACGTGGAGAGTTTATATACCCGCATTCCACATAAACAGGGAGTCCAAGCCGTGCGCTATGTACTGCGACATGCAGACAAGGGTGAACTGTTCCAGGCTTTTGTAGTTGAAGCCTTAGATCTCATCTTGACCAGCAATGTATTTCAATTAGATGGTATATGGTACCGCCAGATACTAGGTACGGCAATGGGTACACCAGTCTCCTGTACCTTCGCCAACCTGTATCTGGCGGTATTTGAAGAACTGTACGTTTTCTCGGTGGATAACCCCTTTCTGAAGTTTATCCATCTCTACCTCAGATTTGTAGATGATTTGTTCCTGTTCTGGTCAGGCAGCGAGTCTGAGTGCGAGCAATTTGTGAAATATTTAAATACTAATAACAATATGATTATGAAATTCACTATGAACTTTGGAGGGTTGTCTCTTGACTTCCTCGATGTCCAAGTTACAGTTGCAAATGGGGTCCTACAGAACACGGGTTTTCGCAAGCCCACTGCTACGAACTCGCTGCTTCACCAGACCAGCTACCATCCCGATACTGTGAAGAAAGCTCTCCCTTTTGGACAGTTTGTCCACCTGCGTAGGATCAATAGCAGTGAAGCGGGATATGTTAGACAGGCTTATGAATTGAGGGTTCGACTAATCGGATGGGTTTATCCGCGGAGAGACGTGTTACAGGCTCTCCATCGAGCAGCTAAATTTGATTGCACTAAATTGTTGATCGAGAAAGAGAAACAGAGAGATAGTCAGAAGTTCGCCCTTGCCTTCAGGTACAGTCCTATGGCGGATGCCATAAAACAAGCTATTCATAACAACTGGTACATACTCCGTCGTGATTCCACACTGAGTGACATAACTGCACAGCGTCCAATTGTTACATTCAGGAGATGCCACACAATAAAGGATACACTAGTCCGCAGCACTTTCACACAACCGAAGAAGCGTGATTGGTTGTCTGCTAGAGCAGCGACCGGTAACCACAAATGTGGATTTTGCTCTTTCTGTCCCTTTAATGCAAGGAGTAAAGTCCTCCAATTAGGCGGAGTAACTTGGGTCGTAAGAGACCTAATCACTTGTCGCACTCCATACGTAGTATATGCGATGGTGTGCGTGTGCCACACCTTCTACATTGGTAAAACGATTAGGCCCTTGGTGGAGAGAGTCCATGAACACATTGGTTCCATAAGGACAGGAAGGGGATCACCCAGGTTGATACAACACGTTCGCGGAGCAACATGGGGGATCCACGATGCCTCGCGTTTGCAGGGATTTAAGTGGTGCGGTGCCCACCACGTGGTGGGGATAGGCACTGCGCGCTTCTGCGATGCGAGGCAAGGTGGATCATGAAAACCCAACCTATGGGCCCCCACTGTCTTAATGACAGAAATGACATGTCTAGAGATGAGCGAACACCTGGATGTTCGGGTTCGAGAAGTTCGGCCGAAATTCCCGAAAATGTTCGTGTTCGGGATCCGAACTCGACCCGAACTTTATCCCGAACCCGAGGAGAGAGGTCCCACAGCAAGGAATCATGCGTCATATCAACCACCACCGGAGAAAGCCACTCTCAGTTATTTCGGCCCAGCACCCAGACAGAGGAGAAAGGTCCCACAGCAAGGAATCATGCGTCATATCAACCACCACCGGAGAAGGCCACTCTCAGTTATTTCGGCCCAGCACTCAGACAGAGGAGAGAGGCCCCACAGCAAGGAATTATGCATCATATCAACCACCACCGGAGAAGGCCACTCTCAGTTACTTCAGCCCAGCACCCAGACAGAGGAGAGAGGTCCCACAGCAAGGAATCATGCGTCATATCAACCACCACCGGAGAAGGCCTCTCTCATTTAGGCCCAGCACCCAGACAGAGGATACAGGTTCCACAGCAAGGAATCATGCGTCATATCAACCACCACTGGAGAATGGCACTCTCAGTTATTTCGGCCCTGCACCCAGACAGAGGAGAGAGGTCCCACAGCAAGGAATCATGCCTCATATTAACCACCACCGGAGAAGGCCACTTTCAGTTATTTCGGCCCAGCACCCAGACAGAGAGAGAGGTCCCACAGCAAGGAATCATGCGTCATATCAACCACCACCGGAGAAGGCCACTCTCAGTTATTTCGGCCCAGCACCCAGACAGAGGAGAGGGTCCCACAGCAAGGAATCATGCGTCATATCAACCACCACCGGAGAAGGCCACTCTCAGTTATTTCGGCCCAGCACCCAGACAGAGGAGAGAGGCCCCACAGCAAGGAATCATGCGTCACATCACCCACCACTGGAGAAGGCCATTTTCAGTTATTTCGGCCCAGCACCCAGACAGAGGAGAGAGGTCCCACAGCAAGGAATTATGCGTCATATCAACCACCACCGGAGAAGGCCTCTCTCATTTAGGCCCAGCACCCAGACAGAGGATACAGGTTCCACAGCAAGGAATCATGCGTCATATCAACCACCAGCGGAGAATGGCACTCTCAGTTATTTCGGCCCTCACCCAGACAGAGGAGAGGGTCCCACAGCAAGGAATCATGCCTCATATTAACCACCACCGGAGAAGGCCACTTTCAGTTATTTCGGCCCAGCACCCAGACAGAGGAGAGAGGTCCCACAGCAAGGAATCATGCGTCATATCAACCACCACCGGAGAAGGCCACTCTCAGTTATTTCGGCCCAGCACCCAGACAGAGGAGAGAGGTCCCACAGCAAGGAATAATGCGTCATATCAACCACCACTGGAGAAGGCCACTTTCAGTTATTTAGGCCCAGCATCCAGACAGAGGAGAGAGGTCCCACAGCAAGGAATAATGCGTCATATCACCCACCACTGGAGAAGGCCACTTTCAGTTATTTAGGCCCAGCACCCAGACAGAGGATACAGGTTCCACAGCAAGGAATCATGCGTCATATCACCCACCACTGGAGAAGGCAATTTTTTGTTATTTAGGCCCCAGCACCCAGTCAGAGGAGAGAGGTCCCACAGCAAGGAATCATGCGTCATATCAACCACCACCGGAGAAGGCCACTCTCAGT
Source organism: Bufotes viridis (assembly GCA_033119425.1). Lineage (NCBI taxonomy): Eukaryota > Metazoa > Chordata > Amphibia > Anura > Bufonidae > Bufotes > Bufotes viridis. The sequence continues at coordinate 70,123,407 of CM065596.1, forward strand.
TATTTCAGCCCAGCACCCAGACAGAGGAGAGAGATCCCACAGCAAGGAATTATGCGTCATATCAACCACCACCGGAGAAGGCCACTTTCAGTTATTTTGGCCCCACCACCCAGACAGAGGAGAGGTTCATTCAACTTTGTGTTGCACCGCAAGATCATGGTAAAGTTAAAAAATGAGGATTCAATAAAGAAGTGCCCCAGAGTACAAGAATGCATGGTTGAGGGAGGCAGTTATAAATGTCTATTCTGCACAATGGAGGGACAGGTCCTGTGGGATCCATGCCTGGTTCATTTTTATGAACATCAGCTTGTCCACATTGGCTGAGGACAGGCGGCTTCGGTTGTCAGTAATGACGCCTCCTGCTGTGCTGAATACACGTTCAGACAAAACGCCTGCCACCGGGCAGGCCAGCACCTCCAAGGCATAAAATGCTAACTCTGGCCACGTGGACAATTTGGAGACCCAGAAGTTGAATGGGGCCGAACCATCAGTCAGTACGCGGAGGGGTGTGCAGACGTACTGTTCAACCATGTTAGTGAAATGCTGCCTCCTGCTAACACGTTCCGTATCAGGTGGTGGTGCAGTTAGCTGCGGCGTGGAGACAAAACTTTTCCACATTTCTGCCATGTTAACCCTGCCCTCGGAGGAGCTGGCCGTGACACAGCTGCGTTGGAGACCTCTTGCTCCTCCTCTGCCTTCGCCTTGGGCTTCCACCTGTTCCCCTGTGACATTTGGGAATGCTCTCAGGAGCACCTCTACCAGAGTGTGCTTGTACTCGCGCATCTTCCTATCACGCTCCAGTGCAGGAAGTAAGGTGGGCACATTGTCTTTGTACCGGGGATCCAGCAGGGTGGCAACCCAGTAGTCCGCTACGTTAAAATGTGGGCAACTCTGCTGTCGTTGCGCAGGCACTGCAGCATGTAGCCGCTCATGTGTGCCAGGCTCCCCAGAGGTAAGGACAAGCTGTCCTCTGGGGGAGGCGTATCGTCATTGTCCTCCCGTATCCCCCAGCCACGCACCAGTGATGGGCCTGAGCTTTGTCGGGTGCCACCCAGCTGTGAACCTGCTTCATCCTCCTCCTCCTCCACCTCCTCCTCATCCTCCTCGTCCTCCACTAGTGGGCCCTGGCTGGCCACATTTGTACCTGGCCTCTGCTGTTGCAAAAAATTCCCTCTGAGCCACTTCTAACAGACTGGCCTGAAAGTGCTAAAAATGACCCCTCATCCTCCTCCTCCTCCTGGGCCACCTCCTCTTCCATTATCGCCCTAAGCGTTTTCTCAAGGAGACATAGAAGTGGTATTGTAACACTGATAACGGTGTCATCGCCACTGGCCATGTTGGTGGAGTACTCGAAACAGCTCAACAGGGCACACAGGTCTCGCATGGAGGCCCAATCATTGGTGGTGAAGTGGTGCTGTTCCGCGCAGTGCGACTGACGCGTGCGTGCTGCAGCTGAAACGCCACTCTGGACTGCTGCTGCTCGCACAGTCTCTCCAGCATGTGCAAGGGGAGTTCCACTTGGTGGGCACGTCGCATATGAGGCGGTGAGCGGGAAGCCCAAGTTCCGCTGTAGCGCAGACAGGCGAGCAGCGGCAGGATGTGAACGCCGGAAGCGCGCACAGACGTCCCGCAATTTATGCAGCAGCTCTGACATGTCGGGGTAGTTGTGAATGAACTTCTGCACCACCAAATTCAGCACATGGGCGAGGCAAGGGATGTGCGTCCAAACCGGCTAGTCCCAGAGCTGCGGCGAGATTTCGCCCATTATCGCACACCACCAGGCCGGGCTTGAGGCCCACCGGTAGAAACCACTCGTCGGTCTGTTGTTCAATACCCCGCCACAACTCCTGCGCGGTGTGGGGCCTGTCCCCAAACATATGAGTTTCAGAATGGCCTGCTGACGTTTACCCGGGCTGTGCGGAAGTTGGTGTTGAAGGTGTGTGGCTGACTGGATGATCTGGTGGAAGCAGAGGAGGAGGAAGCCGAGTAGGAGGAGGAGGCTACAGGAGGCAAAGAATGATGCCCTGTGATACTTGGCGGTGGAAGGACGTGCGCCAAGGAACTCTCTGCCAGGGGCCCAGCCGCCACAACATTTACCCAGTGTGCAGTTAGGGAGACATATCGTCCCTGGCCGTGTTTACTCGTCCACGTATCTGTGGTTAGGTGGACCTTGCCACAGATGGCGTTGCTCAGTGCACACTTGATTTTATCGGATACTTGGTTGTGCAGGGAAGGCACGGCTGTCTTGGAGAAGTAGTGGCGGCTGGGAAGAACATACTGTGCTATAGCCATGGACATCCGCTGTTTGAAGCTGTCTGTGTCAACCAGCCTGAATGACAGCATTTCAAAGGCCAGTAGTTTAGAAATGCTGGCATTCAGGCCCAGGGCTCGAGGGTGGCTAGGTGGGAATTTACGCTTTCTCTCCAAGGTTTGTCAGATGGAGAGCTGAACGCTGCCGTGTTACATGGTGGAGATGCTTGGTGACGCAGGTGGTGTTGTCGGTGGCACATCATCTGTTTGGTGGGTGGCAGGGGCCAACATTCCTCCCGAGGTGGAGGAAGAGGCTGAGGCAGCAGCAGAAGAGGGAGCAGGGGAGCCAGAGTGAGTTCCTTGCGTTTAAGGTGTTTACTCCACTGCAGTTCATGCTTTGCATGTAGATGCCTGGTCATGCAGGTTGTGATAAGGTTCAGAATGTTAATGCCTCGCTTCAGGCTCTGATGGCACAGCGTGCAAACCACTCGGGTCTTATCGTCAGCACATTGTTTAAAGAAGTGCCATGCCAGGAAACTCCTTGAAGCTGCCTTTGGGGTGCTCGGTCCCTGGTGGTGGAGGCAAGTAGAGGCGAACTCTCTTGGAGGCAGATGTTCTGCTCTTGCCCCCTGCTCTCTCTTTTGCTACGCTGTTGGCTCGGTCTCACCACTGCCTCTTCCTCTGAACTATGAAAGTCAGTGGCACGACCTTCATTCCATGTGAGGTCTAGGACCTCATCGTCCCCTGCATCGTCTTCCACACAGTCTTCCTCCTGACCTCCTGTTCGGTCTGCACACTGCAGAAAGACGCAGCAGTTGGCTCCTGTGTTTCGTCATCATCAGAGACATGCGGACTCCGATGAGGTGGTATTCCCATGTCCTCATGATCAGGAAACATCAGTGGTTGTGCATCAGTGCATTCTATGTCTTCCACCACTGGGGAGGGGCTAGGTGGATTTTCTTGGGAAACCCTGCCAGCAGAGTCTTCAAACAGCATAAGAGACTGCTGCATAACTTGAGGCTCTGACAGTTTCCCTGATATGCATGGGGATGATGTGACAGACTGATGGGCTTGGTTTTCAGGTGCCACCTGTGCGCTTTCAGCAGAAGACTGGGTGGGAGATAATGTTGTGAACATGCTGGATCCACTGTCGGCCACCCAATTGACTAGCGCCTATACCTGCTCAGGACTTGCCATCCTTAGAATGGCATTGGGCCCCACCAAATATCGCTGTAAATTCTGGCGGGTACTGGAACCTGAGGTAGTTGGTTCACTAGGACGTGTGGCTGTGGCAGAATGGCCACATCCTCTCCCAGGGGTACACTAACACCACCACGACAGCGTCCGCGTCCCTTACTAGATGTTTTCCTCATTGTTACCGTTCACCAAGCACCACAATAAGGAAAAAATATTTGGCCCAATGTATTGATTTCAAATTAAGGCCTTTTTTACAGGCACCTAACACTATCTGCCTATTTGTTTATGTAGCGTATTACACTAATCCAGGCACAGCAGTAACCACTGATTTAGGGGAATATCTTTTAGGGCTAGTATTTAGGCCCTGGATGAAAGGTATCCTTTTATGGACAGATTTACACTTGGCCTGCAACAGCTGGGACAACAGATTCAGGGTATTGCTATTTTGGCAATTGAATGTCACCCCAGAACAAAATATATGTTTTGGCGGACACTATTATATTTAGCCAGCCACAGCTGAAACCACTGATTTATGGTTTTGCTATTTTGGCAATTGAATGTCACCCCAGAACAAAATATATGTTTTGACGGACACTATGAATCCTGGCCTGCAACAGCTGGGACACCAGATTCAGGGTATTGCTATTTTGGCAATTGAATGTCACCCAGAAAAAATATATGTTTTTACGGACACTATAAATCCTGGCCTGCAACAGCTGGGACACCAGATTCAGGGTATTGCTATTTTGGCAATTGAATGTCACCCCAGAACAAAATATATATTTTTGCGGACACTATGAATCCTGGCGAGCAACAGCTGGGACACCAGATTTAGGGTATTGCTATTTTGGCAATTGAATTTCACCCCAGAACAAAATATATGTTTTGACAGACACTATGAAACGTGACCTGCAACAGCTGGGACACCAGATTCAGGGTATTGTTATTTTGGCAATTGAATTTCACCCCAGAACAAAATATATGTTTTGACAGACACTATGAAACGTGACCTGCAACAGCTGGGACACCAGATTCAGGGTATTGTTATTTTGGCAATTGAATTTCACCCCAGAACAAAATATATGTTTTGACGGACACTATGAAACATTGCCTGCAACAGCTGGGACACCAGATTCAGGGTATTGCTATTTTGGCAATTGAATGTCACCCCAGAACAAAATATATGTTTTTGCGGACACTATGAATCCTGGCCTGCAACAGCTGGGACACCAGATTCAGGGTATTGCTATTTTGGCAATTGAATGTCACCCCAGAACAAAATATATGTTTTAGCGGACACTATGAAATCTGGCCTGCAACTGCTGGGACACGAGAATCAGGTTATTGCTATTTTGCCAGATTAATTTCACCCCAGAACAAAATATATGTTTTGGCGGACACTATTCTATTTTGCCAGCCACAGCTGAAACCACTGATATATGGTATTGCTATTTTAGGAATTGAATTTCACCCCAGAACAAAATATATGTTTTAGCGGAAACTATGAAATCTGGCCTGCAACTGCTGGGACACCAGATTCAGAGTATTGCTATTTTGCAAAATTAATTTCACCCCAGAACAAAATATGTGTTTTGGCAGACACTATGAAATCTGGCCTGCAACTGCTGGGACACCAGAATCAGGGTATTGCTATTTTGCAAGATTAATTTCACCCCAGAACAAAATATATGTTTTAGCGTACAGTATGAAATCTGGCCTGCAACTGCTGGGACACCAGAATCAGGGTATTGCTATTTTGCCAGATTAATTTCACCCCAGAACAAAATATATGTTTTAGCAGACACAATGAAATCTGGCCTGCAACTGCTGGGACACCAGATTCAGGGTATTGCTATTTTGCCAGATTAATTTCACCCCAGAACAAAATATATGTTTTAGCGGACACTATGAAATCTGGCCTGCAACTGCTGGGACACCAGATTCAGGATATTGCTATTTTGCCAGATTAATTTCACCCCAGAACAAAATATATGTTTTGGCGGACTCTATTCTATTTTGCCAGCCACAGCTGAAACCACTGATTTATGGTATTGCTATTTTAGGAATTGAATTTCACCCCAGAACAAAATATATGTTTTGGCAGACACTATGAAATCTTGCCTGCAACTGCTAGGACACCAGAATCAGCGTATTGCTATTTTGCCAGATTAATTTCACCCCAGAACAAAATATATGTTTTGGCGGACACTATTCTATTTTGCCAGCCACAGCTGAAACCACTGATTTATGGTATTGCTATTTTAGGAATTGAAGTTCACCCCAGAACAAAATATATGTTTTAGCGGACACTATGAAATCTGGCCTGCAACTGCTGGGACACGAGAATCAGGGTATTGCTATTTTGCCAGATTAATTTCTCCCCAGAACAAAATATATGTTTTGGCGGACACTATTCTATTTTGCCAGCCACAGCTGAAACCACTGATTTATGGTATTGCTATTTTAGGAATTGAATTTCACCCCAGAACAAAATATATGTTTTAGCGGAAACTATGAAATCTGGCCTGCAACTGCTGGGACACCAGATTCAGAGTATTGCTATTTTGCAAAAATTAATTTCACCCCAGAACAAAATATGTGTTTTGGCAGACACTATGAAATCTGGCCTGCAACTGCTGGGACACCAGAATCAGGGTATTGCTATTTTGCAAGATTAATTTCACCCCAGAACAAAATATATGTTTAAGCGTACACTATGAAATCTGGCCTGCAACTGCTGGGACACCAGAATCAGGGTATTGCTATTTTGCCAGATTAATTTCACCCCAGAACAAAATATATGTTTTAGCAGACACAATGAAATCTGGCCTGCAACTGCTGGGACACCAGATTCAGGGTATTGCTATTTTGCCAGATTAATTTCACCCCAGAACAAAATATATGTTTTGGCGGACACTATGAAATCTGGCCTGCAACTGCTGGGACACCAGATTCAGGATATTGCTATTTTGCCAGATTAATTTCACCCCAGAACAAAATATATGTTTTGGCGGACTCTATTCTATTTTGCCAGCCACAGCTGAAACCACTGATTTATGGTATTGCTATTTTAGGAATTGAATTTCACCCCAGAACAAAATATATGTTTTGGCAGACACTATGAAATCTTGCCTGCAACTGCTAGGACACCAGAATCAGCGTATTGCTATTTTGCCGGATTAATTTCACCCCAGAACAAAATATATGTTTTGGCGGACACTATTCTATTTTGCCAGCCACAGCTGAAACCACTGATTTATGGTATTGCTATTTTAGGAATTGAAGTTCACCCCAGAACAAAATATATGTTTTAGCGGACACTATGAAATCTGGCCTGCAACTGCTGGGACACCAGATTCAGGGTATTGCTATTTTGCTAGATTAATATCACCCCAGAACAAAATATATGTTTTAGCAGACACTATGAAATCTGGCCTGCAACTGCTGGGACACCAGATTCAGGGTATTGCTATTTTGCCAGATTAATTTCACCCCAGAACAAAATATATGTTTTAGCAGACACTATGAAATCTGGCCTGCAACTGCTGGGACACCAGATTCAGGGTATTGCTATTTTGCAAAATTAATTTCACCCCAGAACAAAATTTGTGTTTTGGCAGACACTATGAAATCTGGCCTGCAACTGCTGGGACACCAGAATCAGGGTATTGCTCTTTGCAAGAATAATTTCACCCCAGAACAAAATATATGTTTTGGCGGACACTATTCTATTTTGCCAGCCACAGCTGAAACCACTGATTTATGGTATTGCTATTTTGGCAATTTAATTTCACCCCAGAAAATAATCTATCCTTTGCCAGACAGCAGACAGTATTATACTTGTCTAGCTAAAGCTGGAACACCAGATTTTGGGGATTGGTATTTGGGCAATTGTATTTAACCCCTTAATAAAATATAGAAATTGCTATCCTGAGTTTCTAGGGGTGACAATTAGCACAGCCAAGCCCCTGATGTAGGATATAGCAAAAAAAAACTAGTATTGATGGATTGATGGACTTGGTGGCAGCTTCTTCTGGTGCACCACAAGTCACAAAATGGCCGCCAATCAACCCAGAAAATTATTGACAGAAAAACGCTCTGTGCAGCCTAAAAACCAGCGAGCAAGTAACTAGCAGAAGTTCAATGATTCTCAGCTGTAGATCGATCCGTTCATTAGGTGCTGTTGCTGACTTTAACCTGCCTAATCTCGCCCTGACAGAAGATGCGTCCTCTCCCTACACTAATCAGAGCAGTGTGACGTGCGGCGCTATGTGACTCCAGCTTAAATAGAGGCTGGGTCACATGCTGCACTTGGCCAATCACAGCCATGCCATTAGTAGGCATGGCTGTGATGGACTCTTAGGGCAAGAAGTAAAACGCTAGCTGATTGGCTGCTGTGCAGCCCTTCAGAAAGCACGAAGAAATCGACGAACAACGGACCCGAACCCGAACTTTTTTGAAAATGTCCGGGTTCGGGTCCGGGTCCCGGACACCCCAAAATTCGGTACGAACCCAAACGATGCTCGAACTCGAACAGTGCCGCTGACCCCCTCTTATATACAAAGATTACTAACGAAACACTGCCATGAGGACCAAGGAACTCTCCAAACAAGTAATGGAAAATACAACCTAAATAGAGAATACCAGACCGCGTATCATTGCAAAAATATCTTTATTTCCATATTAAATAAGTGCATATAGCACATACAATTAAAAATTACATTGGGGGTGCAAAGATGGGCGGCATCCAAGAGGAGAGACGGAGGGGGGTGGTAAACCAGTCGGTTGGGTAAAGTGCAAGTGCATACAATCAAAAGAAACAAAACATCATACCCGTACTGTGTCTCTCCTCCGGGATGGCGCCAACCCCGACGCAAGTTTCGGCACAAGCCTTCGTCTGGGGGTGGCGTCATCATCGGGGGACAGCACATTTATGCAGTGCATCAGCCAATCAGTCACAGTTAGTTATAATAGCGATACCTCCTAGTGACGCGTCCACTTGGGTCACAGCCCACGTGAGCCGTACGGTCATGTGACCGAACCGTGTGACCAACGAGGTCACGCGATCGGATCACAGGTCCTAACAGATAAACACTCATACACAGGTCTTGACCGGAAAATTCCTCATTACAAAGCGCAAATAGATGTACATAACGCAAAACATGTATATTAATATATAGTCTCCAGAAACGCTTGTGCATTATATCAACATTATCATCTGGAACCAAAAATTATCCATAGTAAAAACATTTACACATATATACCCACAAGCAATAGTAGGTTACAGCAAGTGATAATAAATGGAAAAATAAATAAATAAATAAAAATAAAAATAATAATAGTACACAAGTGACTATAATGACATTATGCTTATGACAAAATTCATTTTATATGTCATAAGAAAGGAAAAAAGAAAGTGCTGAGTGCAGTGATAAAGTGAATAAGTGCAACCCGTGAAAATGTGAATGTGAATACAAAAAGGAAATGCACATCTCAATTATTGTCAAATATTGTCAAATAATTATCCAAATATAGTGTAACATGATTTCACGCATAAAAATATATATAATAATTAAAAATTAAAAAAATTATCTCATATGTGAATTACTATTCCATAATGAAAGTGAATGTGACCAAAAATATTAATTGCATACATTTCATACATAGATAATTATACATAAAAAATATTAACCCTCACATATCAGAACATATGGAAACCTCCGCATGTGTGTATAGAAACATATTACTACTGGAGAATGGAGATTACATATACTGAACCAAAAATCAATTAAAGTGCCCAGAGACAACTGGACCATATTCCAAAACCTTACTCATAGGCACATAAGGATGCAAAAGACAACTGATGCAGTGCAAAACTGTACCCCCATCTATCACTAAAGTAACAACAAAAACCATAAAAGGATTATTAAAACTAAAAACGCCAGAAAAGGGGAGGGACAGACTCTGCAGACAGTCAGAGAAAGGAAGCAAAACCAGATGCCTCATTCAAACCATTCGGTTTAAGGGAATTAACCCTCCAGATCCATTGACACTCCAGTTGGGCCCACTTTTTGATACACTACCACCACGTATGTTCTTTGGTATGCAATCTATGCCAAATATTTTCAAACCAGAGGGGTCACAATTGTGATATTATTTAAAGTGCTTTGCCACAGGTTTCAGCTGTGACACATCATTCTCCTTTTGTGCTGCAAAAATATCCCGAACATGCTTCTCTGCCCGAACTTTCAGTTCGCGAGTGGTAAGTCCGATATATATCTTTTTACATGGGCAATTCACATAATATACCACAGCTGTGGTTGAACATGTTATTCTTTGGGTAATTTTGAAAGTTTTCTCCTCTGTTGCATGTTGGAAATGGGTGGCCCGTATCAAATTGGGGCACGCCACACATTTTCCACATGGGAAAAAACCCCATGCTGGTTTCCCAATCCCTGGGAACAGAGGTGGAGATGGTCTCACATACACTTTTAACCAGATGGTCTCTTAGGTTCTTTGATCTCCTTGTGACCAGAGATGGACCCCCGAAGTATACTGCGATATCACTGGATCAGCCCAAAGAATGGGCCAATATTTTTCAACACAACTTTTCATTTCATCCCAACGTGAGTGGTATGTAGTGATAAATCGCACCTTTTTCTCCCTCATAACTCTCTTTTTCTTTTTATCAGAGAATAGTAGATCAAACCGTGAGGATGATTTTG
>CM065596.1:70133589-70222127 GCA_033119425.1 Bufotes viridis
CACTCAGCCAATCACAGCCATGCCATTAGTAGGCATGGCTGAGATGACTTCTTAGGAGCAGAAGTAAAATGCTTGCTGATTGGCTGTTCTGCAGCCCTTCAGAAAACGTGAAGAAGTCGCCGAACAACGGACCCGAACCCAAATTTTTTGAAAATGTTCGGGCTCGGGTCTGTGTCCCGAACACCCCAAAATCCCTGCCTTCCCAAGGCCATAACTTTTATTCCATGCAAATAGGTGCATGATGGCTTTTTTTTCCCGAAAAGTTGTACTTTCCCATGCCACCATTAAATATTGCATATGATGTAGTGGGAAGCAGGAAAAAATTCCAAATGGGGTGCAACTGGAAAAAAAGGCTATTCCGCCACAGTTTTACAGGTTTTTTTATTTATGACGTTTAATGTGCAATAAAACTGACCAGTTACTCTCATTCTCCAGGTCAGTATGAATCTGGCGATACTTTATAAGTGTAGTTTTTGTTGTGCTTTGCTATTGATAAAATAATATAAATGTCAGCTACAATGGTGGCTAAAATGGCAGCTACACGTGTGAGGACATTGGGTAAGGAACTCTGGGAATGTGGGATGACCCATAATTAGAGTTGAGCGAACAACTGGATGTTCGGGTTCGAGAAGTTTGGCCGAACTTCACGAAAATGTTCGGGTTCGGGATCCGAACTCGACCCGAACTTCACCCGAACCCCATTGAAGTCAATGGGGACCCAACCTTTTGGGGACTAAAAAGGCTGTAAAATAGCCAAGGAAAGGGCTAGAGGGCTGCAAAGGCATCAAAATGTAGGTAAATCCCCTGCAAACAAATGTGGATAGGGAAATGAATTAAAATAAAATAAATAAAAATTTACCAATTGGCAACTTGGAGGAGGAGGTAGAATAGGAGGTTGGGGTTGCGTCAGGTGGGAATGCTATGGGAGTTGAAGTTCTCATCACAGCCAAAAAGGATTCATGTCTGCCTGCAGTGCCACAGGCCTCATTCACAGACTCAGGGCCATGGCACCCACAAAGAGGAGAAGCGGTCCCTTAATAGCAACACAGGCCTCAGATCAACCTGCAATGGAAAAGGCCTCTGACACCCAGACAGAGGAGAAGTCATTTGACAGCAAAAAGAGTTAAATGTCTGCCACCAAGACAGCAAGCAATTAAACAAAATTTAGGCCCCTGACACCCAGGCAATGGAGCGGTCATTAGACAGTAAAAAGACTTAAATATGTGCCACCAAGACAGCAAGCAAGTACATGAAATTAAGGCCCCGGACAACCACACAATGGGGCGGTTATTAGACAGCAAAAAGAGATAAATGTCTGCCACCAAGACAGCCAGCAATTAAACGAAATTTAGGCCCCTGACACCCAGACAATGGGGAGGTCCTTTTGCAGTAAAAAGAGTTAAATGTCTGCCACCAAGACAGCAAGCAATACGTGAAAGCTAGGCCCCTGACACACAGACAAAGGAGAAAGGTCCCATAGCGGAAAAAGAAGCATCATGTTACCCACCACTGGAACAGGCCACTTTCTGATATGTAGACCCCGGCACCCAGACAGAGGAGAGAGGTCCCATAGCAGCAAAAGAGGCATCATGTCACCGACCAATGGAGAATGCCACTTTTAGTTATTTAGGCCCCAGCACCCAGACAGAGTAGAGAGGTCCCATAGCAGAGAATCAGGCTTCATGTCACCCACCAACGGAGAAGGCCACCTTTAGTTATTTAGGCACCAGCACCCAGACAGAGGAGAGAGGTCCCATGGCAGATAATCAGGCTTCATGTCACCCACCAATGGAGAAGGCCACTTTCAGATATTTAGGCCCCTGGCACCCAGACGGAGGAGAGGTTCATTCAACTTTGGGTTGCCCCACAAAATAATGGTAAAATTAAAAAGAGGATTCAATAAAGTGCCCTGGAGTAAAAGAATATATGGCTAAGGGAGGTAGTTATAAATTTCTATTCTGCACAAGGGATGGACAGGTCCTGTGGGATCCATGCCTGGTTTATTTTAGGAACGTCAGCTTGTCCAATTTGGCTGTGGACAGGCTGCTGTGTTTGTCAGTAATGACGCTACCTGCCGTGCTGAATACACGTTCAGACAAAACGCTGGCCAACGGGCAGGCCAGCATCTCCAAGGCAAAAAAGGCTAGCTCTGGCCATGTGGACAATTTGGAGACCTAGAAGTTGAATGGGGCCGAACCATCAGTCAGTACGTGGAGGGGTGTGCACACGTACTCTTCAAGCATGTTATTGAAATGCTGCCTCCTGCTAACACATTCCGTATCAGGTGGTGGTGCAGTTAGCTGTGGTAACAAAACTTTTCCACATCTCCGCCATGCTAACTCTGCCCTCAGGAGCTGGCCGTGACACAGCTGCGTTGGCGACCTGTTGATCCTCCTCTGCCTTCGCCTTGGGCTTCCACTTGTTCCGCTTTGACATTTTGGGCACACGCTAAAATGTGGGCAACTCTACTGTCGTTGCGCAGGCACTGCAGCATGTAGTCGCTCGTGTGTGCCAGGCTGCCCAGAGAAAAGGACAAGCTGTCCTTTGTGGGAGGCATATCGTCATCGTCCTTCGTTTCCCACCAGCCACGCAGCAGTGATGGGCCCGAGCTGCGTTGGGTGCCACCCCGCTGTGAATATGCTTCATCCTCAGCCTCCACCACCTCCTCTTCATCCTCGTCCACCTCGTCCTCCAGTATTGGGCCCTGGCTGGCCAAATTTGTACCTGTTCTCTGCTGTAGCAAAAAAAATTCCTCTGAGCCACTTCTAAGAGACTGTCCGGAAAGTGCTAAAAATGACCCCTCTTCCTCCTTCTCCTCCTCCTAGGCCACATACTCTTCCATAATCGCCCTAAGTGTTTTCTCAAGGAGACACAGAAGTGGTATTGTAACGCTGATAACTGCGTCATTGCCACTAGCCATGTTGGTGGAGTACTCGAAACAGCACAACAGGGCACACAGGTCTCGCATGGAGGCCCAATCATTGGTGGTGAAGTGGTGCTGTTCCGCAGTGTGACTCACCCGTGCGTGCTGCAGCTGAAACTCCACTATGGCCTGCTGCTGCTCGCACAGTCTCTCCAGCATGTGCAAGGTGGAGTTCCACCTGGTGGTCACGTCGCATTTGAGACGGTGGGCGGGAAGGCCAAAGTTACACTGTAGTGCAGACAGGCGAGCAGCGGCAGGATGTGCACGCCGGAAGCGTGCACACATGGCCCGCACTTTATGCAGCAGCTCTGACATGTCGGGGTAGTTGTGTATGAACTTCTGCACCACCAAATTCAGCACATGCGCCAGGCAAGGGATGTGCATCAAACCATCTAGTCCCAGAGCTGCGACGAGATTTCGCCCATTATCACACACCAACAGGCCCGGGCTTGAGGCTCACAGGCAGCAACCACTCGTCTGTCTGTTGCTGCATACCCCGCCACAACTCCTGCGCGTTGTGGGGCCTGTCCCCTAAACATATGAGTTTTTAGAATGGCCTGCTGACGTTTACCCCAGGTTGTGCTGAAGTTGGTGGTGAAGGTGTGTGGCTGACTGGATGAGCAGGTGGAAGCAGAGGGGAGGAAGCTGAGTAGGAGGAGGAGGCAACAGGAGGCAAAGAATGATGCCCTGCAATCCTTGGCGGCAGAAGGATGTGTGGCAAACAATTCTCCGCCTGCGGCCCAGCCGCCACTACATTTACCCAGTGTGCAGTTAGGGAGATATAGCGTCCCTGGCCGTACTTACTGGTCCACGTATCTGTGGTTAGGTGGACCTTGCCACATAAGGCGTTGCACAGTGCACACTTGATTTTATCGAATACTTGGTTGTGCAGGGAAGGCACGGCTTTTTGGAGAAGTAGTGGCGGTTGGGAACAACGTACTGTGGGACAGCCACCGCAATCAGCTGTTTGAAGCTGTCCTTGTCCACCAGCCTTAATGACAGCATTTCAAAGGCCCGTAGTTTAGAAATGCTGTCATTCAGGCCCAGGGCTCGAGGGTGGCTAGGTGGGAATTTACACTTTCTCTCCAAGGTTTGTAAGATGAGAGCTGAATGCTGCCGTGTGACATGGTGCAGATGCTTGGTGGCGTAGGTGGTTTTGTCAGTGGCACATCCTCTGTTTGCTGGGCGGCAGGTGCCAACGTTCCGTTCGAGGCAGCAGCAGAAGAGAGAGCAGGGGGAGCATGAGTGAGTTCCTTGTTTTTAAGGTGTTTACTCCATTGCAGTTCATGCTTTACATGTAGATACCTGGTCATGCAGGTTGTGCTAAGGTTCAGAACGTTAATGCCTCATTTCAGGCTCTGATGGCTCAGCGTGCAAACCACTCGGGTTTTGTCGTCAGCACATTGTTTGAAGAAGTGCCATGTCAGGGAACTCCTTGAAGCTTCATTTGCGGTGTTTGGTCCCTTGTGACGGTGGCCAGTAGCAGGCAAACTCTCTTGGTGGCGGCTGTTCTGCTTTTGCCCCCTGCTCCCTCTTTTGATACGCTGTTGGCTCGGTCTCACCAATGCCTCTTCCTCTGAACTATGAAAGTTAGTAGCACGACCTTCATTTCATGTGTGGTCTATGACCTCATCATCCCCTGCATCGTCTTCTACCCAGTCTTCCTCCCTGAGCTAGGTGGATTCCCTTGGGAAACCCTGCCAGCAGAGTCTTCAAACAGCATAAGAGACTGCTGCATAACTTGAGGCTCTGACAGTTTCCCTGATATGCATGGGGGTGATGTGACAGACTTATGGGCTTGGTTTTCAGGCGTCACCTGTGCGATTTCTGCAGAAGACTGGGTGGGAGATAATGTTGTGAACGTGCTGGATCCACTGTCGGCCACCCAATTGACTAGCGCCTGTACTTCATCAGGCCTTACCATCCTTAGAATGGCATTGGGCCCCACCAAATATCGTTTTAAATTCTGGCGGGTACTGGGACCTGAGATAGTTGGTTTACTAGTTTGTGTGGCTGTGTCAGAACGGCCACGTCCTCTCCAAGCACCAGAGGGTCCACTAACACCACCACGACCATGTCTGCGTCCCTTACTAGATGTTTTCCTTATTGTTATCGTTTACAACAATAAGAAAATATTATTTGGCCCAATGTATTGAGTTCAAATTCAGGACTTTTTTTTACAGGCACCTAACACTATCTGGCTATCTATTTATGAACCGTATTACACTAATACAGGCAGAGCAGTAACCACAGATTTAGGGGAGTATCAATTGTAGGCCTAGCATTTAGGCCCTGAATGAAAGGGCCAAAATGTCCTTTTACAGACAGAATTACACTTGGAGATGCACAGTAGCGTGTGAAAAAATATAGAGGGTTATGCTTTCAGCACTTGTATTTTAACACTTAGTGTGATATACCCTTTACGGAAAGAAATACACTTGGAGATGCACGGTGGCGTGTGGAAATATAGAGGATTTTTTATCAGGCCTTGTATTTAGACGCTAAAACGCTGAGTGTAATATACCCTTTGCGGACAGATTTACACTTGGCCAGCAACAGCTGAAACCATTAATTTACGGTATTGCAATTTTGGCAATTGAATTTCACCCCAGTACAAAACATATCCTTTGCCGGACACTAGTAAAATTGGCCAGCCACAGCTGGAACACCAGATTTAGGGGATTGCTATTTTTGGAAATGAATTTCACCCCAGAACAAAATGTATCCTTTGCTGGGCATTAATAAACTTGGCCTGCCACAGCTGGAACACCAGATTTACGGTATTGCTATTTTGGCAATTGAATTTCACCCCAGAAAAAATCTATCCTTTGCCGGACACTATTAAACTTGGCCAGCCATAGCTGGAACACCAGATTTACGTTATTACTATTTTAGCAATTGACTTTTACCCCAGAAAAAAAATCTATCCTTTGCTGGACACTATTAAACTTGGCCAGCCTCAGCTGGAACACCAGATTTAAGGGAATGCTATTTTGGCAATTGATTTTCACCCCAGGACAAAATGTATCCTTTGCCGGACACTATTAAACTTGGCCAGCCATAGCTGAAACCACTGATTTACAGGATTGCTTTTTTGGCAATTGAATTTCACCTCAGAAAAAAAAATATCCTTTGCCGGACATTATTAAACTTGGCCAGCCACAGCTGGAACACCAGATTTATGGTATTGCTATTTTGGCAATTGAATTTCACCACAGAAAAAATCTATCTTTTGCCGGACACTATTAAACTTGGCCAGCCGCAGCTGGAACACTAGATTTAGGTAATTGCTATTTTTGTAAATGATTTCACCCCAGAACAAAATCTATCCTTTGCCGGACACTATTAATCTTGGACAGCCACAGCTGGAACACCAGATTTACGTTATTGCTATTTTGGCAATTGACTTTCACCCCAGAAAAAATCTATCCTTTACCGGACACTATTAAACTTGGCCAGCTACAGCTGGAACACCAGATTTAGGGGATTGCTATTTTGGCAATTGAATTTCACCCTAGAAAAAAATCTATCCTTTGCCGTACACTATTAAGCTTGGCCAGCTTGAGCACCAGATTTAGGGTATTGCTATTTTGGCAATTGAATTTCACCCCGAAAAAATCTAAACTTTGCCGGACACTATTAAACTTGGCCAGCCACAGCTGGAACACCAGATTTACGGTTTTACTATTTTAGCAATTTACTTTCAAAATGCGCCAAAGAAATCTCCAAACACCGATTCTGAACCCAAACTTTTCCGTAAATGTTCGGGTTCAGGTCCGTGTCACGAACACCCCAAAATTCGGTACGAACCCGAACTATACAGTTCGGGTTCGCGCAACCCTACCCATAATGCCATGCATGCAGCCAATCAGCAGCCAGCCCGGTGATGTTGCAGCCCTATAAATACGGCGACCATCTAGTTTCAAAACATTTTTTATTTAGTTTGCATATCAAGAAAGCACCAGTGTACATTTCGAGTGGTGAGAGTATACGGTAATCAAATGAGATTTTACATAGAGCACTCAAAATGTTACATAATTGACAAGCAAAAAACCGATAAAGTACGGCATAAAAGGAGGGGAAACAAACAAACAATAAGATAGGAGAAAAAGGGGGAAGGAGGAGGGGGGAGGAGGGAGTGGGGAGGTGGAGGGACAAAATAGACCAAAATTTAAATATAGGACATCTATGAAATGGACATATCCGAACCTGGAGCATGTAGTAGGTTCTATAATAAATTGATAACATAATATGAGAGCAATTGTTAATAGTTACGTGGTCGAGTTAATATTAAATCCTCTATATGCCGCCCAGGGGTCCCAGATAGTGTGAAAGAGGGGCGTACGTCTGTGTACCCATCCGGAGATCTGTTCCATACGGTAGATATCATCACAGGAGTTGTGCCATCTAGCTAAATCAGGAGGTAATTCCGAACGCCAGTTATAGGCGATAGCAAGACGGGCTGCGGCTAACAATGGGGAGATCAGCTTACGCATAGCCAGGGGGAGAGGTGGATGTCCCAGTAAATTAAGAAGGCAGTTATGGACTGTAGGAGAAAATTTAATATGGCAAATCTTGCTAATAATAGAGCAGATCGACGACCAAAAAGGTGAAATCAGGTCACATTGCCACCAGATGTGTAGAAAAGTGCCTATTGCTTTATTGCACCTCCAACATGTGGAGGAAACATCAGGGTACATTAGGTTGATTTTATCTGGGGTATAGTACCAACGCGTGAGCATTTTATAATAATTCTCCTGTAGCCTGACGCAAGAGGAAATTTGTGTGGTTAACGCTAGGCATTTGCTGAGAGAAAGATTATCTGGGTTATCTCCTAAATCTGACTCCCATTGGGTTAGGAAAGAGTATGTAGCTGGTTTGGATTGGTGGAGAATGGAGTTATAGAGGAAAGAAATTTTCCCTCTTAAGTCTCTAAGCCGAAGGACCCTGCTCTCAAATTGAGTAGGAGTAGTGGGATTACCAAGGGACATGTTTTTGAGTCGTTCCTTGAGATAAGATTTGTGAAAGATGGATAGGTGAGAAAAAGGATCTCTTTCCAACCAATCATCAGGAAGGATCCCCTGACTGTCTAATAAATCTACCAAAGGTGTAGATAGGGATGAAGTAAATTCAGGAAGAGTCTGCCTAAACAAGGGGGGTGAATCCCAGAGGATATCCCTAATTTGGATCAGGGGAGAAAGCGCGCCTGAAAGTAGAAAGGATTTTAAGCTGGACCTCCAACTGAGAATGGTATTGCGAGTTATGGGAACTTTGACAGTAGAGAGAGGAGAGTGAGAGTCAAACAGGAGAAGAGAGCGCAGGGAGCGGTTATTCACAGCTCTCTCCGCCTGTATGTCCAGTCGAGAAACATCCTCCCGAAGCCACTCCAGACATCTGACACCCTGAACAGCAGTGTAATAGCCGTGGACATTCGGCATTCCCATCCCACCCTGACGAGAGGGAGAAAAGTATAACTCCTTTTAAGTCTAGGTTTTTCTTGTGCCATAAAAACATGGACAAGATCGATTGTATCTTTCTCAGATAGGAACCAGGGAGAGGGATGGGGAGGGTTTGGAGGAGATATAAAATCTTTGGCAAGAGTATCGTCTTTATCAAAGACCTTCTACCAAACCAAGAAGAAAACTGGATATCCCAGCTATTTATAACCTCTGTCAGGGTGTCAGGTAAGTCTCTAAAGTTAGCATCAAAAGTGTTCTTAGGATTCGCAGTGAGTTGAATACCTAAAAATTTCAGCTCAGTGTTGGACCATTGAAAAGAGGTGGATAGCTCCAATCTACGTTGAGTTTGCAAATCCAAAGTAACATTTAAGACCTGAGATTTCGACGGGTTTATCAGGAAGTTAGACAGCCTGCCAAACAAGTCGAATGTACTTTGTATAGCTGGAAAGGCCTGGTCCGGGTTAGTGATAATTATCAATAAATCGTCCGCAAAGGCGGCTAATTGGTGTTGAACACCATTCAGAACAAGACCCTGAATGCGTTCATCTTGTCTGATCGCCTGGAAGAGGCTCTCAACCGTCAATACGAACAGTAAAGGGGATAGAGGGCACCCCTGACGTGTACCATTCCGAATGGAGAATTGCGGAGATAGAGTATTGTTAACCAAAACCTTGGCCGTAGGGTTATTATACATTGACATTATAGCTAAGATAAATTGGTCGGGAATGCCAAATTTACGAAGGGCTTGTTGCATGAACGTCCAGTCTATACGATCGAATGCCTTTTCGGCGTCGGTCCCTAATAACACTAATGGGATCCGTCGGCTACAGGCATATTGTATAATGTGTAATAGTCTGGTGGTATTCATCCTACCCTCTCTCCCGGCCACAAACCCCACCTGCTCGCTATGAACTAGTTGTGGAAGAAGTGGCTTAAGACGTAATGCCAGGAGTTTAGCAAACATTTTGAGATCAGTGTTTAGGAGCGAGATAGGTCTATAACTCGCGCATAGGGAGTCATCTTTACCTTCTTTAGGGATAATGGTAATATGTGCTGCCAACATTTGAGAAGGTAGCTCTGAGCCAGTTAAGGCTGCGTTACATAAGTCGAGGAATCTAGGGAGAAGGGAGGATTGGAAAGTCCGATAGTAAAGGAGGGGAGACCATCGGGTCCTGGGGTCTTATGAATCGGGGTAGACTTAAGCACTTCAGTCAGTTCATTGAGCGTGAAGGGAGCTAGTAAAGAGGTAGCCTGGGAAGCCGAGAGAGAGGGCAGATTGAGGGTGGACAGCCAGGTCTGGATATCAGATACTCTATCAGCGCAATGAGGGGTGGAGATGCCGAAGAGATGTTATAAAGGCCCTCATAAAACTCGGTGAATCGAGCCGCTATGTCAGAGGTGTTCCTAAGGGGAGCAGAGGAGGTTGATCTGATCATGTGGATATATGATTTAGCTTTCCGCTTCCTAATCTGAGCTAGAACAAATTTAGAGGCTTTATCGCCATGAGCATAATATTTATACTTAGTAGAGAGAAACAACTTAGCGGTGCGGATGTTCAAAACGTTCTTTAGTTCAGATCTCAGGGCTGCTAATTTGTCTAAGATGCTATCCGACAAATCTTTTTATGAATGTTCTCAAGTTTCCTAATCTGAAAAGTGAGGGATGTAATCTTCTTTTCCCTCTGTTTCTTAATATAAGACCCTATACCTATAAAATGACCTCTAACTACAGATTTGTGGGCCTCCCATAGTATACCCGGGAAATACCTGGAGTAGAGTTAAGGTCAAAATATTCCCGTAATATGCCTTCAATTTTAGATACATGTTCCGGCAAGTCTAAAAGTGACTCATTGAGTCTCCAATTAGTCATTGGCTTGGGGATTTGTCGTAGGATTAATTCTAAGTACACAGGGGCATGATCCGACAGTAAGAAGGAGCCCATAGAGGCCCTGAGACAGGAGGACAAAGTCTGGATAGGGACAAAAATATAGTCCAAACGTTGGTAGGAGCGGTGAGCTGCTGAGAAAAAGGAGTAGTCCTTCAGCTGAGGGTTTAGTGCCCTCCAACTGTCCACCAATCCCAAAGCCTCAAGACTTCCCCTCACTCTAGAAAGAGCAACATTTGAAGAGGACGATGATCCAGTGGATAAGTCTAATAGTGGGTATAGAGTCAAATTGCAATCTCCACCCAGTATAACCAATCCCTCAGCAAAGTCCCTAAGAACATTAAGAGTTTTAATAAGCCACACAGATTGGGACGTATTGGGGGCATAGATATTCCCAAATGTAAACATCTGGCTGCCCAGATTGCCTTTGATAAAAATGAATCTACCGTCAGGGTCAGTTTGGGAGGATAGCACGTGGAGTGGAAAATTTTTGTGGAGGGCTATTGAAACCCCTTTAGAGGCAGAGGAAGAAGATACACCGTGAAACCACTGGTTATAGCACAGGTGATTCAGTCGCGGTGTATGGCCTTCCCTGTAGTGAGTTTCTTGTAGCATAGCCACACTCACCTGTTGCTTTCTCATCATAGTAATAACCTGATTTCTCTTGGCCGGTGAATTAAGACCACGAACGTTGAAAGAGCAAACCTTTAAGGTAGCCATGGAGTTATCAATGTATCAGCGAACGTAGCGAAGTGGCATGTCCAGGTTCGGTCAATGTCCAGGTGAATCAACAGGTCAGGGACATTAGAAGGTAACAAACAAACAGGGAAAAAACTGTGAAGAACAACAACATAGGGATTAACCAGTGAAATGGCAAACATAACAATAGGCATCTAAGAGATCAATCAATAGATAAATCAATAGACAAATCAGTAGAATTACGGAAATGACAATTACAGGTGAAAAAGGAGAGGAGGAGGATTGGACAGTGAACATGGCAGAGGGGGCGCCAGCGAGCAGAGAGTAGGAGAAAAGGCATAAGAAGACTTAGATAGTGGATAGGGATAGATTAAGCTGTAAATCATGTTTTTTTTTTTTTTTTCTACTTTCTTTTTCCTCTTCATTTTATAGATTAAAGGGTGAGGTAAGTAGAGGAGAGAAAAAGAGAGAAAAAGAGAAAAACAGGACCTTGATCCAAGAAGAGCAAATGAGAGTAGGGATGAGATAGAGTAACAGAGCACAGACGCAAAAGAGCACAAGATCATAGGATAAACTTGAAGACCAGTCCTCAGATTAACTCCTTCCAATAGGAGAGCCCCAAGACAGGTGATGCCAGACTACGGTCCTAGTAGATGTCAGTCTGGGTCCACCGGCAGCCTCCTTGGGGTCATCCGCACTTGTTTCTTCTTGGAACGTTGGGGCCTAGAAGAAACGTTCGGGGTCCAGGGTTCCAGTTCAGGAACAGAAGGTAGGTCAGTCAGGGTCCTCACGACAGTCCAGTCAGGAATGTCCAAGGGGTCAATTTCTAAGGCGTTGTAGGCCTGGTTCAAATCCAGCGGGGAGCGTACCACAATTTTACGACCAGGGTTGTTGATCAAGAGGCCGAAAGGATGCAGCCATCGGTAGGATATCGATTTTTCCTGTAATAGGCGCAGTAAGGGTTTCAGTGCTCTACGCTTCTGGAGAGTCATCGGTGATAGATCCTGAAATAGGGAAATAGTGGCGCCAAGATAGGACATTGATTGTTTATCCCTCGCAGCTTTCAGAATCTTTTCTTTAGCAGAGAAGTCCACCATACGGCATATAATATCTCGAGGTGGTTCTTGCGGTTTAGGAGGTGGGCGCAACGCTCTATGGGCTCTGTCCATATTGAGATTTTCAGTAGATTGTGGGCCCAGTAAATCTAGGAACATCTCTTTAAGGGCAGCCTCGGTGTCAGCAGGGAGCACAGATTCGGGGACCCCTTTATGCGGAGATTATTGCGTCTCCCACGATTATCCTGATCCTCCACCAAGTTATATAGTTGGTTAAGGTGGGCTTGTGTGGAGTCAAAGGTGTTAGAAACAGCATGATTAAAAGCAATGGTGCCTTCCAGGCTAGCTTCCATGACTTCCACTCTCTCCCTGAGTTGTCTTTGATCACGTTTAATGTCTTGCAAGTCCTGCTTCATGGGAGCGAGTGCTAACTCCAAAGCTTCTTTGATAAACAAGCGGGACACAGGTAGGTGCTCACCAGTGTTCAGAGACTCTGCTTCGCTCTCCTTACCGCCATCAGAATCAGCAGAGACTTCGGCGGGGTCTGAGCGGCCCGCCCCGTCTTTGTCCAGCGCCATCTTGGAATCGCCGCGTTGGAGCGGGGCACTTTTTCTGAAGAATTTTTCCACTTCACTCTGGGATTGAGCGGCTCCTCGGGTCCCAGGGGTGTCCCTGGGTCTGTCCCGACCGATCTTGCCCATCTTCTCCGCTAAATAAAAGCTATAGAAGCTCGCCGGCACCACGTCTGCAGCAGAGCTCACACAGACATGTGCGTCTTGCTCTGCAGCCAAGCTCCGCCCCCCTACGGCGACCATCTTAGATGCTGTCATTCACCATTGTACATTGTTCAGGGACAGACGTGTATACAGACGCTAGAAAGAATTAAAGAAAAACTAATTGTTAAAAAAAAAAGGAAAGAAGCGATTTACTAATGCAGGGAAAGGATAGTGAGAGAAATCATTTCAGAGGCAGGGAAAGACATGTGCAGATGCTAGGGAGAGTCTTAGGAAAATCTTCATTGTGAAAAAAAGAGATTTACAAGTGCAGGGAAAGTATAGTGAGAGGAATCATTGCACAGGCAGGGAAAGACGTGTACAGATGCTATGGAGAGTGATAGGAAAAGCCTTATTGTGAAAAAAAGCAATTTACAAGTGCAGGGAAACATTACTTGGGGATCCAGATAGTCTCATAATACAGCTCTGTCATTCCAGCAATTAGTTATTGGGGTGCAAGTGCTATTTTGAAAAGCCTTTAGTGGCTCTTATCTGTGGAAAAAGATAAATATATACGCAGGTCAATTTTGATGTTAAAGGGATTCTGTCACCTCTGATAACACAAATTTAGCTTTTAAACCAGTCATGCTCCACAGATTACCTTGAATCAGCTTTGCTTTTCTGTAATGTAATCCGTCAAGTAGTTTTGCTGAAAAACGACTTTTATAAATATGCTAATTAATCGTGAAGGTGCCCAGAGGGGCGTTATCTTGTACTTTGGGTGCCCAGTAACGCCCCCCTGACAGAATCCCTTTCACTGCGCTGATATAATTTAGTGGCCTATTTTAATACAATACAAGAAATATATACGCAGGTCACTTTTGTTGCTATTTGTGCTGAAAGCGTTTCTTGTCATATTTCACTGCAATACGAGAAAAATAAAAACAATTCACATTTGGTGTTATTTGCGCTAAAAGCGTTTATTGCCATATTTCTAGACAAATAGAGAAAAACAGACTTAGTTCACATTTGGTCTTAATTGCGCTAAAAGCATTTCTTGTCATATTTCACTGCAATCCGAAAAAAATAAACGCATTTCACATTTGGTGTTATTTGCGCTAAAAGCTTTTATTGCCATATTTCTAGAGAAAAAGAGAAAAACAGACATAGTTCATATTCGGTCTTAATTGCGCTAAAAGCATTTCTTGTCATATTTCACTACAATACGAGAAAAATAAACGCAGTTTACATTTGGTGTTATTTGCGCTAAAAGCGTTTATTGCCATATTTCAAGAGAAAAAGAGAAAAACAGACAGTTCACATTTGTTGTTATTTGCGCTAAATGCGTTTATTGCCATATGTATTTCTAGAGAAAAAGAGAAAAACAGACTTAGTTCACATTTGGTGTTATTTGTGCTAAAAGCGTTTCTTGTCATATTTCACTGCAATACGAGAAAAATAAACACAGTTCACATTTGGTGTTATTTGTTCTAAAAACGTTTCTTGTCATATTTCACTACAATACGAGAGAAATAAACGCAGTTCACATTTGGTGTTATTTGCGCTAAAAGCTTTTATTGCCATACTGTATTTCTAGAGAAAAAGAGAAAAACAGACATAGTTAACATTCGGTCTTAATTGCGCTAAAAGCATTTCTTATCATATTTCACTACAATACGAGAAGAAATAAACGCAGTTCACATTTGGTATTATTTGAGCTAAAATCATTAATTGCCATATTTCTAGAGAAAAGAGAAAACAGACTTAGTTCACATTTGGTGTTATTTGCGCTAAAAGTGTTTCTTGTCATATTTCACTACAATACGAGAAAAATAATCGCAGTTCACAGTTGGTGTTATTTGCACTAAAGCGTTTCTTGCTATATTTCTAGAGAAAAGAGAAAAATAGACTAAGTTCATATTTGATGTAATTTGCGCTGAAAGAGTTTCTTGTCATATTTCACTACAATACGAGAAAAATAGACAGTTCACATTTGGTGTTATTTGCACTGAAAGTGTTTATTGTCATATATTTCTAGAGGAAAAGAGAAATATATACTCAGTTTACTTTTTCTGTTATTTACGCTGAAATCGTTTAGTTGCCAATTTCAAATCCTTTAGTTGCCTATCTCATAAAAAAAAAATGTATATTTGGTGCTTTTAGGGGTGTTTAAAATTTGCTTTTAATTTATTTAGTTCAGCTAAAAGTATGTCAGACAGAGAAGTGCCAGGCGCTGCACAGGGGAGTGTCAGAGGCGTAAATGATTCTGGCGCAGGCACAGGTCGCAGCAGAGTAAAGGGCGTGGCAGCAAGGGTTT
Organism: Bufotes viridis; assembly: GCA_033119425.1. Lineage (NCBI taxonomy): Eukaryota > Metazoa > Chordata > Amphibia > Anura > Bufonidae > Bufotes > Bufotes viridis. The sequence continues at coordinate 70,148,640 of CM065596.1, forward strand.
CTTCCCAAGGCCTCAGGTCCACATGTCAGCTAGCGGTCGTGTCTTGACCAGCAACCCAGCGGTTCTTGATTGGTTGACTCGATCTTCGACTTCGTTGCAAGTGACAGCAGCACCAGCAGCCTGAGATTAGAGTCGCTGATGAGCAGCTTTTTCACCCACATAGTGAAGAAACTACTCACCAGCAGCAGCAGGTAGATTTGGAGCAGGACCTGAACCAGCAGGTGGTGGCATACTTGGACTGCACCCTGCCACCCCACATTAAAGATTCGCTGGACTACTAGGTAGCCAAACTGGATTTGTGGCCGCAACTAGCAGATTTTGCCCTGGAAAAGCTGTCCTGCCCAGCCAGTAGTGTGGCATAAGAGCAGGTGTATAGTGCGGCGGGGCCATAGTTACCCCAAGAAGAACTTGCCTGTCCATCCAAAATGTGGAGAGACTTACTTGTCAAGATAAATCAGGTGTGGATCAGCCATAATTTCCACCCACAAATGCCCGATGCATCAGATTAGATCATCCATCTCCACACTATGTCACCATGCCACTCTGTGGTGTAATGCTGCTGCTGTTACTGCCATCTCCACACCATTTCACCTTGCCACTCTGTGGCCTCCTGATGCTGCCATCTCCACACTATGTCACATTGCCACTCTGTGGCCTAAACAAACTTCTGCTGTCACCTCCACACTTTGTCATTGTGCGACTCTGTGGCGTCCTGATGCTGGCGCCACCTTCAGAGCTTGTCATTGTGCTACTTGGTGGTCTCCTCATGCTGTTTCTACCTCACCACTATGTCATAGGGCCACTCTGTGGGCTTCTCATGCTGTTACCACCCTTTGTCCTTGTTTGGGCTTCTTGAAATCACCATTTATTTGACCTTTCTTCTGATTGGTCAGAAGGAAGGAAAAATGAGATGCACAATGTCTGTGTAGCAGCTGTAAGGCATTTATCAGAATTGACTTACGATTTGGTAGCCAAAGGCAGGAGTGGGTACAAAACACACAAGACATGCAAATATAACCTTCTCGTGTCATCTCTGTTTTAGATCCACTCCTGTTTTTTGGCATTACCAATACTGATAGATTACTGAGTAAATGCAGACCGAGTGAAAGTGTATGCTCCCCAGACAGGATCCATTTTTGTGGGTTATTGTTCTGACGGATCAGAGGAAGGGCAAATTAATCAGTGACATCAACAAAAACTTACTGCTGACACCCTCTCCACTCTGTCGGAGGGCTCTATTTGTATAAGCGTTTAATAGAACAGGTTCTGTAGACATCTATGTCGAATCGGCTGATGAGGGTGTAAAGGAGTGCACTTCTTCTTGACACTAACATGGATTATTTGTTAATAATATTTCTGGGGGCAACCTGCCTGGCATGAACAGGCCTCCAGTAGCTACAGACAATGAAAAGACAAAGCTTAAAGTATAACTGTCAAATTTTTTTTTTTTTTTACTATTGGATTCTGGTGATTAATATTACCTTATTGGCCCTGTTTTAATTTCTGATTCTTAAATAAATAACCCCTAAAAGCCACCTAAAAGTCCCCAGTATTGGCTATATTTACCTGAGATAAAATCTGGTTGTTAAGCTCCTTCCGTCTACCAGATAGAGGACGGAGCACGCTGCGTGCATTGGGAACTGATAGTGAGTCAACATTGTAAGGGAATGTATAAAAAGCCAGGTTCTTCCTGACAGGAGATAACAGTGCTGGGCTGTGTGTGTGAACTTCTCCACATGTCTGTGCTTGGCAGACACTCCCTTAGCAGTTCTGGAGAATATACAGCTCAGAGAAGATATGGGGCTGCTCAGTGTATAAATGACAGCCTTATCTGATAAGAGGAGAGCTTGTAGGAGAACTACAGGCTTCAGCCAGACCTGGGAACTTCACTGCAAGACCTCCCTATACAGAGCTGGTCTTCACTAACTTCACTGCAGGCGTCCTATGGATTAGCCTCAGGGCTGAGGGCGGCCATCTTAACAGAATAGTGAAATTGCAGTTTTATGCAGACTGGTTGCTAAGGGCTGAATCTTATTAAATAAGGGGTAAGTAAGTCTAATAGTTATTGATTCAGGAATATTATCATATTAGTAACTACATATATGAAAACTGAAATTTGGGTCTAAATGTGACAGTTATCCTTTAAAGATAGCTTGGAGCCCGGAAGAGTCACAAATTTAATCAAGATTAAAACCATAACTACCAAGCCCGGTCTGTTCATCAGGAAAACATCACGGGTTCCCAGTCATCAGGGAAATGAAAAGGAGGGCATCCTTATTATATATAATTAATTTAATAATAAAATATTTAATACATTTACTAATATCATTTCCTTTTTTCCTACTACAGGAGAGAATCGGCCAGTCTGTTTATTTACAATGTGGTGTTTGGATGGAGATAGCATGCCAAGAAAATAATTCCTCTCCACCTGGAGACGAATACTGTCAAGATTCATGCAAGTGCGGAATTGGCTGCTCATCGACCAAGATACTTCTGGGGGAACCTGCCTTGCATGAACAGGCCTCCAGTTACTGGTGGATCCAGAGGGGGGGCAACGGGGCAACGGGGCAACGGGGCAATTGCCCCGCCCCCCCTCTGCCCCTGAGAATGTGGGCAGCAGTGGTGGCAGGGCACAGGGAGATCAGCATCCATTGTGGAAGCTCTCATCTCCATAGTCATCTGTATGGACGGATGCTGCAGCAGGGGAGGGAGAGGCCCACGGCCTATCAGAGGTTGGTGCAGGCGGCACAATGACGTCATCATGCCGCCTGAGCAGTACAGCATGGGACACAGGCCGGAAGAGGCCTGCATCGCATCGCTGCCATGGAGGTAAGTATATTTTTTTTTATATGGGACAATGTTACTGGCACATGATGGGGAGAGGGCACTTGTTACTGGCACATGATGGGGGAGAGGAACTAGCTACTGGCACATGATGGGGGGAGAGTCATTATTATAAAACATGTAAACTCCAACATTCAGTTTCTGTCTTCTATTACACTTTCTTAGTTATCTGCAACAATGCGATCTACACAAATATTTTTGGGTGACAAGAATTATATAGCAAAATTGCATAATTCACCTAATACAAACATCCGGAGACCAAAAGGCAATCATGACCCTGAGCTTCATGGGTCCCTCAGATAGATCTTAACTGAACATACTTGTGGTAACCCTAAACTCCACATTGAGCCCCACAGGCTTCAACGTGTTGAGACAAAAGATCCACTTTAATTCACATTTTTAAGGTGAGCTTCCTATCACCTCCTCTTTTGACATAGCTATATATTAAGATATAGAATCATAAATCACAGATCCTGTTCTCTATGATTTTTTCAAGAAAATGTTTAGAGAGAGGGAGATCCTTTCTCCCATCCCTAATGTTTTGTTGATGATTATTTAACCTTACTTTCATCTCTGTGGTTGTTTCCCAATATATAATAATTTGCACGGGCACCATAGTACATACACAACCCATGATGAACTACAGGTCAAATAATGATTAATCTTGTATTTTTCCTGTGTCATGGGGTGTATAAAATATTGTCCTTTGTGCATGTATTTACAGTTTACACAATTCAAGCAGGGATAACTCCCACTGCTCTTGGTTTTGAAGTACATTTGTTTTATTTCATTTTTCACAGGAATTGCAGCTCTCACTATTTTGTCTTTAATGCTTTTTGTTCTTCTGCATGACATAACCGGAGCTTTCCGAAATGTCTTTATCTGGGGGAACTCACTTTGTATTGAGCCCCAATGCCTTCTAATAATTTGTTCAATTTTTGGACTCAATTCATTGTATGTAGTTACAAAAGGGATCCTATCCATTTCTCCCTTAATCTGCCCCTTCTTTAATTCCTCCCTGGGAATAGTCTTCACCTTATTCATCTGTCTGTTCAATAAGGACTTAGGGTACCTCCTTTGCACAAAAGATTTACTTATTGCTTGCAGGGCTACTTCCATTTTTTCATCTGCATCAATTATTTGTTTAACTCTCATCATTTGATTGTATGGGAGTGAATTTATCATTTATCTAGTATGACAATTTGAAAAATGTAATAATGTATTTTTATTAGTTGGTTTCACGTGTAAATCTGTATGAATAGAATCATTCTGTATATACACGACTGTATCAAGAAATTGTAACCTATTTTCTGATACCACCCGAATGAGTCTGATGCCCTCATCCATAGAATTTAAGAACACATGGAATTCCTCCAAGGCCTCCATGGTTCCTGTCCAAATGAGGAACACGTTATCAAGTATCTTCACCACGTCAGTACATGCCTGTAGTGTGGAGACACATAGACAAGGCGTTCCTCAAGTGACCTCACAAATATATTTGCATAGGTGGTCGCGATGTTGGACCCCATCGCCGCGCCCACCCGTTGCAGATAGAATCTATCCTGGAAGCAGACATAGTTACAACATAAAGTAAGTTCCAATAGATCTAACAGGAATTCTTTTGTCCTGTCCGAATAAGGGGAATCCCTGAGCACCCCTTTCACTGCCTGCAAACCTTTTGTGTGATCTATAGATGTATAGAGGGATACAATGTCGAACGACACCAAGATACATTTCTTTGTTAATTTAAGATTATCCAACTTATTCAAAAAATCACCTGCATCTCTGATATATGATTTAGCGCCCGTTGCATATTGTCTCAAAACTTTATCCAAAAAAATTGCAATGTCCGAACGTATAGATTCTCTCCCAGAAATAATAGGACGTCCTGGGGGGTCCATAGCATTTTTATGTATCTTGGGCAATATGTATATCAGAGGAGTAACAGGTGACTTGATGATCAAAAATTCCTTTAATTGTTTATCTATGATATCATCATGTAGTGTTTTACTCAATAACACCTCAATTTTCTTTGCAATGTCAAATTTAGGATCCTTATTCAGGATTTTGTACGTACCTCCATCAATTGTCTATTGATTTCCTGAACATATTTGGCGGTGTCCATAACCACAATCCCACCACCCTTATCCGCAGGTTTGATGGTGAGATCGTGGTTGCTGGACAGGCCATTTAGGGCCCTCATTCCCTCAGTAGTTATATTTGGTCTAGAGAAAGCATTCCCCTGACACTCCTGTCTAAGACATGCAATATCTCTTTTAACAGATTCCATGAAAACTTCTATGGCATGCGAACTGATAACAGGTGTAAAATCACTTTTAAGATGGAGGTTAAATTGCTTCAATGTTAACCCTAAACTTTGTGTATCAGATACCGTATTACTTTTAGGTTCCAGGGAGCCAGAATCGAACCACACTCTCAGCTTAAGTGATCTGAAGAGGCGGTTCAAGTCAAGCTCCAACTGGAACCAATCCATATGAGCCTGCGGGCAAAATGATAACCCCTTATTCAAAACACTACGTTCATATTCATCTAATGTATATGATGATATATTTGCCACCACATCAGGTACATTTATTTTCTCTTTTGTGATCTGGCTATATTGGGTCTCTGAGGGCGTTGTACTCTGCCCTTTCTTGGATCGTCGATGCCGACGACCTCCCCTTCTTGTGCGACCTGAAAAAGTGAGGATTGCTCCCCTAAAAAAGGGGGGATGTTGGAATCTGTATGTGTTTCCGCAATATTTTGTCTATCTGTCTTCTTCTTGTGGTCTAGCATTCTCTTTACCGTTTTTTTATTATATTTCAATACATACACAAAAAGCACATCTCGCGCATCTTCCTATCACGCTCCAGTGCAGGAATATAGGTGGGCACATTGTCTTTGTACCGGGGATCCAGCAGGGTGGCAACCCAGTAGTCCAAACACGTTAAAATGTGGGCAACTCTGATGTCATTGCGCAGGCACTGCAGCATGTAGTCGCTCATGTGTGCCAGGCTCCCCAGAGGTAAGGACAAGCTGTCCTCTGTGGGAGGCATATCATCATCGTCCTCCGTATCCCCCCAGCCACGCACCAGTGATGGGCCAAAGCTGTGTTGGGTGCCACCCAGCTGTCAACCTGCTTCATCCTCATCCGCCTTCACCTCCTCCACAACCTCCTCATCCTCTAGTAGTGGGCCCTGGCTGGCCACATTTGTACCTGGCCTCTGCTGTTGCAAAAAACCTCAATCTGAGGCACTTCTAACAGACTGGCCTGAAAGTGCTAAAAATGACCCCTCCTCCTCCTCCTCCTGGGCCACCTCCTCTTCCATCATCGCCCTAAGTTTTTTCTCAAGAAGACATAGAAGTGGTATTGTAACGCTGATAACGGCGTCATCGCCACTAGCCATGTTGGTGGAGTACTCGAAACAACGCAACAGGGCACACAGGTCTCGCATGGAGGCCCAGTCATTGGTGGTGAAGTGGTGCTGTTCCGCAGTGCGACTGACCCGTGCGTGCTGCAGCTGAAACTCCACTATGGCCTGCTGCTGCTCGCGCAGTCTCTCCAGCACGTGCAAGGAGGAGTTCCACCTGGTGGGCACGTCGCAAATGAGGCGGTGAGCAGGACAGCTGAAGTTACACTGTAGCGCAGACAGGCGAGCAGCGGCAGGATGTAAACGCCGGAAGCGTGCACAGACGGCCCGCAATTTATGCAGCAGCTCTGACATGTCGGGGTAGTTGTGAATGAACTTCTGCACCACCAAATTCAGCACATGCACCAGGCAAGGAATGTGCGTCAAACCGGATCGTCCCAGAGCTGTGACGAGATTTCGCCCATTATCGAACCCCACCAGGCCGGGCTTGAGGCCCACCGGCAGCAACCACTGGTCGGTCTGTTGTTTAATACCCCGCCACAACTCCTGCGCGGTGTGGGGCCTGTCCTCCAAAAATATGAGTTTCAGAACGGCCTGCTGATGTTTACCCCGGGCTGTGCTGAAGTTTGTGGTGAAGGTGTGTGGCTGACTGGATGAGCAGGTGCTAGCAGAGGAGAAGGAAGCCGAGTAAGAGGAGGAGGCAACTGGAGGCAAAGAATGATGCCCTGCGATCCTTGGCGGCGGAAGGACGTGCTCCAAAGAACTCTCCGCATGTGGCCCAGCCGCCACTACATTTACCCAGTGTGCAGTTAGGGAGATATAGCGTCCCTGGCCGTGCTTACTGGTCCACGTATCTGTGGTTAGGTGGACCTTGCCACAGATGGCGTTGCGCAGTGCACACTTGATTTTATCGGATACTTGGTTGTGCAGGGAAGGCACTGCTGTTTTGGAGAAGTAGTGGCGGCTGGGAACAACATACTGTGGGACAGCCATCGCCATCAGCAGTTTGAAGCTGTCTGTGTCCACTCAGCCTGAATGACAGCATTTCAAAGGCCAGTAGTTTAGAATTGCTGGCATTCAGGCCCAGGGCTCGAGGGTGGCTAGCTGGGAATTTACGCTTTTTCTTCAAGGTTTGTTAGATGGAGAGCTGAACGCTGCCGTGTGACATGGTGGAGATGCTTGGTGACGCAAGTGTTGGTGTCGGTGGCACATTCTCTGTTTGGTGGGCGGCAGGTGCCAACATTCCTCCCGAGGCAGAGGAATAGGCCGAGCCAGCAGCAGAAGAGGGAGCAGGAAGAGCCTGAGTGAGTTTCTTGCTTTTAAGGTGTTTACTCCACTGCAGTTCATGCTTTGCATGTATATGCCTGGTCATGCAGGTAGTGCTAAGTTTCAGAACGTTAATGCCTCGCTTCAGGCTCTGATGGCACAGCGTGCAAAACACAAGGGTCTTTTCGTGAGCACATTGTTTAAAGAAGTGCCAAGCCAGGGAACTCCTTGAAGCTGCCTTTGGGGTGCTCGGTCCCTGGTGGCGGTGGCCATTAGAAGGCGAACTCTCTCGGCGGCAGCGGCTGTTCAGCTTTTGCCCCTGCTCCATCTTTTGCTACGCTGTTGGCTCGGTATCACCACTGCCTCTTCCTCTTAACTATGAAAGTCAGTGGCACGACCTTCATTCCATGTGGGGTCTAGGACCTCATCGTCCCCTGCATCGTCTTCCCCACAGTCTTCCTCCCTGACCTCCTGTTCAGTCTGCACACTGCAAAAAGACGCAGCAGTTGGCACCTGTGTTTCGTCATCATCAGAGATGTGCGGACTCCGATGAGGTGGTATTCCCATGTCCTCATGATCAGGAAACATCAGTGGTTGTGCATCAGTGCATTCTATGTCTTCCACCACTGGGGAAGGGCTAGGTGGATTTCCTTGGGAAACCCTGCCAGCAGAGTCTTCAAACAGCATAAGAGACTGCTGCATAACTTGAGGCTCAGACAGTTTCCCTGATATGCATGGGGGTGATGTGACAGACTGATGGGCTTAGTTTTCAGGCACCACATGTGTGCTTTCTGCAGAAGACTGGGTGGAAGATAATGTTGTGAACGTGCTGGATCCACTGTCGGCCACCCAATTGACTAGCGCCTGTACCTGCTCAGGCCTTACCATCCTTAGAACGGCATTGAGCCCCACCAAATATCGCTGTAAATTCTGCCGGCTACTTGGAACCTGAGGTAGTTGGTTCACTAGGATGTGTGGCTGTGGCAGAATGGCCACGTCCTCTCCAAGCACCAGAGGGTCCACTAACACATCCACGACCGCGTCCGCGTCCCTTACTAGATGTTTTCCTCAATGTTACCGTTCACCAAGCACCACAATAAGAAAATAAATATTTGGCCCAATGTATTGATTTCAAATTCAGACCTTTTTTTACTGGCACCTAACACTATCTGCCAATTTAATTATGTACCGTATTACACTAATCCAGGCACAGCATTGACCACTGATTTAGGGAATATCATTTGTAGGCCTAGTATTTAGGCCCTGGATGAAAGGTATCCTTTTATGGACAGATTTACACTTGGAGATGCACAGTAGCGTGTGAAAAATATGTTGGATTATGCCTTTAGCAATTGTATTTTAACACTTTGTGTAATATACCCTTTAACGTACAGAAATGCACTTGGAGATGCATGGTAGCGTGTGAAGTTATTGAGGATGACCCGCTCAGCACTTGAATATACACCTTGAGTGTAATATACCCTTTTACGGACATAAATACACTATGAGATACACAATAGTGCGTGCAGATTTACAGGATTATGCTTTCAGCCATTGTAATGTAACACTTTTTGTAATATACCCTTTTAAGGAAAGAAATATAATTGGAGATGCACGCTGAGTGTAAGTTACCTTTACGGAAAGATTAACAATCGGCCTGCAACAGCTGGAACACCAGATTTAGGGTATTCCTATATTGGCAAGTGGATTTCACCCCAGAACAAAATCTATCCATTGACGGATACTATTAAACTTGGCCAACCACTGCTGGGACACCAGATTTACGGTATTGCTATTTTGGCAATTGAATTTCACCACAGAACAAAATATATCCTTTGCCGGACACTATTAAACTTGTCCAGCCACAACTGGAACACCAGATTTACTGTTTTTCTATTTTTGCTACTGACTTTAATCCCAGAAAATAATATATCCTTTGACGGACACTAGGAAATTGTCCAGACACAGCTGTAACACAAGTTTCAGGGTATTGCTATTTTGGCAATTAAATGTAACCCCAGAAAATAATATATCCTGTGACGAACACTATTAAACTTGGCCAGCCACAGCTGAAACCACTGATTTAAGGTATTGCTATTTGGGCAATTGAATTTCACCCCAGAACAAAATACAGTCATGTGAAAAAATTAGGACACCCTTTGAAAGCATGTGGTTTTTTGTAACATTTTTAATAAATGGTTATTTCATCTCCGTTTCAACAATACAGAGAGATTAAAGTAATCCAACTAAACAAAGAAAACTGAAGAAAAGTCTTTTCAAGATCTTCTGTAAATGTCATTCTACAAAAATGCCTATTCTAACTGAGGAAAAAGATAGGACACCCTCACATGTATTCCCTCTTAAATTGGCTCAGATCTCACACAGGTATATCACACCAGGTGCACATAATTAGTAGATCGTTACTCTGCATGTTGAATGAGGCTTGCCCTATTTAAACCTCAGACATTTAGTTTGGTGTGCTCCTGACTGTTGAAGTGAGAGTGAGCACCATGGTGAGAGCAAAAGAGCTGTCAGAGGACTTCAGAAAAAGATTGTAGCAGCCTATGAGTCTGGGAAGGGATTTAAAAAGATCTCCAAAGATTTTGAAATCAGCCATTCCACTGTCCGGAAGATAGTCTACAAGTGGAGGGCTTTCAAAACAACTGCCAACATGCCCAGGACTGGTCGCCCCAGCAAGTTCACCCCAAGAGCAGACCGCAAGATGCTAAAAGAGGTCTCCAAAACCCTAAAGTGTCATCTCGAGAACTACAGCAGGCTCTGGCTACTGTTGATGTAGAAGTACATGCCTCTACAATCAGAAAGAGACTGTACAAGTTTAACTTGCATGGGAGGTGTGCAAGGAGGAAACCTTTGCTTTCCAAGAGAAACATCGAGGCCAGACTGACATTTGCCAGAGATAAAGTTGACAAAGACCAGGACTTCTGGAATAATGTTCTTTGGACAGATGAGTCCAAAATTGAATTATTTGGACACAACAGCAGAGGACATGTTTGGCGTAAACCAAACACAGCATTCCAAGAAAAGAACCTCATACCAACTGTGAAGCATGGAGGTGGAAGTGTCATGGTTTGGGGCTGCTTTGCTGCAGCAGGACCTGGTCAGCTCACCATCATAGAATCCACGATGAATTCTACTGTGTATCAGAAGGTGCTTGAAGAACATGTGAGACCATCAGTTAGAAAATTAAAGCTGAAGCGGAACTGGACCATGCAACATGACAATGACCCAAAACATACTAGTAAATCAACCAAAGATTGGCTGAAAAAGAAGAAATGGAGAGTCCTGGAATGGCCAAGTCAAAGTCCAGATTTGAATCCCATTGAGATGCTGTGGGGTGACTTGAAAAGGGCTGTACGTGCAAGAAACCCTCAAACATCTCACAGCTGAAAAAGTTCTGCATTGAGGAGTGGGGTAAAATTTCCTCAGACCGATGTCGAAGACTGGTAGATGGCTACAAGAACCGTCTCACTGCAGTTATTTCAGCCAAAGGAGGTAACACTCGCTATTAGGGGCAAGGGTGTCCTATCTTTTTCCTCAGTTAGAATAGGCATTTTTGTAGAATGACATTTACAGAAGATCTTGAAAAGACTTTTCTTCAGTTTTCTTTGTTTAGTCGGATTACTTTAATCTCTCTGTATTGTTGAAACGGGAGATGAAATAACCATTTATTAAAAATGTTACAAAAACCACATGCTTTCAAAGGGTGTCCTAATTTTTTCACATGACTGTATATCCTTTGCCGATCACAATTAAACTTTACCAGCCACTGCTGGGACTCCAGATTTACAGTATTGCTATTTTGGCAATTGAATTTCACCCCAGAACAAAATATATCCTTTGCCGATCACAATTAAACTTTGCCAGCCACTGCTGGGACACCAGATTTACAGTATTGCTATTTTGGCAATTTAATTTCACCCCAGAACAAAATATATCCTTTGCCGGACACAATTAAACTTTGCCAGCCACTGCTGGGATACCATATTTATGGTATTGCTATTATGGCAATTGAATTTCACCCCAGAACAAAATATATCCTTTGACGGTCAACAGGGAAATTGTCCAGTCACTGCTGGAACACCAGATGTACTGTATTTCTATTTTTGCAACTGTATTTCACCCCAGAAAATAATATATCCTTTGACGGACAACAGGGAAATTGTCCAGTCACTGCTGGAACACCAGATTCAGGGTATTGTCATTTTGGCAATTAGATTTCAGCCCAGAAAAAAATATACCCTTTTACGGACAGATTTAAACTAGGCCTGCAACAGCTGGAACACCAGATTTAGGGTATTGCTTTTTGGCAATTAAATTTCACCCCAGAAAAATATACCTTTTACGGACAGATTTAAACTAGGCCTGCAACAGCTGGAACACCAGATTCAGGGTATTGCTATTATGGCAATTAAATTTCACCCCAGAAAAAAATATACCCTTTACAGACAGATTTAAACTAAGCCTGCAACAGATGGAAAAACAGATTTACTGTATTTCTATTTTTGCAACTAAATTTCACCGCAGAAAATAATAAATCAGTTGATGGACAATATTAATCTTGGCCAGCCACTGCTGGGACACCAGATTTACGGTATTGCTATTTTGGCAATTGAATTTCACCCCAGAAAATTTTCTATCCTTTGCAGAACACTATTAAACTTAGGCAGCCACTGCTGTGACACCAGATTTACGGTATTTCTATTTTTGCATCTGAATTTTACCGCAGAAAATAATATATCCTTTGCCGGACACAAATAAACTTGGCCAGCCACTGCTGGGACCCCAGATCTACGGTATTGCTTTTTGGCAATTGAATTTCACCCTAGAACAAAATATATCCTTTGCCAGACACTATTAAACTTGGCCAGCCACTGATGGGACACCAGATTTACGGTATTGCTATTTTGGCAATATAATTTCACCCCAGAACAAAATATATCTTTTGCCAGACACTATTAAACTTTGCCAGCCACTGCTGCGACACCAGATTTACGGTATTCCTATTTTAGCAATTGAATTTCACCCTAGAACAAAATATATCCTATGACAGAAACTATTAAACTTGGCCAGCCACTGCTGGGACACCAGATTTACGGTATTTCTATTTTGACAATTGAATTTCACCCCAGAAAATTATCTATCCTTTGCCGGACACTATGAAACTTGGCCAGCCACTGCTGGGACACCAGATTTACAGTATTGCTATTTTGGCTATTGAATTTCACCCCAGAACAAAAAATATCCTTTGCCGGACACTATTAAACTTTGCCAGCCACTGCTGGGACACTAGATTTAGGGGATTGTTATTTTGGCAATTGAATTTCACCACAGAAAAAATCTATCCTTTGCCAGACAGCAGACAGTATTACACTTGGCTAGCCACAGCTGGAACACCAGATTTAGGGATTGCTATTTTGGCAATTGAATTTAACCCCTTAATAAAATACAGCCAAGCCCCTGATGTAGGATATAGCAAAAATAAAAACTTGTATGGATGAATTGGTGGAAGCTTGTGCTGGTTCACCACAATACACAAAATAGCCGCCGATCACCGCATAAAAAGTGACAGAAAAAAAGTGACAGGCTCTGTGCAGCCTAAAAACCAGTGAGCAGTTAACTAGCAGAAGTTGAATGATTCACAGCTTTAGATCGATTACTTCATTAGGTGTTTTTGCTGACTTTTCCCTGCCTAATCTCGCCCTTACAGAAGCTGTGTCTTCTCGCTACACTAACCAGAGCTTAAATAAAGGCTGGGTCACATGCTGCACTTGGCCCATCACAGCCATGCCATTAGTAGGCATGGCTGTGATGGCTTCTTAGGGCAAGAAGTAAAACGCTAGCTGATTGGCTGCTGTGCAGCCCTTCAGAAAACGTTAAGAAATCGCCAAACAACGGACTCGAACCCGAACTTTTTTGAAAATGTTCGGGTCCGGGTCCGTGTCCCGAACACCCCAAAATTCGGTACGAACCCGAACTATGCTCGAACTGTTCGCTGAACCCTAATCCTCACCTATTCAGGTCATACAAGAAGGGGAGGTCGCCGACATCGACGATCCAAGAAAGGGCCGAGTACAACGCCCTCAGAGACTCAATATAGCCAGATCGCAAAAGAGAAATTAAATGTACCTGATATGGTGGTAAATATATCATCATATACATTAGATGAACATGAACGTAGTGTTTTGAATAAGGGGTTATCATTTTGCCCACAGGCTCATATGGATTGGTTCCAGTTGGAGCTTGATTTGAACCGCCTCTTCAGTTCACTTAAGCAGAGGGTGTGGTTCGACTCTGGCTCCATGGATCCTAAAAGTGAGATGCTATCTGATACAAAAAGTTTAGGGTTATCATTGAAACAATTCAACTTCCATCTTAAAAGTGATTTTACACCTGTTATCTGTTCGCATGCCATGGAAGTTTTCATGGAATCTGTTAAAAGAGATATTGCATGTCTTAGACAGGAGTGTCAGGGGAATGCTTTCTCTAGACCAAATATAACTACTGAGGAAATGAGGGCCCTGAATGGCCTGTCCCGTAACCACGATCTCACCATCAAACCTGCAGATAAGTGTGGTGGGATCGTGGTTATGGACACCGCCAAATATGTACAGCAAATTAATAGAAAATTGATGGAGGGAATAAGGATCATAGATTTGAGATTGCAAAGAAAATTGAGGTGTTATTGAGTAAAGCACTACATGATGATATCATAGATAAACAATTAAAGGAATTTTTGAACATCAAATCACCTGTTACTCCTCTGATATACATATTGCCCAAGATACATAAAAATGCTAGGGACCCCCCAGGACGTCCTATTATTTCTGGGAGAGAATCAATATGTTCGAACATTGCGATTTTTTTGGATAAAGTCTTGAGACAGTATGCAACGGGCGCTAAATCATATATCAGAGATAAAGGTGATTTTTTGAATAAGTTGGATAATCTTAAATTAACAAAGAAATGTATCTTGGTGTCATTCGACATTGTATCCCTCTATACATCTATAGATCACACAAGAGGTTTGCAGGCACTGAAAGAGGTGCTCAGAGATTCCCCGTATTCGGACAGGACAGAAGAATTCCTGTTAGATCAATTGGAACTTACTTTATGTTGTAGCTTTTTCTGCTTCCAGGATAGATTCTATCTGCAACGGGTGGGCGCAGCGATGGGGTCCAACGTCACGCCCACCTATGCAAACATATTTGTGAGGTCACTTGAGGAGCGCCTTGTCTATGTGTCTCCCCACTACAGGCATGTACTGACGTGGTGGAGAAACATAGATGACGTGTTCCTCATTTGGACAGGAACCATGGAAGCCTTGGAGGAATTCCATGTGTTCTTAAATTCTATGGATGAGGGTATCAGATTCACTTGGGTGGTATCATAAAATAGGTTACAATTTCTTGATACAGTTGTGTATATACAGAATGAGTCTATTCATACAGATTTACACTTGAAACCAACGGATAAAAACACATTATTACATTTTTCAAGTTGTCATCCTAGAAAAATGATAAATTCACTCCCATACAGTCAAATGATAAGAGTTAAACGAATAATTGATGTAGATGAAAAAATGGAAGTGGCACTGCAGACAATGAGTAAATCTTTTGTACAAAGGGGGTACTCTAAGTCCTTATTGAACAGACAGATGAATAAGGTGAAAACTATTCCCACGGAGGAATTAACAAAGGGACAGATCAAGCGAGAAATGGAAAGGATTAGGGATGAGCGAACCCCAACTGGATATTTTGGGTTCGTACCGAATTTTGGGTTTTTCGGGACCCGGTCCAGGACCCGAACATTTTCAAAAAAGTTTGGGTTCGGGTCCGTTGTTCGGCGATTTCTTCCAGCTTTCTGAAGGGCTGCACAGCAGCCAATCAGCTAGAGTTTTACTTCTTGCCTTAGGAAGCCATCACAGCCATGCCTACTGATGGCATGGCTGTGATTGGCCAAGTGCAGCATGTGACCCAGCCTCTATTTAAGCTGGAGTCACGTAGCGCCGCACATCACTCTGCTCAGATTAGTGTAGGGATAGGACGCAGCTACTGTGAGGGCGAGATTAGACAGGGAAAACTCAGCAAAAACACCTAATGAAGTGATCGATCTACAGCTGTGAAACATTCAACTTCTGCTAGTTAATTGCTCACTGGTTTTTAGGCTGCACAGAGCGTTTTTCTGTCACTTTTTATGGGGTGATCGGCGGCCATTTTGTGTCTTGTGGTGCAACAGCACAAGCTGCCACCAAGTCTATCAATCCATCAAAAGTAGTTTTTTTTTTGCTATATCCTACATCAGGGGCTTGGCTGTGCTTATTGTCACCCCTAGAAACTCAGGTTAGAAATTTCTATATTTTATTGAGGGGTTAAATTCAATTGCCAAAATAGCAATCCCCTAAATCTGGTGTTCCAGCTGTGGCTAGCCAAGTGTAATCCTGTTTGCTGTCTGGCAAAGGATAGATTTTTTTCTGTGGTGAAATTCAATACCCAAAATAGCAATCCCCTAAATCTGGTGTCCCAGCAGTGGCTAGCAAAGTATAATAGTGTCCAGCAAAGGATACATTTATTTCTGGGGTGAAATTCAATTGCCAATATAGCGATACCATAAATCTGATGTCCCAGCAGTGGCTGGCCAAGTTTAATAGTGTCCAGCAAAGGATACATTTATTTCTGGGGTGAAATTCAATTGCCAAAATAGCGATACCATAAATCGGTGGTTTCAGCTGTGGCTGGCCAAGTTTAATAGTGTCCGGCAAAGGATATATTTTTTCTGGGGTTAAATTCAATTGCCAAAATAGCAATACCGTGAATCTGGTGTCCCAGCAGAGGCTGGCCACATGCACGAGTCAGTCACACTGTGGAACAGCACCACTTCACCCCCAATGATTGGGCCTCCATGCGAGACCTGTGTGCCCTTTTTGCAACAGCAGAGGCCAGGTACAAATGTGGCCAGCCAGGGCCCACTACTGCAGGACGAGGAGGATGAGGAGGATGAGGATGAAGCAGGTTCACAGTGGGGTGGCACCCGACACAGCTCAGGCCCATCACTGGTGCGTGGCTGGGGGATACGGAGGACGATGACGATACGCCTCCCACAGAGGACAGCTTGTCCTTATCTCTGGGCAGCTTGGCAAACATGAGTGACTACATCTCCGGTTATCTCATACAGAAGAACAAAAGCATTAAAGATAAAATAGTGAGAGCTACAATTCCTGTGAAAAAGAAATAAAACAAATGTACTTCAAAATCAAGAGCAGTTGGAGTTATTATCTCTGCTTGAATTGTGTTAACTGTAAATACATGCACAAAGGACAATATTTCATACACCCCATGACACAGGAAAAATAAAAGATTAATCAGTATTTGACCTCTAGTTTATCATGGGTTGTGTATGTACTATAGTGCCCGTGCAAATTATTATATATTTGGGTAACAACCACAGAGATGAAAGTAAGGTTAAATAATCATCGACAAAGCATTAGGGACGGGAGAAAGGATCTCCCGTTCTCTAAACATTTTATTGAAAAAAACCCATAGAGAACAGGATCTGCGATTTATGATTCTATATATTTATATATAGCTGTGCCAAAAAGAGGAAGTGATAGGGAGGCTCACCTTAAAAATGTGAATTAAATTGGATCTTTTGTCTCAACACGTTGAAACCTGTGGGGCTCAACGTGGAGTTTAGGGTTACCACGAGTATGTTGAGTTAAGATCTATCTGAGGGACCCATGAAGCTCAGGGTCATGATTGCCTTTGGTCTCCGGATGTTTGTATTAGGTGAATTATGCAATTTTGCTATATAATTCTTTTCACCCAAAAATATTTGTGTAGATCGCATTGTTGCAGATAACTAAGAAAGTGTAATAGAAGACAGAAACTGAATGTTGGAGTTTACATGTTTTTACAATAATGATAAAACATAGGTATAATCCATGTACGGGGAAGATGGTACTTTATCTATTAAATAATAGCTGACCCAGGAGAGGTTAATATATATAATATAGGACCCAAGTGGGGTCAATATATATATATATATATAAATATATATACTGTATACTGATATAGACACATACACAAAATATGGACGCTACTTTAGTGTTGGGTCACTCATGTGGACAGTTGCCCGATCTCCTGCCCATCAACAGTATGGATTTGTTCGCATAGGAATGAATATGCTCAAGCGCGACGATTTTGTCATCACGTGCGCATCGCATCCCGCGATTCAACTTGTAAGTAAATGGAAGGAATTTACGCTCCAAGATTGAATGAATTTACGGCATGCACACTAGAATGAGATGTACGCTGAGTGCCTTGAAGTTTCCATCTTCCCAAACTACATGTGATTGTAGCCAAGGTAATTTTAATCTGTATAACCATTGTTCTCCTATTTTATTTTCTAGTATGTTCTTATTATAATGCAAGCCAGGCCTCCCTCTGTTTTTATGTATATACACAAGAGCACTTTCACTTTATGTATTAAGTACCTTATCATACACATATAGTTTGTACAGCGGAGGAGGATGAGGTGTTCTCCGGATAAACTTTGCACAGAATGAATTGTTTGCACAATTACTTTTTCTATGTTATTTATCACGTGGACTTAATGATGCACATGTGGAACTAATAATGAATTTTGTATAAAAACACGATGTTGATATGTATAATTCACTTGGCTTGAAAATGTCTCTGTTACATTACAGCCTTAAGTTCAATATTTTGTCAATCTGAATTTTATGTAATGGATCAGAACACAATAGTCTAAGTTGGTGAAGTGAGGTGAGAATAATATATAAATAAAACTATTGTTTAGAAATAGAAAATTTGCATGTGCGTATGTATTGACCCCCTTTGTTAGGAAGCCCATAAAAAGCTCTGGTGCAACCAATTACCTACAGAAGTCACATAATTATTATATCATAATAAAATGATGTCCACCTGTGTGCAATCTAAGAGTCACATGATCTGTCATTACATACAGAGACTTCAACACCTAAGCAAGAGGCATCACTAACGAAACACTTGTCATGCGAGGAAAGTAATAAAGAAAGGCGGCACTCACCATGGAAGTCTTCAATCTTGCTTTATTTCGCTGTAATTACAGCATTAATTCGCAATACAATACGGGCTGCGGGCGGACGCCAATGCAGGTGGTTAAAGCGGGACAGCCGTTTCGCGCACAAACTTGCACATCATCACGCCGCTATCACGTCCATTGCGTCATTCCGCGACTTTAAACCTCAGGTTCTACAGTGATTGGTGCAGAGATACTGCACCCAATCACCTGAGACAAATATTGGACAATTAAAACCAAAACACTAGTGAAGGAGAATGTCAAAAAACCACATCACAGACATAATCACATACTTATAAAACGCGCAATTGCGCGCAAATTATTTTCACAGACGATGAGTATAGTATACTGCTACAATTTGCATTACTAGTTAATACTACAGGTGCAACACCTATAAAGCACATACTTGGTTGCGAGTAGAGATGAGCGAACTTTAAAAAAAAGTTTGGCGTTCGGCGTTCGGGTTGTGGTAATCGCCGCATCCCGTTATGGATTCAACTACCGCGGACTATCGCGGCATATGGAATCCATATGGGGCAGCTTCCACCAACCCGAACTGTTGAACAGCCGAAGGACCTGGGGTGACGTCACCGTCATGTGATCAGTGCAGGGGGCGTGGCTCAGCACGGGATCAAATCCAGTGCTGAGTCACGCCCCTGCACTGATCACATGACGGTTATGTCACCCCAGGTCCTTCGGCTGTTCAACAGTTCGGGTTGGTGAAGCCGCCCATATGGATTCCATATGCCGCGATAGTCCGCGGTAGTAGAATCCATAACGGATGCGGCGACTCACAACCTGAACGCCTAACGCCGAACTTTTTTAAAGTTCGCTCATCTCTAGTTGGCGAGCATTTATAAAAAAACTGACATGTCATTTCTGTCATTAAGACCGTAGGGGCCCATAAGGAAGTTGTATCTGAAAAACGTTTTCCGATATAGGTGCAAGTCAATCGACACCACTGCCGGGTGAAGTCCCTGCTACAATGAGTGTAATAGAATTTCATATGCAAGAACGGTATACCGATGAAGAAATAGAATGCATTTTATTTTTGGCAGGTCTTGAGAAACAAAATGCTGAATTGAATATACAGGGTAGTAGGTTCACTGGAGGTATTGGGTCCACGTTTGTTCCACCTATGTCGACCGGCTCAGTTATTGACCTTTTTACAAGAAAGTTCTGTCTGATATGCGTGCACTGGTATTCCCCGTGGCACTACAGAACATCACCAATGAAGAGAGGAAAGCACTCAAATGGTTGAAAAATTGTAACGAGTTGGTGGTAAAGCCGGCCGACAAGGGCAGAAACGTGGTCCTTTTAACCCGACAATATTATGTAGAGGAGGCAATGTGTCAGTTGAACGACATTGCAGTATACAAAAGACTGGGGAATAATCTGATTCCCGAAGTTATGGACAGATTGCACGCCCTAATGGATAAGTTTGTTGGGGTAGGCTTTTTGCCCAAAGGGCTAAAGGGGAAATTGATCCCCAAGTTCCCTGTCAATCCCACCTGGTATTTTGTCCCGAAAATCCATAAGTCGCTGACCCGTCCCCCCGGACGCCCTATTGTGTCGGGGGTCGGGTCCGCGACTGAAGCGATTTCGCGGTACGTGGATTGGCTTCTCTGACCACTACTATTAGGTACTCTGACGTATCTGAAGGACACTGGTGACTTTCTCCGTGCACTCAATATTTTTGAGTGGTGTGAGGATTATCGCCTAGTGTCCTTAGACGTGGAGAGTTTATATACCCGCATTCCACATAAACAGGGAGTCCAAGCCGTGCGCTATGTACTGCGACATGCAGACAAGGGTGAACTGTTCCAGGCTTTTGTAGTTGAAGCCTTAGATCTCATCTTGACCAGCAATGTATTTCAATTAGATGGTATATGGTACCGCCAGATACTAGGTACGGCAATGGGTACACCAGTCTCCTGTACCTTCGCCAACCTGTATCTGGCGGTATTTGAAGAACTGTACGTTTTCTCGGTGGATAACCCCTTTCTGAAGTTTATCCATCTCTACCTCAGATTTGTAGATGATTTGTTCCTGTTCTGGTCAGGCAGCGAGTCTGAGTGCGAGCAATTTGTGAAATATTTAAATACTAATAACAATATGATTATGAAATTCACTATGAACTTTGGAGGGTTGTCTCTTGACTTCCTCGATGTCCAAGTTACAGTTGCAAATGGGGTCCTACAGAACACGGGTTTTCGCAAGCCCACTGCTACGAACTCGCTGCTTCACCAGACCAGCTACCATCCCGATACTGTGAAGAAAGCTCTCCCTTTTGGACAGTTTGTCCACCTGCGTAGGATCAATAGCAGTGAAGCGGGATATGTTAGACAGGCTTATGAATTGAGGGTTCGACTAATCGGATGGGTTTATCCGCGGAGAGACGTGTTACAGGCTCTCCATCGAGCAGCTAAATTTGATTGCACTAAATTGTTGATCGAGAAAGAGAAACAGAGAGATAGTCAGAAGTTCGCCCTTGCCTTCAGGTACAGTCCTATGGCGGATGCCATAAAACAAGCTATTCATAACAACTGGTACATACTCCGTCGTGATTCCACACTGAGTGACATAACTGCACAGCGTCCAATTGTTACATTCAGGAGATGCCACACAATAAAGGATACACTAGTCCGCAGCACTTTCACACAACCGAAGAAGCGTGATTGGTTGTCTGCTAGAGCAGCGACCGGTAACCACAAATGTGGATTTTGCTCTTTCTGTCCCTTTAATGCAAGGAGTAAAGTCCTCCAATTAGGCGGAGTAACTTGGGTCGTAAGAGACCTAATCACTTGTCGCACTCCATACGTAGTATATGCGATGGTGTGCGTGTGCCACACCTTCTACATTGGTAAAACGATTAGGCCCTTGGTGGAGAGAGTCCATGAACACATTGGTTCCATAAGGACAGGAAGGGGATCACCCAGGTTGATACAACACGTTCGCGAGCAACATGGGGGGGATCCACGATGCCTCGCGTTTGCAGGGATTTAAGTGGTGCGGTGCCCACCACGTGGTGGGGATAGGCACTGCGCGCTTCTGCGATGCGAGGCAAGGTGGATCATGAAAACCCAACCTATGGGCCCCCACTGTCTTAATGACAGAAATGACATGTCTAGAGATGAGCGAACACCTGGATGTTCGGGTTCGAGAAGTTCGGCCGAACTTCCCGAAAATGTTCGTGTTCGGGATCCGAACTCGACCCGAACTTTATCCCGAACCCGAGGAGAGAGGTCCCACAGCAAGGAATCATGCGTCATATCAACCACCACCGGAGAAAGCCACTCTCAGTTATTTCGGCCCAGCACCCAGACAGAGGAGAAAGGTCCCACAGCAAGGAATCATGCGTCATATCAACCACCACCGGAGAAGGCCACTCTCAGTTATTTCGGCCCAGCACTCAGACAGAGGAGAGAGGCCCCACAGCAAGGAATTATGCATCATATCAACCACCACCGGAGAAGGCCACTCTCAGTTACTTCAGCCCAGCACCCAGACAGAGGAGAGAGGTCCCACAGCAAGGAATCATGCGTCATATCAACCACCACCGGAGAAGGCCTCTCTCATTTAGGCCCAGCACCCAGACAGAGGATACAGGTTCCACAGCAAGGAATCATGCGTCATATCAACCACCACTGGAGAATGGCACTCTCAGTTATTTCGGCCCTGCACCCAGACAGAGGAGAGAGGTCCCACAGCAAGGAATCATGCCTCATATTAACCACCACCGGAGAAGGCCACTTTCAGTTATTTCGGCCCAGCACCCAGACAGAGGAGAGAGGTCCCACAGCAAGGAATCATGCGTCATATCAACCACCACCGGAGAAGGCCACTCTCAGTTATTTCGGCCCAGCACCCAGACAGAGGAGAGAGGTCCCACAGCAAGGAATCATGCGTCATATCAACCACCACCGGAGAAGGCCACTCTCAGTTATTTCGGCCCAGCACCCAGACAGAGGAGAGAGGCCCCACAGCAAGGAATCATGCGTCACATCACCCACCACTGGAGAAGGCCATTTTCAGTTATTTCGGCCCAGCACCCAGACAGAGGAGAGAGGTCCCACAGCAAGGAATTATGCGTCATATCAACCACCACCGGAGAAGGCCTCTCTCATTTAGGCCCAGCACCCAGACAGAGGATACAGGTTCCACAGCAAGGAATCATGCGTCATATCAACCACCAGCGGAGAATGGCACTCTCAGTTATTTCGGCCCTCACCCAGACAGAGGAGAGGGTCCCACAGCAAGGAATCATGCCTCATATTAACCACCACCGGAGAAGGCCACTTTCAGTTATTTCGGCCCAGCACCCAGACAGAGGAGAGAGGTCCCACAGCAAGGAATCATGCGTCATATCAACCACCACCGGAGAAGGCCACTCTCAGTTATTTCGGCCCAGCACCCAGACAGAGGAGAGAGGTCCCACAGCAAGGAATAATGCGTCATATCAACCACCACTGGAGAAGGCCACTTTCAGTTATTTAGGCCCAGCATCCAGACAGAGGAGAGAGGTCCCACAGCAAGGAATAATGCGTCATATCACCCACCACTGGAGAAGGCCACTTTCAGTTATTTAGGCCCAGCACCCAGACAGAGGATACAGGTTCCACAGCAAGGAATCATGCGTCATATCACCCACCACTGGAGAAGGCAATTTTTGTTATTTAGGCCCCAGCACCCAGTCAGAGGAGAGAGGTCCCACAGCAAGGAATCATGCGTCATATCAACCACCACCGGAGAAGGCCACTCTCAGTTATTTCAGCCCAGCACCCAGACAGAGGAGAGAGATCCCACAGCAAGGAATTATGCGTCATATCAACCACCACCGGAGAAGGCCACTTTCAGTTATTTTGGCCCCACCACCCAGACAGAGGAGAGGTTCATTCAACTTTGTGTTGCACCGCAAGATCATGGTAAAGTTAAAAAAATGAGGATTCAATAAAGAAGTGCCCCAGAGTACAAGAATGCATGGTTGAGGGGGAGGCAGTTATAAATGTCTATTCTGCACAATGGAGGGACAGGTCCTGTGGGATCCATGCCTGGTTCATTTTTATGAACATCAGCTTGTCCACATTGGCTGAGGACAGGCGGCTTCGGTTGTCAGTAATGACGCCTCCTGCTGTGCTGAATACACGTTCAGACAAAACGCCTGCCACCGGGCAGGCCAGCACCTCCAAGGCATAAAATGCTAACTCTGGCCACGTGGACAATTTGGAGACCCAGAAGTTGAATGGGGCCGAACCATCAGTCAGTACGCGGAGGGGTGTGCAGACGTACTGTTCAACCATGTTAGTGAAATGCTGCCTCCTGCTAACACGTTCCGTATCAGGTGGTGGTGCAGTTAGCTGCGGCGTGGAGACAAAACTTTCCACATTTCTGCCATGTTAACCCTGCCCTCGGAGGAGCTGGCCGTGACACAGCTGCGTTGGAGACCTCTTGCTCCTCCTCTGCCTTCGCCTTGGGCTTCCACCTGTTCCCCTGTGACATTTGGGAATGCTCTCAGGAGCACCTCTACCAGAGTGTGCTTGTACTCGCGCATCTTCCTATCACGCTCCAGTGCAGGAAGTAAGGTGGGCACATTGTCTTTGTACCGGGGATCCAGCAGGGTGGCAACCCAGTAGTCCGCACGCGTTAAAATGTGGGCAACTCTGCTGTCGTTGCGCAGGCACTGCAGCATGTAGCCGCTCATGTGTGCCAGGCTCCCCAGAGGTAAGGACAAGCTGTCCTCTGGGGAGGCGTATCGTCATTGTCCTCCCGTATCCCCCAGCCACGCACCAGTGATGGGCCTGAGCTTTGTCGGGTGCCACCCAGCTGTGAACCTGCTTCATCCTCCTCCTCCTCCACCTCCTCCTCATCCTCCTCGTCCTCCACTAGTGGGCCCTGGCTGGCCACATTTGTACCTGGCCTCTGCTGTTGCAAAAAATTCCCTCTGAGCCACTTCTAACAGACTGGCCTGAAAGTGCTAAAAATGACCCCTCATCCTCCTCCTCCTCCTGGGCCACCTCCTCTTCCATTATCGCCCTAAGCGTTTTCTCAAGGAGACATAGAAGTGGTATTGTAACACTGATAACGGTGTCATCGCCACTGGCCATGTTGGTGGAGTACTCGAAACAGCTCAACAGGGCACACAGGTCTCGCATGGAGGCCCAATCATTGGTGGTGAAGTGGTGCTGTTCCGCGAGTGCGACTGACGCGTGCGTGCTGCAGCTGAAACGCCACTCTGGACTGCTGCTGCTCGCACAGTCTCTCCAGCATGTGCAAGGGGAGTTCCACTTGGTGGGCACGTCGCATATGAGGCGGTGAGCGGGAAGCCCAAGTTCCGCTGTAGCGCAGACAGGCGAGCAGCGGCAGGATGTGAACGCCGGAAGCGCGCACAGACGTCCCGCAATTTATGCAGCAGCTCTGACATGTCGGGGTAGTTGTGAATGAACTTCTGCACCACCAAATTCAGCACATGGGCGAGGCAAGGGATGTGCGTCAAACCGGCTAGTCCCAGAGCTGCGGCGAGATTTCGCCCATTATCGCACACCACCAGGCCGGGCTTGAGGCCCACCGGTAGAAACCACTCGTCGGTCTGTTGTTCAATACCCCGCCACAACTCCTGCGCGGTGTGGGGCCTGTCCCCAAACATATGAGTTTCAGAATGGCCTGCTGACGTTTACCCGGGCTGTGCGGAAGTTGGTGTTGAAGGTGTGTGGCTGACTGGATGATCTGGTGGAAGCAGAGGAGGAGGAAGCCGAGTAGGAGGAGGAGGCTACAGGAGGCAAAGAATGATGCCCTGTGATACTTGGCGGTGGAAGGACGTGCGCCAAGGAACTCTCTGCCAGGGGCCCAGCCGCCACAACATTTACCCAGTGTGCAGTTAGGGAGACATATCGTCCCTGGCCGTGTTTACTCGTCCACGTATCTGTGGTTAGGTGGACCTTGCCACAGATGGCGTTGCTCAGTGCACACTTGATTTTATCGGATACTTGGTTGTGCAGGGAAGGCACGGCTGTCTTGGAGAAGTAGTGGCGGCTGGGAAGAACATACTGTGCTATAGCCATGGACATCCGCTGTTTGAAGCTGTCTGTGTCAACCAGCCTGAATGACAGCATTTCAAAGGCCAGTAGTTTAGAAATGCTGGCATTCAGGCCCAGGGCTCGAGGGTGGCTAGGTGGGAATTTACGCTTTCTCTCAAGGTTTGTCAGATGGAGAGCTGAACGCTGCCGTGTTACATGGTGGAGATGCTTGGTGACGCAGGTGGTGTTGTCGGTGGCACATCATCTGTTTGGTGGGTGGCAGGGGCCAACATTCCTCCCGAGGTGGAGGAAGAGGCTGAGGCAGCAGCAGAAGAGGGAGCAGGGGGAGCCAGAGTGAGTTCCTTGCGTTTAAGGTGTTTACTCCACTGCAGTTCATGCTTTGCATGTAGATGCCTGGTCATGCAGGTTGTGATAAGGTTCAGAATGTTAATGCCTCGCTTCAGGCTCTGATGGCACAGCGTGCAAACCACTCGGGTCTTATCGTCAGCACATTGTTTAAAGAAGTGCCATGCCAGGAAACTCCTTGAAGCTGCCTTTGGGGTGCTCGGTCCCTGGTGGTGGAGGCAAGTAGAAGGCGAACTCTCTTGGAGGCAGATGTTCTGCTCTTGCCCCCTGCTCTCTCTTTTGCTACGCTGTTGGCTCGGTCTCACCACTGCCTCTTCCTCTGAACTATGAAAGTCAGTGGCACGACCTTCATTCCATGTGAGGTCTAGGACCTCATCGTCCCCTGCATCGTCTTCCACACAGTCTTCCTCCTGACCTCCTGTTCGGTCTGCACACTGCAGAAAGACGCAGCAGTTGGCTCCTGTGTTTCGTCATCATCAGAGACATGCGGACTCCGATGAGGTGGTATTCCCATGTCCTCATGATCAGGAAACATCAGTGGTTGTGCATCAGTGCATTCTATGTCTTCCACCACTGGGGAGGGGCTAGGTGGATTTTCTTGGGAAACCCTGCCAGCAGAGTCTTCAAACAGCATAAGAGACTGCTGCATAACTTGAGGCTCTGACAGTTTCCCTGATATGCATGGGGATGATGTGACAGACTGATGGGCTTGGTTTTCAGGTGCCACCTGTGCGCTTTCAGCAGAAGACTGGGTGGGAGATAATGTTGTGAACATGCTGGATCCACTGTCGGCCACCCAATTGACTAGCGCCTATACCTGCTCAGGACTTGCCATCCTTAGAATGGCATTGGGCCCCACCAAATATCGCTGTAAATTCTGGCGGGTACTGGAACCTGAGGTAGTTGGTTCACTAGGACGTGTGGCTGTGGCAGAATGGCCACATCCTCTCCCAGGGGTACACTAACACCACCACGACAGCGTCCGCGTCCCTTACTAGATGTTTTCCTCATTGTTACCGTTCACCAAGCACCACAATAAGGAAAAAATATTTGGCCCAATGTATTGATTTCAAATTAAGGCCTTTTTTACAGGCACCTAACACTATCTGCCTATTTGTTTATGTAGCGTATTACACTAATCCAGGCACAGCAGTAACCACTGATTTAGGGGAATATCTTTTAGGGCTAGTATTTAGGCCCTGGATGAAAGGTATCCTTTTATGGACAGATTTACACTTGGCCTGCAACAGCTGGGACAACAGATTCAGGGTATTGCTATTTTGGCAATTGAATGTCACCCCAGAACAAAATATATGTTTTGGCGGACACTATTATATTTAGCCAGCCACAGCTGAAACCACTGATTTATGGTTTTGCTATTTTGGCAATTGAATGTCACCCCAGAACAAAATATATGTTTTGACGGACACTATGAATCCTGGCCTGCAACAGCTGGGACACCAGATTCAGGGTATTGCTATTTTGGCAATTGAATGTCACCCAGAAAAAATATATGTTTTTACGGACACTATAAATCCTGGCCTGCAACAGCTGGGACACCAGATTCAGGGTATTGCTATTTTGGCAATTGAATGTCACCCCAGAACAAAATATATATTTTTGCGGACACTATGAATCCTGGCGAGCAACAGCTGGGACACCAGATTTAGGGTATTGCTATTTTGGCAATTGAATTTCACCCCAGAACAAAATATATGTTTTGACAGACACTATGAAACGTGACCTGCAACAGCTGGGACACCAGATTCAGGGTATTGTTATTTTGGCAATTGAATTTCACCCCAGAACAAAATATATGTTTTGACAGACACTATGAAACGTGACCTGCAACAGCTGGGACACCAGATTCAGGGTATTGTTATTTTGGCAATTGAATTTCACCCCAGAACAAAATATATGTTTTGACGGACACTATGAAACATTGCCTGCAACAGCTGGGACACCAGATTCAGGGTATTGCTATTTTGGCAATTGAATGTCACCCCAGAACAAAATATATGTTTTTGCGGACACTATGAATCCTGGCCTGCAACAGCTGGGACACCAGATTCAGGGTATTGCTATTTTGGCAATTGAATGTCACCCCAGAACAAAATATATGTTTTAGCGGACACTATGAAATCTGGCCTGCAACTGCTGGGACACGAGAATCAGGTTATTGCTATTTTGCCAGATTAATTTCACCCCAGAACAAAATATATGTTTTGGCGGACACTATTCTATTTTGCCAGCCACAGCTGAAACCACTGATATATGGTATTGCTATTTTAGGAATTGAATTTCACCCCAGAACAAAATATATGTTTTAGCGGAAACTATGAAATCTGGCCTGCAACTGCTGGGACACCAGATTCAGAGTATTGCTATTTTGCAAAATTAATTTCACCCCAGAACAAAATATGTGTTTTGGCAGACACTATGAAATCTGGCCTGCAACTGCTGGGACACCAGAATCAGGGTATTGCTATTTTGCAAGATTAATTTCACCCCAGAACAAAATATATGTTTTAGCGTACAGTATGAAATCTGGCCTGCAACTG
Organism: Bufotes viridis; assembly: GCA_033119425.1. Lineage (NCBI taxonomy): Eukaryota > Metazoa > Chordata > Amphibia > Anura > Bufonidae > Bufotes > Bufotes viridis. Next base: position 70,177,158 of record CM065596.1, read on the forward strand.
CTGGGACACCAGAATCAGGGTATTGCTATTTTGCCAGATTAATTTCACCCCAGAACAAAATATATGTTTTAGCAGACACAATGAAATCTGGCCTGCAACTGCTGGGACACCAGATTCAGGGTATTGCTATTTTGCCAGATTAATTTCACCCCAGAACAAAATATATGTTTTAGCGGACACTATGAAATCTGGCCTGCAACTGCTGGGACACCAGATTCAGGATATTGCTATTTTGCCAGATTAATTTCACCCCAGAACAAAATATATGTTTTGGCGGACTCTATTCTATTTTGCCAGCCACAGCTGAAACCACTGATTTATGGTATTGCTATTTTAGGAATTGAATTTCACCCCAGAACAAAATATATGTTTTGGCAGACACTATGAAATCTTGCCTGCAACTGCTAGGACACCAGAATCAGCGTATTGCTATTTTGCCAGATTAATTTCACCCCAGAACAAAATATATGTTTTGGCGGACACTATTCTATTTTGCCAGCCACAGCTGAAACCACTGATTTATGGTATTGCTATTTTAGGAATTGAAGTTCACCCCAGAACAAAATATATGTTTTAGCGGACACTATGAAATCTGGCCTGCAACTGCTGGGACACGAGAATCAGGGTATTGCTATTTTGCCAGATTAATTTCTCCCCAGAACAAAATATATGTTTTGGCGGACACTATTCTATTTTGCCAGCCACAGCTGAAACCACTGATTTATGGTATTGCTATTTTAGGAATTGAATTTCACCCCAGAACAAAATATATGTTTTAGCGGAAACTATGAAATCTGGCCTGCAACTGCTGGGACACCAGATTCAGAGTATTGCTATTTTGCAAAATTAATTTCACCCCAGAACAAAATATGTGTTTTGGCAGACACTATGAAATCTGGCCTGCAACTGCTGGGACACCAGAATCAGGGTATTGCTATTTTGCAAGATTAATTTCACCCCAGAACAAAATATATGTTTAAGCGTACACTATGAAATCTGGCCTGCAACTGCTGGGACACCAGAATCAGGGTATTGCTATTTTGCCAGATTAATTTCACCCCAGAACAAAATATATGTTTTAGCAGACACAATGAAATCTGGCCTGCAACTGCTGGGACACCAGATTCAGGGTATTGCTATTTTGCCAGATTAATTTCACCCCAGAACAAAATATATGTTTTGGCGGACACTATGAAATCTGGCCTGCAACTGCTGGGACACCAGATTCAGGATATTGCTATTTTGCCAGATTAATTTCACCCCAGAACAAAATATATGTTTTGGCGGACTCTATTCTATTTTGCCAGCCACAGCTGAAACCACTGATTTATGGTATTGCTATTTTAGGAATTGAATTTCACCCCAGAACAAAATATATGTTTTGGCAGACACTATGAAATCTTGCCTGCAACTGCTAGGACACCAGAATCAGCGTATTGCTATTTTGCCGGATTAATTTCACCCCAGAACAAAATATATGTTTTGGCGGACACTATTCTATTTTGCCAGCCACAGCTGAAACCACTGATTTATGGTATTGCTATTTTAGGAATTGAAGTTCACCCCAGAACAAAATATATGTTTTAGCGGACACTATGAAATCTGGCCTGCAACTGCTGGGACACCAGATTCAGGGTATTGCTATTTTGCTAGATTAATATCACCCCAGAACAAAATATATGTTTTAGCAGACACTATGAAATCTGGCCTGCAACTGCTGGGACACCAGATTCAGGGTATTGCTATTTTGCCAGATTAATTTCACCCCAGAACAAAATATATGTTTTAGCAGACACTATGAAATCTGGCCTGCAACTGCTGGGACACCAGATTCAGGGTATTGCTATTTTGCAAAATTAATTTCACCCCAGAACAAAATTTGTGTTTTGGCAGACACTATGAAATCTGGCCTGCAACTGCTGGGACACCAGAATCAGGGTATTGCTCTTTGCAAGAATAATTTCACCCCAGAACAAAATATATGTTTTGGCGGACACTATTCTATTTTGCCAGCCACAGCTGAAACCACTGATTTATGGTATTGCTATTTTGGCAATTTAATTTCACCCCAGAAAATAATCTATCCTTTGCCAGACAGCAGACAGTATTATACTTGTCTAGCTAAAGCTGGAACACCAGATTTTGGGGATTGGTATTTGGGCAATTGTATTTAACCCCTTAATAAAATATAGAAATTGCTATCCTGAGTTTCTAGGGGTGACAATTAGCACAGCCAAGCCCCTGATGTAGGATATAGCAAAAAAACTAGTATTGATGGATTGATGGACTTGGTGGCAGCTTCTTCTGGTGCACCACAAGTCACAAAATGGCCGCCAATCAACCCAGAAAATTATTGACAGAAAAACGCTCTGTGCAGCCTAAAAACCAGCGAGCAAGTAACTAGCAGAAGTTCAATGATTCTCAGCTGTAGATCGATCCGTTCATTAGGTGCTGTTGCTGACTTTAACCTGCCTAATCTCGCCCTGACAGAAGATGCGTCCTCTCCCTACACTAATCAGAGCAGTGTGACGTAGCGGCGCTATGTGACTCCAGCTTAAATAGAGGCTGGGTCACATGCTGCATCTTGGCCAATCACAGCCATGCCATTAGTAGGCATGGCTGTGATGGACTCTTAGGGCAAGAAGTAAAACGCTAGCTGATTGGCTGCTGTGCAGCCCTTCAGAAAGCACGAAGAAATCGACGAACAACGGACCCGAACCCGAACTTTTTTGAAAATGTCCGGGTTCGGGTCCGGGTCCCGGACACCCCAAAATTCGGTACGAACCCAAACGATGCTCGAACTCGAACAGTGCCGCTGACCCCTCTTATATACAAAGATTACTAACGAAACACTGCCATGAGGACCAAGGAACTCTCCAAACAAGTAATGGAAAATACAACCTAAATAGAGAATACCAGACCGCGTATCATTGCAAAAATATCTTTATTTCCATATTAAATAAGTGCATATAGCACATACAATTAAAAATTACATTGGGGGTGCAAAGATGGGCGGCATCCAAGAGGAGAGACGGAGGGGGGTGGTAAACCAGTCGGTTGGGTAAAGTGCAAGTGCATACAATCAAAAGAAACAAAACATCATACCCGTACTGTGTCTCTCCTCCGGGATGGCGCCAACCCCGACGCAAGTTTCGGCACAAGCCTTCGTCTGGGGGTGGCGTCATCATCGGGGGACAGCACATTTATGCAGTGCATCAGCCAATCAGTCACAGTTAGTTATAATAGCGATACCTCCTAGTGACGCGTCCACTTGGGTCACAGCCCACGTGAGCCGTACGGTCATGTGACCGAACCGTGTGACCAACGAGGTCACGCGATCGGATCACAGGTCCTAACAGATAAACACTCATACACAGGTCTTGACCGGAAAATTCCTCATTACAAAGCGCAAATAGATGTACATAACGCAAAACATGTATATTAATATATAGTCTCCAGAAACGCTTGTGCATTATATCAACATTATCATCTGGAACCAAAAATTATCCATAGTAAAAACATTTACACATATATACCCACAAGCAATAGTAGGTTACAGCAAGTGATAATAAATGGAAAAATAAATAAATAAATAAAAATAAAAATAATAATAGTACACAAGTGACTATAATGACATTATGCTTATGACAAAATTCATTTTATATGTCATAAGAAAGGAAAAAGAAAGTGCTGAGTGCAGTGATAAAGTGAATAAGTGCAACCCGTGAAAATGTGAATGTGAATACAAAAAGGAAATGCACATCTCAATTATTGTCAAATATTGTCAAATAATTATCCAAATATAGTGTAACATGATTTCACGCATAAAAATATATATAATAATTAAAAATTAAAAAAATTATCTCATATGTGAATTACTATTCCATAATGAAAGTGAATGTGACCAAAAATATTAATTGCATACATTTCATACATAGATAATTATACATAAAAAATATTAACCCTCACATATCAGAACATATGGAAACCTCCGCATGTGTGTATAGAAACATATTACTACTGGAGAATGGAGATTACATATACTGAACCAAAAAATCAATTAAAGTGCCCAGAGACAACTGGACCATATTCCAAAACCTTACTCATAGGCACATAAGGATGCAAAAAGACAACTGATGCAGTGCAAAACTGTACCCCCATCTATCACTAAAGTAACAACAAAAACCATAAAAGGATTATTAAAACTAAAAAACGCCAGAAAAGGGGAGGGACAGACTCGCAGACAGTCAGAGAAAGGAAGCAAAACCAGATGCCTCATTCAAACCATTCGGTTTAAGGGAATTAACCCTCCAGATCCATTGACACTCCAGTTGGGCCCACTTTTTTGATACACTACCACCACGTATGTTCTTTGGTATGCAATCTATGCCAAATATTTTCAAACCAGAGGGGTCACAATTGTGATATTATTTAAAGTGCTTTGCCACAGGTTTCAGCTGTGACACATCATTCTCCTTTTGTGCTGCAAAAATATCCCGAACATGTTCTCTTGCCCGAACTTTCAGTTCGCGAGTGGTAAGTCCGATATATATCTTTTTACATGGGCAATTCACATAATATACCACAGCTGTGGTTGAACATGTTATTCTTTGGGTAATTTTGAAAGTTTTCTCCTCTGTTGCATGTTGGAAATGGGTGGCCCGTATCAAATTGGGGCACGCCACACATTTTCCACATGGGAAAAAACCCCATGCTGGTTTCCCAATCCCTGGGAACAGAGGTGGAGATGGTCTCACATACACTTTTAACCAGATGGTCTCTTAGGTTCTTTGATCTCCTTGTGACCAGAGATGGACCCCCCGAAGTATACTGCGATATCACTGGATCAGCCCAAAGAATGGGCCAATATTTTTCAACACAACTTTTCATTTCATCCCAACGTGAGTGGTATGTAGTGATAAATCGCACCTTTTTCTCCTCATAACTCTCTTTTTTCTTTTTATCAGAGAATAGTAGATCAAACCGTGAGGATGATTTTGCTCTCCTATATGCTGTTTTGATGGAACGCTGGCTGTAACCTCGATTTGTAAAACGACTCCTCAATTCACTTGCTTGTTGTTCAAACTGTTCATCTGAAGAGCAGACTCTGCACATCCTCAAGAATTGGCCAGTTGGAATTGCTCTAATCATCTGTGGGGGATGGGAGCAAACGGCTTATGATTAAAGAATGAGGTTTGAATACACAGCTGAAATTTATCGACTTTTTTAGTGAATGGGATTCCAGTTAATGAATGGGACTTTACTGTTAAGCCATTATGGTTTTAGGTTTCTGAGATGGAGCAACCTGTACATTAAATGAACAGTCTCTTATTATGAAAATAGAGAACTTTGATCTGTCTCATCTGGAAGATTTTTGTCACTTTTAGTATGAACAATAAAGATTTTTGTCATTTTTAGTATGAACAATAAAGTTTTTATTTTTTTATTTTTTATTTTATTTTTTTCCCTCAAACAATCAGTTTTTTTTTTTTTTTGTTTTTTTTTTCAAACAATCGGCCTATATAAGAGGGTTCACTGCAGGGGTCAATCACCACTGAAGAAGGGGACCAAAGCCCCGAAACGCGTCTGGTCGGACCCCTGAATAGTGCACTAATACAGAGAACGCCAATTCTCAAGTATATGCCCCGCGGAACGATTTATGCGCTGAATGAACAAGGAAGCCTGGACTTTGAAACTACGGTCGGGCGATCCACGTGTTACAGCAAATTAAAGGAGAGAAGGCTGAACAAACGGGAGTGCAAGTGAAAGACCTCCTGAAAGCCGAACCTCAATACCGGGGGTAAGAGCGTTCCTGTATCAGCCGGCAGACTCAGGTAGGAGAGACACGTGTCTAATTGTTTTGCAGCGGGACGCCGCTGATGTGGAATATAGCGGGACGCCGCTAATACAACCTGCAGGATTGAATGGTGAGACTCTGAGGATTTTAGTTATAAAAGCTGGACTTCAAATAAGGACTGTTAAATATGAACACTGGACAATCAATTATTATTATCATTAACTAACAAATGGTGTTATTGGATTGATTTTAGAGGGACATTGAGACTACTATTAATTATCATCACTATTAACTAAAAACGGTGGCATTGGATCAATTAAGGAGGCACTGGATATATATTGCGTTTTTGCACAGTTGGATTTGTTCATTTGCACATGCACGCTATTTGCACAACTATTGCTGGATTGCACAATTGTGGATGTAGTTTTCGTTTAGTGTCATTTTAGAAGAATATTTCACTATTATTAGTATTGTTCATAACAGACAGACTATTGGAGGAGTTATATCTATAGGACCTGCGAATATCTAGTGGAGAACATGTTGGATTGATGGTCAATAGAGAACTGGAGACAAATCCCTAGTTTATTTCTGCTGGAGACTAATGTGTTTATAATTTGGTTTTAATAATAAAAACTTTCGATATTGTCATTTTATCAATTCACTATTTTTCACAATATCCTTGGAGTGCCCAGTATATTGTTATATTTCTGATACTCTTTTTGTGGTGGTAAGGGTGTATCCACCATACTGAGAGCACCCGATTTGTTTTCCTGTGAATCCTGTGCGTCACTTTTACTGTTATAGTTATTGTCACATTTTAGCACCTGGTGACAGCACGGATATCATAGGAAACATGGATATTTGGGAATATATAGAGAATAAGAAACAAAAAATAGATAATTTTCAATTTGATTCTACAATGGGAGCAAATGATGAGGAGAATTTATGTGTGACTAGTGTGTTTATGGAATTAGAGGGACTTTTGACACGACAATTGAAACAACAATGGGAAGTGAGGACATTAAAAAGATGTATTGAAATTAATAGGATACCAAAAGGATTAACAGTGGTGAAAACGGCAGCCCAAGAATTATGTGACCCCCAATTTAATAAAGAATGGGAGGAACTGCTACACTCTCAATCGGTAGCACTCACCAATTTGGTGATTAAAAGACGGGTAGAAATTTTGGAGGAAACTACCAGACAGATTCAGGATATAAGAACAAGGGTAGACAAGATTTCTAGAAATGAGGAGGTCAAAATTTTAGAAACCAAATTATGTGAAAATTTAGACAAGATAGAACAAGAGATAATAGATAAGAAAGTGAGGAAACTGAAATTTAATAACAAAAAATTGAGAGAAAAAGAAAAAGAAGAGAGTAGTAGAGAAAGGAGGGTGGAAAATTCACAAAAGACCACAGAGAGAAAAACACAAAATTGAGATGAAGATTGTAATATACAGGGTAAATATAATGTACCAGTTCAGAACAAATTTGAAATGTTACAAGAGAGAGAATCTTTTTTGGACCGTACTCCACCCCACCACAAGACGAGAATAAGACAGAGATCCCCAGTAAATCGGGTAACACACAGACACACGCTCATAGATCATCAATACAATTTGAGGCATCGACCACAAGAAATTTCACAGAATTACAGAACACCTGTGAGGGAGAAAGGACACAATCCATACAGTCAATACAACCACAACTATCAACCCAAACAACAGTATACCGAAGAAAGAAGGGGAGGACAAGGAGGGGAAGAAAGAAGATACCGACAGTATTGAATACAGGGACATTAATTGAAAACGATGCAGTAATTAATTTGAGTAGTATCACACTGTCAGAAACACAAAATCAATTATTGAATAAGGGACTCAAATTTGCCCCCACTATCCCTTTGAATAAATTCAATACATTTATAGGCCTAGAGAAATTTATGAGACGCCTTTGCCTTAAAAAAATATTTCATTAAGAATCCGGTAATAAGAGAGTTAAATAGGGAAAGACAGGTAGAATATCAAACACACACTTCCCTAAAAATACCTCAAAAAATACCCAAGGAATGAGATGAGTGAAGAAATGACTACCTTCAGACAATGCATCATGAAGGATTTACGTAGTGTTAAAAATAAGACACATTACAAGCGGTGTAATTTAACGAAAGAAGAAACTAAGGCCTTAAAAATTTACAAAAAGAAAAACAGATTATTATCCGCCCTGCGGACAAGGGAGGATCAATAGTGATACAGGACGTGGAAAAATATAATTTAGAATGTTACAGACAATTATCAGATACTGATACTTACCGAAAATTAATGGGAATCCTACGGTGAAATTTCTTAAGGAATTGGAAGAACTCTGTAATAAAGGGAAAAATATAGATGTTTTAAATGATGATGAATATAATTATATTTTAAATAAACATCCACGTATTCCTGTATTCTATTGTATCCCAAAGATTCATAAGAACCAAGAAAATCCACCCGGGCGCCCTATAATTTCTGGGATAAATTCACTGACGGCCAATTTATCACACTATATAGATGTACTCTTACAACCAAAAGTTAAACAGGTGCCCTCCTATACTAAAGATTCTACACAGATTATTCAGATAATTGAAAATATAAAATGGGAGGAACAGTGGATTATGGGGGCACTTGATGTACAATCTCTGTACACAATCATTAATCATGAAAAAGGGAAAGAAGCAGTATTCTCTCAACTCACTCAGGAAGGTAGATTGACTCCCGCTCATGTAGAATTTTTAATTAACAGTATAGATTTTATTTTGACACATAATTATTTTAATTTTAATGAAGATTTTTATTTACAAATACAGGGTACTGCCATGGGCACCAGGTTCGCCCCCAGTTATGCCAATTTATTTATGGCGGACTGGGAACATCAAGTCATCACGCCTAAACTGGGGACGGACCTGGTGCTATGGCAGCGATATATCGATGACATTTTTTTTTATCTGGAGATCAGGAAGGGATGAATTGGATATGTTTTTAGCGGATATTAACCAAAACAGTTGGAATCTTAAAGGGCTTCTGTCACCCCCACTGACGAATTTTCACTAGCTGACATTAGCTACTTGCTAATGTCAGCTGAGTTCAAACATATGTTTAATATCTTTTTTTCTGTTTGCAATCTTCTTAAAAACTTACTTTTGTCATATGTAAATTAGCTTCGCTACCAGCAAGTTGGGCGGGTACTTGCTGGTAGCCGCCGCATCTTCATGGCCTTGGAACGCCCCCTCTTCTTTTGATAGACAGGGCCAGCGCGCTCTCCTCCTCTCGCTGGCCCTGTCTGCAGCTGCAATCCCGCGCCTGCGCCGTCTCGGTCTTTAGTCGGCGCAGGCGCTCTGAATGAAGGACGCTAGCTTAGGCGCTCCGTCCTCAGTGCGCCTGCGCCGATGGCGTCAGCGCTACACCCGGAAGAGAAGACGCCGGCATCCCTGGTAAAGAGCAGGCGATGCCGGCGTCTTCTCTTCCGGGTGTAGCGCTGACGTCATCGGCGCAGGCGCACTGAGGATGGAGCGCCTAAGCGAGCGTCCATCATTCAGAGCGCCTGCGCCGACTAAAGACCGAGACGGCGCAGGCGCGGGATTGCAGCTGCAGACAGGGCCAGCGAGAGGAGGAGAGCGCGCTGGCCCTGTCTATCAAAAGAAGAGGGGGCGTTCCAAGGCCAATAAGATGCGGCGGCTACCAGCAAGTACCCGCCCAACTTGCTGGTAGCGAAGCTAATTTACATATGACAAAAGTAAGTTTTTAAGAAGATTGCAAACAGAAAAAAAGATATTAAACATATGTTTGAACTCAGCTGACATTAGCAAGTAGCTAATGTCAGCTAGTGAAAATTCGTCAGTGGGGGTGACAGAAGCCCTTTAAATTCTCAGGAATTACCAGCAGTATAAAGATAGAATTTTTAGATCTACAAATTTATGTTGAAGGGGAACAATTAAGAAGTTGCACATACATGAAACCTACCACGAGAAACAGTTACATATTGTACAACAGTTGCCATCTCCCTAGCTGGCTCCTGAATATCCCGCAGGGTCAGTTCCGTAGAGTCAGACGGAACTGCACTGTGGACACACAGTTTGAAGTTGAGGCTGAAAAAAATGAAAAATAATTTTTTAGAGAAACAATACCCAGAACCCTTAATAGAGGGAGCTTTAAACAAAGTAAGGATGATGGATAGAAGAGAATTTTTTAAAGAAAAAAAATGTGGAACAAGGGGATCAAGGAAATAACCAAATACGCTTAATTCTACCTTATAGCAGTGATTATAGAATAATTAAGAAAATTATAACGAAACATTGGCATTTGCTCAGAAAGGATAAAATATTAGGACTTAATATGCCAATTAAACCCTTGATCACCTTTTACGAAGGCTCCAAATCTTGGAAATAAAATAGCCCCAACAATAAAGAAAAAACAGGAGACGGGATTTAGCTTTCAGGAATGGGGCCATATGTATGGATTTTACAGATGTGGACACTGTTGCAACTGTAAAATTACGTCTTTGCTCGCAAAACCAGTGAGGTAATATCCACATCTAATGGTTACAAACATGAAATTAAAGAATTTTTATCCTGTTCATCAGAAAATGTAATCTACATGATAGAATGCCACTGTAAACTACAATATATAGGGAGAACCAAGAGGGTTTTGAAGAAGAGGATCGCGGAACATGTGGTTAACATTAGAAAAGGTTTAGAAACTCACTCTCTTTCCAGTCACTTTAAAAGGGTACATAACAGTAACCCAACAGGTTTGAAATTTATGGCATTAGAAAAGGTTATGAAGGACTGGAGGGGTGGAAATCACATTTTAAAAATGTCGAGACGTGAGACACAATTTATTTTTGAATTAGACACATTAATCCCGGGTGGTCTCAACGCTGAATTCGAACTTTTTGGTTTCCTATAGGGATAGATGGGGGTCCTCGGCCGGGGTTAGATCCGATCAAGTTATTGCAATTATTGGCGGGCCCGCCCCCGGCGGAGGACTCTTATTTGTACGTATGTAGCAAACGGCTTATGATTAAAGAATGAGGTTTGAATACACAGCTGAAATTTATCGACTTTTTTAGTGAATGGGATTCCAGTTAATGAATGGGACTTTACTGTTAAGCCATTATGGTTTTAGGTTTCTGAGATGGAGCAACCTGTACATTAAATGAACAGTCTCTTATTATGAAAATAGAGAACTTTGATCTGTCTCATCTGGAAGATTTTTGTCACTTTTAGTATGAACAATAAAGATTTTTGTCATTTTTAGTATGAACAATAAAGTTTTTATTTTTATTTTTTTTTAAATTTTTTTTTTTTCCCTCAAACAATCAGTTTTTTTTTTTTTTTTTCAAACAATCGGCCTATATAAGAGGGTCCACTGCAGGGGTCAGTCACCACTGAAGAAGGGGACCAAAGCCCCGAAACGCGTCTGGTCGGACCCCTGAATAGTGCACTAATACAGAGAACGCCAATTCTCAAGTATATGCCCCGCGGAACGATTTATGCGCTGAATGAACAAGGAAGCCTGGACTTTGGAACTACGGTCGGGCGATCCACGTGTTACAGCAAATTAAAGGAGAGAAGGCTGAACAAACGGGAGTGCAAGTGAAACACCTCCTGAAAGCCGAACCTCAATACCGGGGTAAGAGCGTTCCTGTATCAGCCGGCAGACTCAGGTAGGAGAGACACGTGTCTAATTGTTTTGCAGCGGGACGCCGCTGATGTGGAATATAGCGGGACGCCGCTAATACAACCTGCAGGATTGAATGGTGAGACTCTGAGGATTTTAGTTATAAAAGCTGGACTTCAAATAAGGACTGTTAAATATGAACACTGGACAATCAATTATCATTATCATTAACTAACAAATGGTGTTATTGGATTGATTTTAGAGGGACATTGAGACTACTATTAATTATCATCACTATTAACTAAAAACGGTGGCATTGGATCAATTAAGGAGGCACTGGATATATATTGCGTTTTGCACAGTTGGATTTGTTCATTTGCACATGCACGCTATTTGCACAACTATTGCTGGATTGCACAATTGTGGATGTAGTTTTCGTTTAGTGTCATTTTAGGAGAATATTTCACTATTATTAGTATTGTTCATAACAGACAGACTATTGGAGGAGTTATATCTATAGGACCTGCGAATATCTAGTGGAGAACATGTTGGATTGATGGTCAATAGAGAACTGGAGACAAATCCCTAGTTTATTTCTGCTGGAGACTAATGTGTTTATAATTTGGTTTTAATAATAAAAACTTTCGATATTGTCATTTTATCAATTCACTATTTTTCACAATATCCTTGGAGTGCCCAGTATATTGTTATATTTCACATACACATTATTGGCTACATTTGCTTAGTATCAAGGGAGGGCACAAAAGGAGGCCACTAGGATATGGAGACAGATATAAAGCTCCCGTTTCCAATAGACAAACTCCTTTTTTTCAGTGAGCACATACAAGATACCAAATATATCATAGAAATGACAGAGTATCTAAATTTAAAATCCTGTCCTTTTTTTCAAGTAACAGGTTGCAACCTGAGAAATGCTGAGCATTTATCAATCATCACATATGAACCATCTCAAGCAAATAGTTTTTTCTTTTTCTTGAGAACACTTATTGGGATTGGAAGATCAATGGGATCTGTAAGAAATGTAGCTCTTTTCTTGATTTTAAATTGCAGTAACCTTTCACTTTTGCAGAGGTGCAGGGAATAGGAATGTCACTGTCCTTTTCTTGTCAGTTTTCAATGAAAACTTTTTCTTTGTGTCTTGAATAACTCTTATAAATACATCAATAAGGATTAGAAACACACTTCATTGAGGCTGCCACAATGTCGACCTCAATTTTATTTTTACCCCTTAGAAAAAAGCATTTTTATTGTATATGGATGATGAAAGGTTGTATACTTTTTATTCCGCTAAGCACTATCTACTATTATTTCAATCTTCTTCCATCATGCATTTTTAAAATGTGCCTGTCAATAAAAATCTAACATTTATATAAAAAGCTGAGAAAAATCTGCAGAGCTATACTATCAGTGTCGGATTATAATTGGGTTGGCCGCCCCGGGCCCGGCATCTCTGGGGGGCCCAGCGCCCATCCCAACGCCAACATACTGTGGCAGGGCAAGGGAGCTCCCTTCCCCGCCGCATATCACCGCCATAGGCTTCAGGCCTAGTAGGCCTGAGGCCTATGTGGTGGTAGAAGCCCAGAGTACTTGATTATGTCCTCGCATGGCATGCGTGCTGACATCATTGTGCGTCTGCATAGTGGCGTGCGCAGGCTTTGATATACACGCGCTTGCCTCACCATTCAGCACACAGGTAAGTATTAGCCTTTTTTTTTTTCTGTGTGTGTTGTGTGTGCTATTTTTTGGGGCGGGGGATATTGTTAATGAAGGGACAGTGGGGGCATGTTTCCATGGGGCAAATTAATGAATGGATGGTAGCGTGGGGGCAAATTAATGGATTGCAGTATGGGGGCAAATTAATGGATGGCAGTTGTGGGGGCAAAATAATGGATGGCAGTATGGAGGCAAATTAATAGATGGCAGTGTGGGGGCAAATTAATTAATGGATATACACTACATCTCCTGTTTAACGTGTGTATACTAAAAATATCTGTGACATCCAGTATACGTTTTCCGAAGATGCTGCGGACAGCAACATTAGCGGCGCTATATCTCCTGTTTACCGTCTGCGCATACTAAAAATATCAGTGACATCCAGTGTACTTTTTCAATAGACACTCCAGACAGAGACATTATCTACGCTACATCTCCTGTTTAAAGTGTGCACATACTAAAAATATCTATGACATCCAGTGAACTTTTTTCCGCTACATCTCCTGTATATTGTTTGCGCATTCTAAAAATATCTGACATTGACTGTAATTTTTTCTGAGCCACTGAACAGCAGCACCATTACCTGGGGTACCTCTCCTGTATAATGTTTCTGAATCCCAAATATCTGTGACATTGACCATAGTTTTTTCTTAGCCGCTGGTGACTGCATCGCCATTACCCATGGTACCTCTCCTGTATAACATTTCCGCACCCCAAATATCTGTGACATTGACTGTAATTCTGTCTTAGCCTCTGTTGACAGCAGTGCCATTACCTGTGGTACCTCTCCTCTATAACGTTTCTGCATCATAAATATCTGTGACATTGACTGTCATTTTTTCTTAGCCACTGGTGACAGCAGCGCCAATACCTGGGGTACCTCTTCTGTACAACGCTTCCGCATCACAAATATCTGTGACATTGACTGTAATTTTTTCTTAGCCGCTGGTGAAAGCAGGGAACCAGGAATCCTCTTAATCTTCGTTATATTCTAGCAAGCCAACTATTAGGAACTCAGCTCTAAGTTGAATTTGCAATGTGAGTATATGTTCACATTGGGAACTCAAGTTAGAGCCGGGTCTGTAATGGTTAACTTGCTAGAATTGACGAAGATAACGAATATCGAATATAGCACTATATTCTCAATCTTCGTTATAGTCTAGCAAGCCAACCATTAGGAACCCAGCTCTAAGTTGAATTTGCAATGCAAACATATACTCGCATTGCGAATTCAACTTAGAGCTGAGTTCCTAATGGTTGGCTTGCTAGAATATAACGAAGATTGAGAATATAGTGCTATATTCGATATTCGTTATCTTCGTTATATTCTAGCAAGCCAACCATTAGGAACTCAGCTCTATGTTGAATATAGTTCTAAATTCGATATCTTCATTGATTCTACTAAGCTAACCCAATAGGAAATTTGCCTGTATACACTGTTCAAAGTTCAAATCACAATACGCGAATATAAATTTGCGTAACATTCGCAACATATAGAACAATGACGAATATTCGATTTTGGCGAATATATGACGAATATTCAATTAAATATTCACAAAATATCGCGAAATCGAATATGGCACCTCCCGCTCATCACTAAACAGCAGCACCAATACATGTGGTACCTCTCCTGTATAACGTTTCTGCATCCCAAATATTTGCGACATTGACTGTAATTGTTTCTTAGCCTCTGTTGACAGCATCACCATTACCTGTGGTAACTCTCCTGCATAACGTTTCCGCCTCCCAAATATCTGTGTCTGTAATTTATTTGAACATACACTTAAAAAAACTGGGCTACTGTACGTGTGACATACTTGCAAGCATATATACCTTTTAATATGATGAAGGTGAGCAGTAAGGGACGGGGAAGTGGCAGTGCTGCTGATGGAGCACGCAGATGCCGTGGTAAAACTGTGCCTGCTGACAGAGCACAAGAAACACACTCATCCATGATACCTAGCATCATGTCCAAGTTTGCAGGGCGGTGCAGTACATCACTCTCGAAATCAGACCAGTGCGACCAGGTAGTCAGTTAGATTGCAGCAGATAATGTTTCCAATCGTTAAGCACCACCCTGTCTTCCACAATGTCCAGTCTCTGTAGCCAAGAGTCTGGTCAACAGAATCCTCACCCTGATCCTCCTTCCTCCCACCATGGAGAGTCTTTGCAAACAAGTGATCCCACACTTGAATATTAGGAGCTCTTTTCATCTCCATTCCTTAATTTGTGCCTCTCGCCAAGCCCGCTTGAATAGGTATATGAGGAGATCTTGTGCACTGATTCCCAAACTCTTGAGCATCCACAATCAGAAAAAGATGACGGTTTGAAACGGCAATTAGTGTTTCACCAGGTGGGTGATGAGGATGAGGCACAGTTGTCAATAAGTGAGGTTGTTGTTAGGTCAACAAGTCAGGATGATGACCAAAGTGAGGAAGTTGAAGATGAGGTGGTGGACGATGACATCACTGACCCAACCTGGGAAGATGGCAAGCCGAACGAGGACAGCAGTACAGAGGGGGAGGAATCTTCAGCACTGCAAAAGGCGGAAAGAGGTAGTGGGGTGGCAAAAGGGAGAAGGCGGGCCACACCAAACAGGCATGCAACTGTTCACCGGTCTGGCACTTTTTTGATGAAAGTGCAGATGATAAAATAATTGTCATTTGCATCCTGTGCCGTACCAAAATGAGCCGGGGTGTGAACACTAGCACCCTTACCACCACCAGCATGATCCGCCACATGGCATCAAGGCACCCTAATTGGTGGGCTGAACGAATGATTCCACAATCAGTGTCTGCCGGTCACACCACTGCCTCCTCCTCCCCTGTGTTACGTGCTGGCCAATCCCTTGTCCAAAATGCAGGCCCGGATGCCTCCTGCACCTGGACTTTCGCAAGCACCATCAGCTATCAAATCCACTTCTGTGTCCCAGCGCAGTGTACTGATGTCCATACCTCAGACTTTAGAAGGAAAGCACAAATACCCAGCCACTCACCCACCCACAGGCCATAGCACTAAATGCGCACTTTTCCAAATTGCTGGTCCTTGAAATATAGCCATTAAGGCTTGTTGACACTGAGGCTTTCTGCAGCCTGATGGCGGCTGCCATTCCTCGTTACTCAGTCCCCAGCCGCCACTATTTTGCCTGGTATGCCGTCCCTGCCTTATATCAGCATGTGTCCCGTAACATCACCTATGCCCTTACCAACGTAGTTATTGAGAAGGTCCACTTAACGACTGACACATGGACAAGTGCTTGTGGCCAGGGACGCTACATTTCCCTGATGGCACACTGGGTAAACGTTGTGGAGGCCAGGAGCGAGTCATACCTGGGGATGGCACAGCTGCTACCGATGTCAAGGATTGCGGGCCATACTTCCATCAGGATTTCTGCCAGCACCTACATTAGTGGTTTCAACCCCCCCCCTTTCTCCTCCTCCGCTTCCACCTCTGAATTCTCATCTTGCAGCACCTGTCAGCCATCAGTCAGTAGCTGGAAGCATTGTAGCACTCCAGTGGGAAAGCGGCAATAGGCTGTGCTGAAACTTATTTGCTAAGGTGACAAACAGCACTCCGCCGCAGAGCTGTGGCAGGGTATAAGGGACCAGACTGAGCTGTGGCTCACGCCACTCAACCTACAACCAGGCATGGTTGTGTCTGATAGTGGCCGTAACTTGGTGGCGGCTTTGGAGTTTGGCAAGCTCACACACATACCATGCCTAGTTCACGTGTTAAACTTGGTTCAGCGGTTTCTCAAAACCTACCCCAATTTGCCTGAGCTACTGGTGAAGGTGCGCCGCATGTGTGCCCATTTCCGAAAAGTAATCTACAGCTGCAGGCGGTCTGGCAATGCTGCAGCAGCGCTTGCATTTGCCAGCTCACCGACTGTTATGCGACTTTAGCTCACACTGGAACTTCACTTTCCACATGTTGGCCAGGCTTTGTGAGCTGCAGAGGGCAGTAGTGGAATACCAGCTGCAACATGGTTGTCGCATTTCCAGTCAGCTTCCGCTCTTCACAAGAGACGAGTGGGCATGGAAGTCTCACCTCTGAGAGGTTTTATGCAACTTTGAGGAATCAACACAGATAGTGAGCAGCGATGCTGCTATTATCAGCCTAACCATCCCACTTCTGTGTCTACTGAAATTCTCGCTGCTCAAAACGAAGGCGGACGCTTTGCATGTGGAAGAGGTGGAAATGGGGGAAGACAGTACAGAGGGGGATAGCAAGACCACCCTCATTTTGTCTTCTCAGCGCAAATTGGATGATGAGGAGGAGGAGGAGCAGAAGACAGTTTCCTCCGCTACAGAGGGTAGTACCCATAGCCGGTTTATTCTATCTGTATAGCATAGATGGGCAGAAGAGGAGGAAGAGGATGAGTAGATTGCGAGTCATCCTTCTGATGAGGACAGCGAAGTCTTGTCTGTTGGGACTCTGGATAACTTTATTTTATGCTGCCTTTCCCATGGCCCACTCGTTATATGCATTTTGGCCAACTCTGATTACTGGTTGTTCACCCTTCTCGACCCCTACTACAAAGAGAACTTCTCATCTCTCATTCCTGTGGTGGAGAGGACTAGCAAAATGGTGCAATACCAGAAGGTCCTTGTGGAACAATTGCTCCAAAAATTTCCATCTGACAATGCTGGAGGCAGAGTACGTAGTTCCTTGGGCAACCGAGGAGGGGAGACGAGGGGAACACACAGCAGTTCCAACAGAGGCAGGGCAACACTCTCCAAGGCCTGGGACAGTTTCATGACACCCCGCCAGCATTCTCACCCTGATGTGCGGCCTAGTGTCACAAAGAGGAAAAAGTTTTGGAAGATGGTGAAGAAGTACGTAGCAGACCGTGTCAGTGTCCTCAGTGATCCCTGTGTTACTTACAACTATTGGGTGTCCAAGCTGGACACATGGAACTGGCGCTCTATGCCTTGGAGATGATGGCCTGCCCTGCCGCCAGAGTTTTGTCCGAGCTGGTATTTAGTGCTGCTGGGGGCATAATAACTGATAAGCGCATCCGCCTGTCAACTGAAAAGGCTGACAGTTTGACTCTTATCAAAATGCACAAGGCCTCAATTGCCTGACTTCTCTACTCCACCAGAGGAAAGCGGCTGAATATAAAGGCACTCCAAATGTGTCTTTTATGGTGTATTGAATACACTGTATTCCCATGCACCCCTTCCACCATACAAAAGGGTTTATGGTTCAATCTTCCTTTTCTCTTCCTCCTCCTCCATCAGATCAACATTCCTATTAGGCTGCCCTCTTTCCTAATTTTGCTCAGCAGCAGGCCCTCATCCATAGTTTTTTTGATGGTCAGCTCAGCAGCAGGCTCTCGCCCATAATTTTTCCCATGGTCAGATCAGCAGCAGGCGCTCGCCCCTAATGTTTTATAGAGTCAGCTCAGCAGAAGACCCTCACTCCTAATATTTTAGGTGGTCAGCTCAGCAGCAGGCCCTCGCCCATAATTTTTTGCATAGTCAGATCAGCAGAAGGCACTTGCCCCTAATGTTTTAGAGAGTCAGCTCAGCAGCAGACCCTCACCCCTAATGATTTAGATGGCAAGCTCAGCAGCAGGCCCTCACCCATAATTTTTTACATGGTCAGATCAACAGCAGTCCCTCGCCCCTAATGTTTTAGATGGTCAGCTCAGCAGCAGGCCATCGTCCATAATGTTTTAGATAGTCAGATCAGCAGCAGGCCCTCACCCCTAATGTTTTAGAGGGTCACCAGCAGGCCCTTGCTCCTAATGTTTTTGGGGGTCACAAGCAGGCCATCAATCATAATTTTTCAAGGGTGTGTATGACGCCCTCATTTATGTGATATACAGGTTGTATCGGAGTGCCTCTTCCCGGTAATTTTTGCACTTGCACTTTATATACAAGTTAATATACAGGAAAGAATGTTTCCTAACAATTTTTCGATTTTATCTTCAGATTTGTGCGTTTTATTGTCAGTCTGTAAAATTGGCGTACTATTCAGACAACATAGTTCCCAGCAGTGACCTGGGAGTCCAAGATGCTTCCAGACATCCCCCACATGGTGTTCCCGAACCATTTTTTATTAAAGTTTTTGCAGCATACAAAAAACATGTCGGGAATACCTTGGAAACATAGATATAAGGAAGGTAACAAGTAACCATCAAGAAAAGAACAAACAAAAGTGGTGCAATTGGAAGGTATTATCCAGCAAAATGTGAATATCATGCCTGACGATGGAGCGTAGTAGCTGCACTTAAGGATTTATCCAAATGGCTTACAAGTGGGTTGAGACCAAATATTATTAAGTAACTAGTTCTAATCACTAAGGCCTGGTGAGGGCCTAAGGAACGGAACAGTATGGGGAGGCCGAGCAGTGGCACCATTTTTGTTGACATCGAGTAAACCCAACATTATCCATAGAGAGAATCTTCTTGTAGGAATAGTTAATGGTAAGTGCAGATATCATTTCGACAAGTTTCGGCGTGTCTGAGGTTTTCCATCTCCTTAGCAACAACAATTTTGCCGAAACACAGAATACATAACAAAGCCCTATAAGAGACCGGTACCAGGTTGACCCCAATAAACAAAAGGACCAATTGTGGAGACCAGTCTGCAGTATTTAGCCCAATAGGTCTCGGCATGCTAACCAGTAAGACTGAATGATGGGGCATTGCCATAGATAATGGAATAGGGTTCCCTTATTCCCACATCCCCTCCAACATTGACTAGAAACAGACGTATACATGAGTGCCAATCCGTCTGGTGTATAATACCAACATAGGCCCGTTTTTATTGCCGATTCTATGTGGGATGCACATTTCAGATGCTGGTCACATCATTCTAAGGGCACTGAGCCATTCTGTGTCAGTGAAGGACGCGTTCAAATCTTTTTCACAGCTAGTCAAGGGGTGAGAATAGGTCGGTTGAAGAATGGAGTTAAACAGGGGCTTCAAACCTTTCGGGTTACAAGAATTATACATTTTAGCTAGGTTGTCCATTTTTAGCCCCGATGGTTGCAATCCCTGCAGCAGGTGGCGGACCTGGAGGTATTTATAGAATTCAGCCACTGGGAGGGAAAATTGGTCACCTAGTGACTGAAATGGTCGCAGTACACCTTTGTCAAACATGTCCCTGTCTGGATACCCCTTGGACCCACAGGGGCAAGTCAGAGTGTGGGAGTAAAGTCTGGAGGAGAGAGATGGGTAAGGAAGCAGGGGAGGGAGGATTATTGCCATTAGCTAGGGTGTGGTACTTGGTCCATGCATTCAGGGACGCTAGCACCATCGGGCTCAGACCTTTAGGTAGGGGAAGTTGACAAAATGGAAAGTGTAACAGATCTAACAAGGAGTATGGGGAGACCTTTGAGAGTTCCAGATGGACCCAAGGTAAATCTGTGGACGACTGTGCCCAACCACGCAACATAGAAACCAGAGTTACAATATAATACAATTTCAGATCTGGTAATGCTAGACCCCCCCTATGTCGACCTTTGGTGATGATGTTACGGGCAACTCTGGGATGTTTCCCATCCCATATATACTTAGAAAGTAGAGGCTGGGCCCGAGTGAAGAATGTCTCTGGAAGGGTTACAGGCAAGGTGTGATATATATATATATATATATATATATATATATATACATATATAAAAACTTAGGGAGAATGAACATCTTAAATGTTGCTATCCTACCCATCCACGATGTTTCGTGTTTAGTAAAATCATGGAGTTCCTTTTCAGTGGCAAGCAGGAGGGAGTCATAGTTTAAAGCATACAGCAGGGAGGGAGAGTGCGTCAAGTTGGATTTGTTCATATGCGTCTGGGTCTATCAATTTAAATGTGTCGGATCCAATGTTGCAAGACGTTAAACGATACAGGAATGCAGGAGCCATAAACCACATTGTTTCTTTCAGGTGGCTTGCTGCAACAGATCTAGTTGCATGGTCCTCAGGATTATGGTTCGTAGTGCCACTGTTTAGGTCAAGTGGATCTCCTGATCCTTAGCACTCGATTGCAGATGTAAACATACAAGCGTCTGGTTTTGTTTCAAATATCTTTGATTTCTAGGTTCATTCCTGAAGTCAGGTGCGGACTGGCCCACAGGGATACAGGGGAATCCCCTGCACATAGCACAGTAGACTTACTGCACTACATACATATATTCAATGTACAGCACCTCAACCAGACTATGTTCATATAAAAAACTTGTTAAAATTTTAATTATAGTTGAATGTATCCATACGGTGGGCCCTCAAAATAAATTTTACTGATGGGCCTAAGGTACCCCAGTCTGACACTGCCTGGAGTTAAATGTTCGGCTAGCTCGCTAACTCCACTGCAAGCACAGCAGCGCAGAGTTCCAGTCTGGGTATCGTGTGTTCACGGAGTGGCGTCAGTTTGGCTCATGACAAATCCTATATCGCATTGTTCTTTGACATCAAGGTATGCTATGGCAGCAATTGCCTTGACTGAAGCATCACAGAAGATATACAGTCTTTTCGACTTGTCTTTTACTATTCCTTGATCCATGATATCAAAGAACAGCCTGTCTTCTATGGACATTGCCACCCTGTTGTCTTCTCTTGTCCTGTGGAGAACTGTGTGCACCCTAAGTGATCTTGCTCACCATCGAAGGCTTGGTGTTCACAGGAGCTCTGTGTGGCAATTCTTTTATTAGGAAACTGCTCTGACATGGTTGGAATAGGGAAAGACGTCCATTTTCATGTGTGCGGGTGAGCATACTGTTGACTGAGGTCGGCTTGTGTGCTCCTCCTAGACAGACGTCTCCTATGATGACGCATCCTAGGTCAAGTCTCTGGGCGCATTGAGCGTTTTGGAGACCGTTAATCAGTCCCCTAACCATATGAATTCGTAGTATGTCTCTTCCAAGGAGTAAAACTATTGGGGCTTCTGGGTGCAGTTCTGGTATCAGGTGAGCTATATGCCTCAGGTTGGTGTGGTATGCTGCTACCTCTGGTGTAGGAATCTCAGACCGGTTTTCAGGAATGTGGTTGCACTCCAGTATGGCTGGCAGGGACAAGCAGGTCTGACCATCTATCAAATCTACCTTGTATCCAGTTGCCTTCCTCCCCACCATCTCAACAGTAGCTGCACATGTCCTTAAGGAGTAGGGATAACTAGGCCATACAATGTTGAAGGTTTCGAAGAAGGTGGATTTAGCTAAAAAACGGTTGCTTTGATCGTCTAAGATTGCATATATCTTGATCGCCTTATCTCAGTGACCGACCGGGTAAACTCTGAGAAGGCAGATTTTTGAGCAGGATTTCCCTCCTGCGAGTCCTTTACAGATTTCTGTACAGTGAGAAGTGACTACAGCGATGTCTATGTCAGTGTCTATCTGCTTCCCGCTATGCTCCTCGGATTGGGGTGATACCGGAGAGCAGGGGCGGCCTGGGATGGGGGGCAGGAAGGCAATTGCCCCACAGGCAGTCCTAAAGCATGTTAAAAATGGCCGCTGGGCTGTCTTTAACACAGGACAATTGGTAGCCCCCCAGGAGCAACTGAGCCCCGCTGGCCACTCGTAAATTAGCACAGGAGGTCCGGGAGTACCAGGAAGAGGTGAAGGCTTTGTACTCACCGCTTCCTGGTAATCGGCTGTCGGCTGTGCAGGGCTGCAAACAGGCATTAAGCGCTCTGTGACATCACGCTGTGCGCAGCCTTCACAGCACAGCCAACAGCAGGAGGATGCAGATCATGTTGGAAGAGAGGAGTGTCGTCGTCCAGGAGCAGGAAAGGGTAAGTTTTATTTTTATTTTTTTTATTTTTATGAGGCTGATGGACACTTCTGGGGGCTGGTGAGGGCACTGGGGGCTGATGGAGAGGCTTCTGGGGGCTGATGAGAGGCACTGGGGGCAGATTAGAGGCACTGGGGGCTGATGAGAGGCACTGGGGGCTGATAGAGAGGCTGCTGAGGGCAGAGAAGCTAATGAGGACTGATATGAGGCTACTGGGGGATGATGAGAGGCATAGGGCTCTTATCTGAGGTCTCATTGGGGGTCATTCATATTGGGGTCTGAGCTGATGTCTGATTGGGGGTCTGATCTGAGGTCTTATTGGGGTCTTATTAACATTGGGGCTGTTATCTGAGGTCTGCTTAATATTGGGGGTCTGATTATTGGTCTGACACGAGGTATAATGAAAAATATTTTTTTTCTTATTGTCCCCCTCTAAAACCTAGGTGCGTCTTATGGGTCGGTACATCTTATAGGGTGAGAAAAACGGTACTTGCTTGCTCCTCCTCCCGATCTCCCCTGCCCTTTGCCTACGCCGTGTGCCGTGACGTCACACGGAGGCACTGCAACGCTACGGTGAGCCCTGGTCGCCTTGCTGTACTACTAAGTGGTGCCCACTTCCAGGCCGGAGCCCAGCTGTCCAGAGCACTGATCCTGAGCCTGGTGGAGTCTTCAGAACTGTAACTATTTACAGTACTTCACTGTAAGCTATATATATATATATATATATATATATATATATATATTACTTTTTTATGTGAGTAAGGGTGCTGGGTGGTTGGAGAAGGGGAGGGATGGAGAAGTTAATAGTTCAGTACTATCTGCACATTGTAAAAAAAAAAGTAATATGCAAAATACTATATATTTGTGTCAGAAGTTGTGTCTTTAAATTTTTAGAATAATGATACAACCATTTCATTTGCTATTTTTGTGCTGATTCTTTTTTTTTCTCTATTTTAAGGGACACTTTAGTCACCAGAACCACAACAGCTAAATTAAAAGCCTTTTAATGTAAACACTGCCTTTTGAAAATATGACAATGAGTTACATAATACCAGTAAACATTTATTAATGTAGTGATTTAACTTTGGCCTCCTGGATCCCACCTTCCCACACCCTAGCATGCAATCACGGGCAGGGGTCAAGTCCTGGGAAAAAAAGTGTGGGAACTCACCCAAGTGCCTCCGTGTAACGTCACGGCGTGCGGCGTACGCAAAGGGAAGGGGAGGTCAGGAGGAGGAGCAAGCAAGTACCGTATTTTTCGCCCTATAAGATGCACCTAGGTTTTAGAGGGGGACAATAAGAAAAAAATATTTTTTATTAAACCTCAGGTCAGACCACCAATCAGCTCAGCTAATTGCCCCAATATGAATGACCCTCAATCAGACCTCAGATAAGATCCCCATGCCTTATAGCAGCCCCCCATAGCCATATATCAGCCCCCAGTACCCTCATAGCAGCCCCCAGTGCCTCTCCATCAGCCCATAGTGCCTCTCCACCAGCCCCATCAGCCCCCAGTGCCTCTCCCCCAGCCCCTAGTGCCTCTCCACCAGCCCCCAGTGCCTCTCCACCATCCCCCACTGCCTCCCCATCAGCCCCAGTGACTCTCCATTAGCCCCCAGTGCCCCCTCCATCAGCCCCCAGTGCCTCTCCACCAGCCCCCAGTGCCTCTCCACCAGCCCCAGTGCCTCTCACCAGCCCCCAGTGCCTCTCACCAGCCCCCATTGCCTTTCTATCAGCCCCCAGTGCCTCTCCATCAGTGCTAAGTGCTTCTCCACCAGCCCCCAGTGCCTCTCCATCAGCCCACAGTGCCTCTCTATCAGCCCTCAGTGCCCCGTCCATCACCCCCCAGTGCCTCTCCATTAGCCCCCAGTGCCCCCTCCATCAGACCCCAGTGCCCCCACCATCAGCCCCCAGTGCCTCTCAACAGCCCCCAGTGCCCCATCCATTAGCCACAAGTTCCTCTCAATCAGCCGCAGTGCCTCTCCATTAGCCCCCAGTGCTTCTCCATCAGCCCCCAGTGCCTCTCCACCAGCCCCCAGTGCCTCTCCATCAGCCTCCCAGTGCTTCTCCATCAGCCCCCCAGTGCCTCTCCATCAGCCCCCAGTGCCTCTACAGTACATCAGCCCCCAGTTCCTCCCCATCAGACCCCAGTGCCCCCTTCATTAGACCCCAGTCAGTGCCTCTAACCAGCCCATAAAATATAAAACAAAAAAACACTTAGCCTCTCCTGCTCCTGGACGCCGCGGCTCCTCTCTTCCTGCTGTCGGCTGTGTTGTGAAGGCTGCGCACAGCGTGAGGTCCCAGAGCGCCTCATGCCTGTGCGCAGCCCTGACAGCCAACAGCTGAGAACCAGGAAGCGGTGAGTACAAAGTCTTCACCGCTTCCTGGTCCTTTTGCCCTGAAAGGGAATGACGTTCCTACTGTTAAAAAAAGTGCAGGAACGCCGTTCCCACCTGTTCCCCCTGGACACGAGCCCTGAATCACGCCATCCATCACAACACAATGTGCATGTAGTGAGTGTATTACAGATACCCTCATCAATACAATGCACAGGAATGTGCAGTGTGTGAGTATATCATAGCCAACCCACTGCTTTCCCAAAGCAGTGGCTTCATAGAGATGCTTTGAATCAATGCATTTCTATGAGGATTGTTTAGAGTGAATGCCAGCGATGCACGTTGTACAACACTGGACTAGGAAGCACCTCTAGTGGTCATCTGATGAGTGGCCACTAGAGGTGTTCTATGAGAGCAATGTAAATACTGCCTTTTTTTCTGAAAAGGGCCTGATATTCTGGATATTAAGCTGATTCAGTGGTGCAATGGGCCACTTGACTGCATTTTCCCCCTAGGACTAAGGCTGTCAGCCCTCGCCTGCCGGAGAGGGTGGTCCAGGGTGTAAAGCTGTTGTGTTCTGTGCTACTGTGCTACCAGATGTTGTTTTCTTTGAGGAATTATTTGCGGTCCTCTAAAGACTTCTCCTGGAAGGCTCTGCATTTTAGTAGAGAATGTGGTTTCTTGTGCAGGGGGCATTCTTTGGCAAGATCTCTGGGTATGTTCTCTTCTTGAGAAGACTTAAATGGCCTGTAAGGAGAACCTGTGGAGGCAACATTAGTTCTGTGGACTGCCACTGGTGTTTTATGAGGTTTGACACCAGGGGTAGTGGAACATTAGAATGTAAAGTCAAAACAGGGATCATTTCTGATCCTCGCCTGTTGAGTAACAAAGTCTACAAACACCACAAAAGGAGGGGGTACAATATGAACCCATTTATAATAAGAACCATGCATGATCCACATCTCTTGTAGGTTATAAGGGAGTTTTTGGACAATCAGATTGACACCTCTGGTGGTGTCCGGGAATGCTAGCCCTGGCAGATTAGCAACCTGCACTGAGTTTCCTGAGCTTCTGGTAATCCCTACCCATTATTCTAGGAATATTATCAAGTCTCTTAAACAAAGCATTTTCTATAGCTTCTATTGACCCCTAACACTTATCAAGTCTTTCCCACACTATATTTAGGCCTTTGCCAGGATAGTTTATGTTAATGTCTCTGATTCTTTTAGCATGTTCAGCAGACTCGCTTCCAAGCCACTTTACCAAGAGATCTAACTCCTCACTATAGGAAAGATCTAAGATCCTTATGGCATTCTGGGAGGAGGCTCGACCATGCCCTGTAGTTCTCGGGGTGATCGGTGAACTTCTAAAACTAGAAACTACTATGAAGTTTTTCCAGCACAGTTTATTGCTGGGTTGTATAGCGCAGTGGTTAAGACTTTTGCCTCTAATGCAAAAGGTTGTGAGTTTGAATCCCGGCAGATATATTTCAGAAATAGAGACTAAATAAAATGTATATATTTTATATGTTTTTTAATAATTGTAAAAAATGTATGGCACAAAATAAATGTGTAATTACGAAAAAATTATATATATATATATATATATATATATATTGTGGTAAGGTGCAGGGTGCCGTCGTGGATGGCAGGTATGTGTCACCGAGGTTCATAGCCTCGGTGAGGTAAGAGCCCGTTTTTGTTGATGTCAGTAGCAGGTAGTGCTACTGACAGAGTTTAAATTGCATGGCTGCAAAGCCGATCTGGGCCGGCTCTTACCGGGAGCAGCTAAAGTGTAGGGTGGGTGGCTGCTCCCCACGACCCAGTCCTGGTTTTGGGCTGGGTTTAAAAGCTCAGCCAGCTCAGCAGCTGGAGGCTGTGATTATCCTGGAGCTGCTAACAGGGCTGAGGAGTTCTCTGTCCTGGAGGAAAGAGCTCAGCAAGGAGGTGTTTTGTTCCTGGCTACCTGAAGCTGGATTCTCCTGCGGCTGGGCCGACAGCGTGGTGCGAACCTGCACCTACACCTCCCAGGTGACTGAACCTGTGTTGGCCTGTTTTTGTTTTGCCACGTTATTTCCGTTGTGTGTGAACTGTCACCAAAGAGACTGTTTTTCATTTATGGTGTGCAAGTGTGAATAAAACACTGTTTGTAGCACAATCTGGACTCCTTGTTTTGCCTCTAAACTGCACCCGCACCGCTGTCTACCAGAGCGACTCCCCACATTTGGTGTCGGATGCGGGCATGCGCAGTGAGGCTGGCGTGAACGCCGAAGTTTGGTTTTTCTAAAGTGCATGGAATATATTAAGCCAGCAAAGCTGCAAGCAGGAGTTTCTGGCAACATGGAGGCTGCTGTGAAGGCTCTCATAGAGGCTAACGTGCAGCAGCGGGAGACCAACCAACTACTGCTACAACATGTGATGGCGTTACAGGCGGCAGGAGCGTCCCACCACGTCCATGATGCCCGGAAAGCGGTCCGTGCGGCGATCCCAAAAATGACCCCCGCAGACGACGTTGAGACGTACCTGGCGGTTTTTGAGAAGGTCGCCGTGAGGGAAAAGTTACCCCGTGACCAGTGGGCCGAGGTGGTTGCTCCATTCCTGGCATCCGGACCCCAGCAAGTTTTTTTTTATTTGGCAGACGACCAGGCTGCTGACTATTCCACGGTGAAGGGGGAGATCCTGGCCAGACTGGGGGTAAACGTGTTGGTCCGGGCTCAGCGGGTCCACCAGTGGGACTTCAAAGTGGCTGAACCCGCCAGGCCGCAGTACTATGAGTTGCTGCACAGGTTGCAAAAATGGCTGCAGCCTGAGGTTCTAAGTCCGACTGCTATGCTGGACCGGCTGCTGGCTGACATGTTTTGGAGGGCCTTGCCTTACCCCCTTCAACACTGGATCGGCCAGGTATCCCCCACCAATGCCCTTGAGATGGTCAACCTGGTGGAGCGATATGAGGCCACCAGAAACCTGCAGTGCCGTGGATTTTGTTTCTCTTTTATGTATTCAGAGAGTTGGAGTCCCTCTCTGCACCACAGGCACACCAAACTACTTTCAAGCGGTGCGGTTCATCACCTTTTTTGCTAATATATATATATATATATATATATATATATATTTATTAGTAATTACACATTTATTTTGTGCCATACATTGTTTACAATTACAAAAAAAACATAAAATATATAAATTTAATCTCTATTTCTGAAATGTATCTGCCGGGATTCGTCACAACCTTTTGCATTAGAGGCAAGAATCTTAACCACTGGGCTATACAACCCAATGATAAATTGTGCTGGAAAAACCTCATAGTAGTTTCTGTATCAGTAAGTATTCCTTCTGTATAGGAATACTTACTAGTTTAGAAACTACTATGAGGTTTTTCCAGCACAGTTTATCATTGGGTTATATAGCCCAGTGGTTAAGATGCTTGCCTCTACTGCAGTAGGTCATAAGTCCAAATTCTGACAGAAACTTTTCTGAAATACAGACTAAATTAGATTTAAGTACACTGGGTGTCCCCAAGCACTGACTCCATATGTGGAGTCACACTGAGGGATTCCCCCACTGTAAAGTGATCTTCTGAATAGACATAGAGGCTAAATTAGATTTAAAAACACTGACTCGAGCATCG
This sequence comes from Bufotes viridis, assembly GCA_033119425.1. Lineage (NCBI taxonomy): Eukaryota > Metazoa > Chordata > Amphibia > Anura > Bufonidae > Bufotes > Bufotes viridis. The sequence continues at coordinate 70,206,039 of CM065596.1, forward strand.
CGCTCAAGCGATCGGCCAATCATACTCGCTCAACACTAGTACCCAGCTACTGTTTAGCAAATAACTTAGCAAAGCCTATGGCAGCCTGGTTAGCGCCAATATTACCCGGTGTGTTGTTGTTATGCTTCATGTCTGGTGTATTAAGAGTTTCTGGTTTAGGGCAGTCTGTATAATACCGTTTTGACGCGAAGGGTGTCCATTTAAGTTGAAGTAAAGGTTGAAGCTTTTGTTCTGTAGGGTGGTAGTTGTGGTAAGCGTAGCCTTGTTGCATACCTTCCTGCTTGAGGTACTATGGTTCAAGGTAGGATCTTTGGCACTCTGTAAAATCTAGCTGGTATACTGGATCACAGTTGTTATCTGTCTTGGGATGCTGATTGACATATTCTGAGACGCATTGTGCTGGATCTTGTTCATCTAGGTCTGGCCCAAGTACTTGGCTGTGTTTCTCAGAATCGGGAAACATCAAGGCTACTAGGAACTCTGCTTTGGCTACTGCGGCTGCCGCTTCTTTCTCTGCGGCAAGTTTTTCCAGTGACGCTTGTAGGCATGCGGTCTCTTCTTCCAGTGACGCTTATAGGCGTACTCTCTCTTCTTCCAGTGATGCTTGTAGGCGTGCTTTCTCTTTTTCCTTTAACGCTTGAAGGCGTGCTTTTTTTTTCTTTAGTTGCATTTCTTGTGCGGCAAAGGAAGACCATACTTTTGCTGACTCAGCTTCTGCATGGGCGATAGCAGCCTTTTCTATTATTGAGGATTTGCTAGAGCAGCTTGTTTGTGACCTGCACCTGTATGATAATGCCTGGCTAGTATACATTGTGTGCCTGTTTGCTGGCTGCATAATGTCTCCATGCAGATTCAGTCTAAGTAGAAACAGAATTCAGCATGTTCTGAATCGTGCTGCACTTGCTTGGGACTGCACTCTAACTTGTTGTGACTATATGGCAACTGCTGCAATCTTGTACGCAGGACAGCATGTGATGGCGGCTCCGTCTAGTCAGATCCATTATCGCTGGTGACTAGCATCTGTTTTACTGTTCTGTCTTCATACACATTCACACAGTGTGCAGTCTGACATTCAGCATAAACCATTCCTGTCTTACAAATAAGAGGACTGTTTTCTGTAGTCTAACTTGTTTATTGGCAAAACAGAGGTTTTTGAGGTAAAACTATAACAATACAAATAACATGTACTGTATAAGAATAAAGCATAGCATGTATCAGCATACAGTATAGATGGCATATAATATAACATTAGCAGAGAAAGCATATGTCCCAAAATGGCTGCCTGTACATAGGATTGCGTAGCTAACATCTAACAGCTATAACATGTTCTCAGAGTAATACTACAGCTAACTGAACATATCTACATAACACAATACTGCTGAGACAGAGGTAGATAGCTTATCAGATATGCATGTACAAGGATAATGCAGTTTAAGAAGGAGAACTGCATGAAGAACAGCTCTGCTGATGTGCTGTAGTCTGTAGAATGAAGACTTCTCTTTCCCACAATATGATAAACTTTATTAACAAGAAACACAAGTGTAATACATTTTTACCAAAGTTAGATGGTACTGTTACCTAACTAATCACAGAAATACAGGAACCAAAATGGAATTGATCTAAAATTATTCTGAGCCTGTGCTGGGGCAGAACACCAAAAAAAAAAGAAAATTGCATTTCTCCAATTTTAAATGTATTAGTGAATCTGGCCCAATCTAAGGTCACTTTCACATGGAAATATTTTGGTCAGTATTTTGCATCAATATTTTAAAGACAAAACCAGGAGAAGCACCTACATATAGGAAAAAAACTATAAAGGATACTATGTGAAGGTCTGTCTCAATACTAGAGATGGATTTATTTCTACTAGGGGACCTATGGGGGATTATTAATATTGGGGGTGCTGTGTAGGCATTATTACTGAGCACAATAAGGGGGTTACAATTGTGGGAGTGTGGGGGGGGGAACCCCCCACCATACAATGTCACGGAGAAGAGGTGAGCAAGTAGGCCTCGGAGCTTGTATAAGGGAGCAGATCACCTCCTACAGCTTCCCTAAATCCAATCCCTGACCTCCTAACCGCATGAGCGGACACGGATGGTAGGAGCGCTCATGCACACGAACCTGGGCCCTACTGACCCTATCAGTCCCTGAAATAGGAGTCAGGAAAAAGAGACAATCTGTTTATCCCAGACATGGATGGACAGGAGTCTCTACAGGCATAGCTGCAAGGGAAAAGGCGAGACTAAATGCAGTAACTGGAACGGCAGGTAAGCACACCATACGAACACACTTACCTGCCAAAGCAACACCAACTGGAACCCGGGCAAGCGTACTAGAGCCCACACACCATAAAGGACACAGTACAAGCCACCACACCCAGGTATCCAGCACAGCAGTTACTGCCTGGAAACTCCCAAGCAAACAGGGTGCATGGCTAGGGTTGAGCGAACTTGTATTTTAAGTTTGGCGTCCAAAGTTCGGGTTCGGGTTATCAAAGAATCCCCCTATGCATTCCGCTACCACGGACCATAACGGAATTTGGAATCCATAAGGGGATTCTTAAATGAACCCGAACACTGAACTTAAAAAAACAAGTTTGCGCAACCGTCTTTCACTGCTCTACTTCCTTCTTCCTCCACACAGAGCACAGGAGCTCTGCCCCTCATGTCACATGATCATTATACCAGGCCCTTTAACACCTCTTATCCAATCCATTACTGAGCCGCACTGATCACATGACGGTGATGTCAACCCAGGTTCTAATTGTCCAAGCTTCGGGTTCATGGAAGAATCCCCTTATGGATTTAAAATTCCATTATGGTCCGTGGTAGTGGAATCCATAACAGGATTCTTCGATAACCCCAACCCGAACTTTGGACGCTGAATTTAAAATACAAGTTCGCTCAACACTACGCATGGTGGCCCCAGGCAGAACAGCATTCAGACATGACTTTTGATTCACCCCTCCGGGAAATCGCAAGGGCCCGCTTCCGCAGGTAGACAAGGGAATGTCTAGCAAACATGCTGGACAACAAATAACAAACCAGACATGAAACACACTAGACATAGCAACAAATCAGCAAAGCAAACCCACACCATAAAACAACAGATAAGGTGGGGAAACGACAAGGAGGAGACAAAGGGATGACATCGCAGATGACATCGATGACAAACTAGGATGGCTCTCAGTCTGCATTCAAGAAAGAAGCCAGCTCCTTTTCACACACAAGCAGATATAACGATGATCTCAGTCTCACAGTAAAAGTATTTAAAGAGACCCGAGACCACACCCAGCTCCACCTAACTCCACACCAGTCAGAGAAATTAACCCCAGGCACACCAGACAGGGAATGAAAACAATTTAAAGGGAAATTGCACACACATGCAACATCAACACGTTGCTGTAGGCAACTGCATGTGTGGAAACCGTGTTATAGTTCGCACAACATAGGCCGTGAAACTGCCCCCACATGCAACAACTACAATACGTTGCCGCAGGCAACAGCATGTGTGGCAACCGTGTCATGGCGCAAACAACAGGCCATGACAATTATGGGGGACTATATGCCTAGCACAGTTTTGGGGGCAGCAGAAAAATGACAATGTTAAGACACCAGGAGGGTGAGGGTGAGGTAAAGTGAGGAATCTAAAATGTTGTGTGATAAACTTTGCTGAGACGAGACACAGTTGAAAGAAGGTATGATGGTGGTCTTATCTCCAAATTGAGACTTAGAAGAAACAGTCTACATCAGAAGAGACATCACTGGATGTAAGAGGTATGTGGTGCTGTATAGTGTTGGGCACGAATATTCGAATAGCACATTTTTATTGCGAATATTGCGACTTCGAGAATTCGCAAATATTTAGAATATAGTGATATATATTCGTATTTTCAAATATTCGAGATTTTTTTTCATCTGAACCCATGATCCCTGCCTGCTTCTTGCTTGTAGGCCAATGAGAAGGCTGTGATGTATTTGTCTGAGCTTAGCAAGATCCCTAGCAACCAATAGGAAAGTTGTCTACACCTTACTATATAAGAACCTCCCCAGCAGCCATTTTCAGCAGTTTATTACAGTTGTGAGAGAGACAGCAGTGTCATTGCTATACTCTGTGCTTTACTGTGTCATTATACTACATAGTTAGTTAGTTAGCTTATATATATAATACAGATAGTTAGTGGGAGATAGTCAGTGTAGGTTAGATAGTGATATAGTGCAGCTGGTTCTGCTTTCCATACATACATACATACATACATACATATATACATACATACATAGTGCTGTGATGTCACAAGTTCACAACAATGCTTAGTGCACCAATCACTAATATGTATTCAGAACTGCTAAAATGTTAAGTTGCCCGTATTCCGCAAAAATATGAGCATCAACTGCCGAATTGTGCAATCACGAATATATTGGAGCATGCTATCTGCAAGTAAAGCTATTGTAATGTTCTGCTGTGCCAACCATTTTCTCCAGTCTCAGGAAACTCCTAGCAGCTTGAAGAATGTAGCAAAAATGACCCACACTAGTATTGCGCGCGCAATATGCGAATATTACATTGCCGATTTTCGCAATCAAGAAAATAATCGCAAATTTGTGAATACATGATGAATATTCAACCAAATATTCGCAAAATATCGCAAGTTTGAATATTGCCCCTGACACTCAACACTAGTGCTGTATTCTCCTGTATATTTCGTATATCCTGTATATCTCTTTCACGGTAGGTTTGTGGGGTGGATTGAGAATTTGACCCACACTATTACCGCCCGGCCCCAGACTTCAGGTCACACTGTGAGTGTTCTGAATTCTGGGACCTCCCACCTATCTACTACCTTATGCTGTACTTAGATAGGTATCACTATGTTATCTGTGGTGTTACGTAGGTCTGCAGGTGACATCTGTCTGTGAAAAGGGGCGTGTTCAAAGGGTTGGGAGGCTCACAATACTTCCCTTTCCCCGAGCACTGGCAACCTAAGTTACGCCACTGCTTCAATCCAACGAGAACCAAATTAAAAGCACTTATGTAGTGGAGTGGGTGGGATGATAGAAGTGCATTCAGACATGGAGGTGGCCACACCTCCAAGTACTTACTAGTAATTAGTGTGAGACATTTAGATTAGTTTGCTCTTCCTCTCATTGACTGTTGGATGGCACACAAATTTATCAATTGTACCGACACAGTATACATATGGGGTCTGCTCTACTGAATTCAGGTGTCCAATGGCATAGAGATAGGTATGAAGGATGAACTGTCCCGTCTCCTGACAGGTCTGTTTTAATAACTACTTAGATTCCCTATATAATAACAATCTTGGAGCATCTATTCATATTACTCTATGTTGTGTCATTCCTGTATTATACCTGCTAGAAGTTTACAAATAACTTGCCAGCAGTCTGCAGTAAAGGTACTGCTGGGTGTTACCAGTAGCCAGTGTATCAGATTCTGTCCAGTGCTGCCAGTGTCAGACTATGCCGGGACTCACCCCTGACCAGGGGAGTAGCTATAGGCTCATGGGCCCTGGTGCAAGAGTTCAATTTGGGCCCCCCCACCCCGTTCGGCCGTTCCATTCTCCTGCTCTGTTATAGGAGCAGGAGAACGGAAAGTACGCATTTGGCACATAACTGAGCCGAACAGAGCCTAAGGATCCCATAGACTATAATGGCGTCCGTTAGGTGTCTGCTCTGAAGATGATTTTGGAGCGGAGACAAAAGCTGTGCATGCAGGACTTTTGACTCCGCTCCAAAATCATCTTCGGAGCGGACACCTAACGGACGCCATTATAGTCTATGGGATCCTTAGGCTCTGTTCGGCTCAGTTATGTGCCAAATGCGTACTTTCCTTTCTCCTGCTCTTATAACGGAGCAGGAGAACGGAAAGGCCAAACACTGATGTGAACTTAGCCGAATGGTGTCCAGTGACATGGAGGGGGGAGGCAGAGAAATGTGACATGGAGGGGGGAGAAATGTGACATGGAGGGAGGAGAAATGTGACATGGAGGGGGGAGAAATGTGACATGGAGGGAGAAATGTGACATGGAGGGGAGAAATGTGACATGGAGGGGAGAAATGTGACATGGAGGGGAGAAATGTGTCATGGAGGGGAGAAATGTGACATAGAGGGCGGGGGAAAATGTCACATGGTGGGGAAATGTGACATTTCTCCTCCTCCATGTCACATTTCTCCCCCTCTATGTCACATTTCTCCTCCTCCATGTCACATTTCTCCCCCTCATGTCACATTTCTCCCCTCCATGTCACATTTCTCCCCCTCTATGTCACATTTCTCCCCTCCATGTCACATTTCTCCCGCCTCCATGTCACATTTCTCCCCCTCCATGTCACATTTCTCCCCTCCATGTCACATTTCTCCCCCTCCATGTCACATTTCTCCCCCTCCATGTCACATTTCTCCCCCTCCATGTCACATTTCTCCCCTCCATGTCACATTTCTCCCCCTCCATGTCACATTTCTTCCCCTCCATGTCACATTTCTTCCCCTCCATGTCACATTTCTCCCCCTCCATGTCACATTTCTTCCCTCCATGTCACATTTCTCCCCCTCCATGTCACATTTCTTCCCCTCCATGTCACATTTCTCCCTCCTCCATGACACATTTCTCCCCCTCCATGTCACATTTCTCCCCCTCCATGTCACATTTCTCCCCCTCATGTCACATTTCTCCCCCTCATGTCACATTTCTCCCCTCCATGTCACATTTCTCCTCCCTCCATGTCACATTTTTCCCCCTCCATGTCACATTTCTCCCCCTCCATGTCACATTTCTCCCCCTCCATGTCACATTTCTCCCCCTCCATGTCACATTTCTCCCCTCCATGTCACATTTCTCCCCCTCCATGTCACATTTCTCCCCCTCCATGTCACATTTCTCCCCCTCCATGTCACATTTCTCCCCTCCATGTCACATTTCTCCCCCTCCATGTCACATTTCTCCTCCTCCATGTCACATTTCTCCCCCTCCATGTCACATTTCTCCCCCTCCATGTCACATTTCTCCCCCTCCATGTCACATTTCTCCCCCTCCATGTCACATTTCTCCCCCTCCATGTCACATTTCTCCCCCTCCATGTCACATTTCTCCCCCTCCATGTCACATTTCTTCCCCTCTATGTCACATTTCTCCCCCTCCATGTCACATTTCTCCCCCTCTATGTCACATTTCTCCCCCTCCATGTCACATTTCTCCCCCTCCATGTCACATTTCTCCCCCTCCATGTCACATTTCTTCCCCCTCCATGTCACATTTCTTCCCCTCCATGTCACATTTCTCCCCCTCCATGTCACATTTCTTCCCCTCCATGTCACATTTCTTCCCCTCCATGTCACATTTCTCCCTCCTCCATGACACATTTCTCCCCCTCCATGTCACATTTCTCCCCCTCCATGTCACATTTCTCCCCCTCATGTCACATTTCTCCCCCTCATGTCACATTTTTCCCCCCTCCATGTCACATTTCTCCTCCCTCCATGTCACATTTTTCCCCCCTCATGTCACATTTCTTCCCCCTCCATGACACATTTCTCCCCCCCTCCATTTCACATTTCTCCCCCCTCCATGTCATATTTCTCCCCCCTCCATGTCACATTTCTCCTCCCTCCATGTCACATTTCTCCCCTCCATGTCACATTTCTCCCCCACCATGTCACATTTCTCCCCCTCTATGTCACATTTCTCCCCTCCATGTCACATTTCTCCCTCCTCCATGTCACATTTCTCCCTCTCAATGTCACATTTCTCCCCCTCCATGTCACATTTCTCCCCCTTCATGTCACATTTCTTCCCCTCCATGTCACATTTCTTCCCCTCCATGTCACATTTCTCCCCTCCATTACACATTTCTCCCCCTCATGTCACATTTCCCCCTCCATGTCACATTTCTTCCCCTCCATGTCACATTTCTCCCCCTCATGTCACATTCCCCCTCCATGTCACATTTCTTCCCCTCCATGTCACATTTCTTCCCCCTCCATGTCACATTTCTCCCCCCTCCATGTCACAGTTTTCCCCTCCCCATCGGTGGCAGCTCCTCTTCTCCTCTGTGTGGCACTGGTTAACTCCTGGTATCTTCTCTCTGGCCTCCCGACAAGTTGTTTGAGGTCTTGAGGACCTTTCACACTCAGCCAATCAGTGGCCACAGTTATGTCATGTGTCAGGCCAGTGATTGGCTCAGCAGGAAATCGCTGCCTGACATGTGACACAGCTGCAGCCACTGATTGGCTGAGTGAAAAAGGTCCTCAAGACCTCAAATAACATGTCAGGAGGCGGTGGTGCGCAAGTTAAACAAAAGTTATAGGGCTTTAGACTGTCTCTCCTGGAGGGGGCCCCGTGGACCCCCCTGACTTAGGGGCCCGGTCGCAATTGCGACCGCTGCGACCCCTATAGCTACGCCACTGCCCCTGACTACTAACATCTATCTGTACCTTTACTGCAAGATCCTAGCAATTCATTCTTAACCCCTTAATAACCACCAATATGACTTTTAACCGCTGTCACTAAGGGGCCTTAGGCTGGGCCGCCATTTTTTATTGGGGGTTTGGCTCTCACATAAGCGGGTGTCATGGCTTGCGAGTCTCCGCTGTTTTAAACAGCTGATAATTAAAGCCTGTAGATGCCGTGATCAAGTGAGATCATGACAATTAAAGGGTGAAAAACCTGGAAGCTCGCGCTTCTCGACTTCTTACCTGCATCCTTTGTGGCCAGTGAGGATGGCGGTAATTGATTTTAATACTCTGAGTCTCAAGGCATTAAAGCTGCAATTCTTATTTTGGTCAATATAAGAAATCCATGATTGTTCAGAATTAAAAAAAAATATAGAATTTTGTACGCAAGCTTCAAATTTATAACAAAAAAGTAAAAAACTTAAACTTAAAAAAATAAAGAATATTAAAGTTTAAATTGAACCCCTTTTTCGTATAATAAAAAAATAAATACATACATAAAAAATATAAACATCATGGGTATCACCGAAAACACCCATACTATTTAAATATAAAATATTTTTCCAATACGGCAAATGGCGTAATGGAAAAAAGGGTCGAAATGGCCAATTTGCCATTATTTCATTGCTTCTCTTACACAAAAAAATTTAATAAACTGTGATCAAAAAGTCACACAATCCAAAATAGTATCAATAAAGACTACAGATTGTTCTGCAAAAAATTAGCCCCCACACAGAATATGGTGATGTAAAAAAATAATTTGAAAATAAGATTCAACTATTTAGACATAAAAAAAATCCTATAGATATGTGTTATTGTTGTAATTCTTTTTCAGCATTGAGTTCCATCGTCAGGGTTAAATAACGGAAAAAAAACGCTTCAGTTTTATCTTAATGCATTCTGAATGGCTAGAAATCCATTCAGGATGCATCAGGATGTCTTCAGTTCAGTCACTGTACGGCATTTCAGATGCTGCATGCTGCGGTTTTATCTCCGTCCAAGATGCCAAAACACTTGCTGTAATGCCGGATCCGGCATTAATTTCCATAGGAATGTAATAGTGCCGGATCCGGCTTTAAAAATACTGCATTGACGGATCCGTTCTTTCGGTCTGCGCATGTGCAAACCTTTAAAAATGAGAAAAAATACATAACCGGATCTGTTTCTCCGGATGACAACTGGAGAGACGGATCCGTTCTTGCAAAGCATTTGTGAGATGGATCGGCATCCAGATCCGTCTACAAATGCTGTCCGTTTCAACACAGATTGCCGGATCCGGCAGGCAGTTCCAGCGATGGAACTGCTTGCTGTCTCCCTCTGCCACAAGTATGAAAGTACCCTCAGTGGCAGTATTGCTGTTTTTCCCATCTTCCTCCCAGAAAGAGTTAGGCCTCTTTCACACGGGCATCATGTTTGACGCCCAGATAAGAGGCGGGTGTGTTGCGGGAATATGCACGATTTTTCCGCGCAGGTGCAAACGTTTGTAATGCGTTTTGCACACGCGTGAGAAAAATCGCCATGTTTGGTACCCAGACCCGAAGCCGGACTTCATCACTGAAGTCCGGTTTCGGGTATTCTGGAGAATTTATTATTTTCCCTTATAACATGGTTATAAGGGGAAATTATAGCATTCTTAATAAAGAATGCATAGTAAAATGAAGAGGAAGTGGTTAAAAATAATAAAAGTTAACTTATCTTAGCCACTTGATCGCGTAGTTGCGATCTGACTTCTCTTTCCCAGCATCAGCTAAGAACTAAAGGACCTGTGATGACTTCACATCACATGGTCCAGTCACATGGTCCATCACCATGGTAAGATGGACCATGTGATTGGACCATGTGATGTGACGTCATCACAGGTCCTTTAGTTCTTAGCTGATGCTGGGAAAGAGAAGTCAGATCGCAACTACGCGATCAAGTGGCTAAGGTAAGTTAACTTTTATTATTTTTAACCACTTCCTCTTCATTTTACTAAGCATTCTTTATTAAGAATGCTATTATTTCCCCTTATAACCATGTTATAAGGGAAAATAATAAAGATCTGGTCCCGTTGCTAAGCAACCATGCGGGAAAATCGCACTGCATCCGCACTTGCTTGCGGATGCTTGCGATTTTCCAGCAGCCCCACTCACTTCTATAGGGCCTGCGTTGCGTGAAAAACGCACAATATAGAGCATGCTGCAATTTTCACCCAACGCAGAAGTGATGCGTGAAAATCACCGCTCATGTGTACAGCCCCATAGAAATGAATGGGTCCGGATTCAGTGCGGGTGCAATGCGTCCTCCTCACGCATTGCACCCGCGCGGAAAACTCGCCCGTGTGAAAGGGGCCTTAGGGCACTCGCACATGACCGTATGCCCTCCGAGACATACGGTCCATGAGCGGGCCATATGTCCCGGAGCGGCATTGATCGTATGCAGGGGAGAGCACAGCATCATAGGTTACTGTGATACTGTACACGTCGGGTCGCCAGTGGGACTATTGTCCCGCACTCATATGATCTTATGAGTTCAGGACAATAGCACAGTGGGCTGCCCAACGTGCGCAGCATTATTGTAATCTATGATGCTGTGAGTTCCTGTGTGCACGATCAATACCGCTACGGGACATATGGCCTTCTCACGGACCATATGTCTCGGAGGGCATACGGTCGTGTGCAAGGGCCCTTAAAAAAAGTTAATCAGAAAGTTTATGTGTACCCCAAAATTGCACCATTAAAATAACAACTTGCCTTGCAAAAAACAAGCCCTCACACAGCTATATAGACCGAATAATAAAAAAGTTATAGCTCTTGGAAGGCGATGATGAAATCAGGAATAAAAACACTTGGTCAGTAAGGCCCAAAACAGGCTGGTTACTTAGGGGTTAAACTTCTTGAGAGTGCTGGCTGTTACATGGGCGATGATTTATCATACCTTCACTCCAGAATTCTGGCATCAAAAAGTCCCAAGATAGGGCATTTGCGAGTTTTCACACTCATTTGCGCATAATTTTGCGACTTTTTTACATGTGTATACCACTCACTCCAGTTTTGTAACAATGCATGCAACTTTTTTGTAAATATGTGCGACTTTTGTAAAGCCGTTTACTGAAGGATGAACTGCTGCCATCAAACCACATTTATCACAGTATTAAAGGACCATTAATAAATCTGACTGAGCCAAAAGTGACTTTGGACTTATGTGAAATTGGAGTAAGATGGAAGTGTCATGATAAATCTGGCCCATTGTGTTTGTAGACATTGATTGTCTTATTGCCATGTGCCATATACCTGCACGTCAGTTTATAAAAAGGCAGCAGAATGAGGACCAGACTGTATTGTGCTGGAGAAAGAGGTGAGTTTAGCTCAGTGTAACATTTTATTTGACACTATTTTTTCTAGTTTTGGGAAACCCCTTTACTGTTAAATGTACTATTTAAGAGCCATTATTGCTGGAAACATTAAAACTTTGCATACATAAAAGAAGAAACAAATCCCTCTTATAATTATAGCTATAATAATACACAGTCGTTTTTAGCCCTATAATTGATCATGTCTGCCTAACGTCTGATGATAAATACAAAACAACTTCAAAGCCATTTTTCTCGTTATTATAGGACATGAAAAGAATAGAATGCATTGATCATTCCAATCTGTGCTTTTCACAGCTGATACCTGTTCTGTACACTGAATACTATACAATATATTAACCTTCAGATTTCCTAGCAACCTGAAGTTCCACTGAGACATGTTTACTTGACAAGGACACATTTTACCAGTTGTTTTATGAACCACATTTGGAAAATTTATTTTTCTGCAGTATCATGATATTAAATAAATTGTGCTTAACAGTACACTACTGATGGTAGGTTTATTGTGTAAAAATCATTTCCTGGATTGCTTTGCATAGGTACAAAGTAGCAATTGTGTGTGTGTTTGTGTGTGTGTGTTTGTGTGTGTGTGTGGGGGGGGGGGGGGTGAGGGGTTCTCTCTGGTAGACACTGGGTAGCTGTGCAGGAAGCAGGGACAGAGACAAGATAAAGTCCAATATAAGTGTTTTCATTTCACACTTAGATATTCAAACAACAGCATAGCCTTAACAAATAGGCTTAAACAAACAAAACCCTGCCCAGCCGAGCCAGTAGCTAATAAAACAAAAAAACACCCCCTGACTATACGTGGAAACGGCTACCTACTACCAGCCCACAGGTACAAGAGGTAAGTATTGGGTGGAACATGCTAAGCATTCTGTAGTTCCATAGTCAGCTTCTCCAGGTATGGCAACCCTGCTCAACTCTACACTGAGCTTTAAATTACACCTTAATGACCCATGTGACTCAATTGTGGGCTATGGATGCCCAGGACTAGAGTTGAGCGAACACGTCACATATGAGGCGGTTAACTGGAAGGCCGAAGTTATGCTGCAGCGCAGACAGGCGAGCAGCAGCAGGGTGAGAGCACAGAAAGCTCACACAGACACCTGCACTTTCTGCAGCAGCTCTGACATATTGGGGTAGTTTTTCAGGAATTTCTGCACCTCTAAATTCAGCACATGCGCCAGGCAAGGGATGTGCGTCAAGCCGGCTAGGCCCAGAGCTGCTACGAGATTTTACCCATTATCGCACACCACCAGGCCGGGCTTGAGGCTCAGTGGCACCAATCACTCATTGGTCTGTTGTTCCATGCCCGTCCACAGCTCCTGCGCGGTGTGGGTTTTCCCCCCCAAACATATGAGTTTCAAAACAGGCTGCTGTCATTTCCCCCTGGTTGTGCTGAAGTTGGTGGTGAAGGTGTTACGCTGACCGGATGAGGTGGTAGAGGAGGAAGCAGAGTAGTAGGAGGAGGCAACAGGAGGCAAAAAGAAATGCCCTGCAATCCTTGGTGGTGGAAGGACATGCGCCAAACAGCTATCCGCCTCAGGCCCAGCCACCGCTGCATGTACCCAGTGTGCAGTTAGGGAGATATAGAGTCACTGCCCGTGCTTACTGGTCCATACATCGGTTGTTAAATTGACCTTGCCACAGATGGCGTTGCGCAGTGCACACCTGATTTTGTCCGCCACTTGGTTGTCCAGGGAAGGGATGGCGGCTGGGAACCACGTACTGTGAGACAACCACCACCATAAGGTTTTTAAAAGTGTCCACCTCCACCAGACCAAATGACAACATTTCAAAGGCCAGGAATTTTGAAATGCTGGTATTCAGGGCCAGGGATCGCTGGTGGGTAGGGGGATACTTCCTCTTTCTCTCCAGTGTTTGGGAGATGGACAGCTGAATGCTTCCATGGGACATTGTGGATAGTGATGAGCGGCAGGTGCCATATTCGATTTCGACGAAATTTGCGAATATTCGAAAGAATATTCGTTTCATATTCGTCGAAATTGAATATTTGTCATTATTCTAGTTATCGCGATTAATATGCGATTTAAATAATCGCGTATTGCGATTTTAACTTAAGGCTACTTTCCTATTGGTTTCATATCTAGAATTATAGCGAAGATGACGGAAATGACGAATGTATTCGTCATATTCCTCAAAACGAAGATAACAAAGTATTCTACATCTTCATTTTAGCTACCTATTCGTCAACTTCGCTAATTCTAGCAATCAAATAGGAAGGTTGACTATAGAGACAACTGTGTTTAATTCGCTATGCGATTATATATATATATTTTTTTTTAATAAATAGAATAATTATAATAATTATATCAAGTAATATAATTATTCTATAAAAAAAAAAAAAAAAAAAACGCATAGCGAATTTAACACAGCTGTCTCTATAGTCAACCTTCCTATTTGATTGCTAGAATTAGCGAAGTTGATGAATAGGTTGCTAAAACGAAGATGTAGAATACTTTGTTATCTTCGTTTTGAGGAATATGACGAATACATTCGTCATATTCGCTATTCGCTAATTCTACCAAGCCAACCATAAACTTCCGTGCTCATGGAGCGTCCCCATCACCATGGGAACATCTCCATATACTAAAATGTTATTTTGGACCAGCACCCAGACAGAGGATACAGGTCCCACAGCAAGGAATAAGGCGTCATATCAACCACCACCGGAGAAGGCCACTCTCATTTATTTTGGACCAGCACCCAGACAGAGGAGAGAGGTCCCACATCAAGGAATCATGCGTCATATCAACCCCCACCGGAGAAGGGCACTCTCATTTATTTTGGACCAGCACCCAGACAGAGGATACAGGTCCCACAGCAAGGAATCATGCCTCATATCAACCACCAACGGAGAAGGCCACTCTCATTTATTTCGGCCCAGCACCCAGACAGAGGATACAGGTCCCACAGCAAGGAATCATGCGTCATATCAACCACCACCGGAGAAGGCCACTCTCATGTATTTTGGACCAGCACACAGACAGAGGAGAGAGGTCCCACATCAAGGAATAAGGCGTCATATCAACCCCCACCAGAGAAGGCCACTCTCATTTCTTTTGGACCAGCACCCAGACAGAGGAGATAGGTCCCACAACAAGGAATGATGCCTCATATCAACCACCAACGGAGAAGGCCACTCTCATTTATTTCGGCCCAGCACCAAGACAGAGGATACAGGTCCCACAGCAAGGAATCATGCGTCATATCAACCCCCACCGGAGAAGGCCACTCTCATTTATTTTGGACCAGCACCCAGACAGAGGAGAGAGGTCCCACATCAAGGAATCATGCGTCATATCAACCCCCACCGGAGAAGGCCACTCTCATTTATTTTGGACCAGCACCCACACAGAGGATACAGGTCCCACAGCAAGGAATCATGCGTCATATCATCCACCACTGGAGAAGGCCACTCTCAGTTATTTGGGACCAGCACCCAGACAGAGGAGAGAGGTCCCACATCAAGGAATCATGCGTCATATCAACCCCCACCGGAGAAGGCCACTCTCATTTATTTTGGACCAGCACCCAGACAGAGGATACAGGTCCCACAGCAAGGAATCATGCGTCATATCAACCACCAACGGAGAAGGCCACTCTCATTTATTTCAGGCCAGCACCCAGACAGAGGACACAGGTCCCACAGCAAGAAATCATGCTTCATATCAACCACCACAGGAGAAGGCCACTCTCATGTATTTTGGACCAGCACCCAGACAGAGGAGAGAAGTTTTCACAGCAGAGAATCATGCATTTAGATCACCCACCACAGGAGTAGGCCACCATTTAATGGGACCCCGGCAACCATGTCAGATGGCACAAACATCAGCTTCACATCACCCAGCACAAGAGAAGGCCACTTTGAGAGACTTTGACCCCTGCACCCAGACGGAGGAGAGAGGTTTTCACAGCAAAGAATCATGCATTTAGATCACCCACCACAGGAGTAGGCCACCTTTTAATGGGACCCCGGCAACCATGTGAGATGGCACAAACATCAGCTTCACATCACCCAGCACAAGAGAAGGACACTTTGAGAGACTTTGACCCCTGCACCCAGACGGAGGAGAGAGGTCCCACAGCAGAGATTCAGGCATTTATATCAGCCAGCACAGGAGAAGGCCGCTTTCAGTGACTTAGGCCTTAGCACCGACACAGAGAACACAGGTCAGATAGCACAAGCATCAGTTTCACATCAACCACCAAAGGAGAAGGGCACTTTTAGAGACTTTGACCCT
>CM065596.1:70876266-71066932 GCA_033119425.1 Bufotes viridis
GGTGAAATTCAATTGCCAAAATAGCAATACCCTGAATCTGGTGTTCGAGCTGTTGCAGGCCAAGTGTAAATCTGTCCATAAAAGGATACCTTTCATCCAGGGCCTAAATACTAGCCCTAATAGAGATATTCCCCTAAATCAGTGGTTACTGCTGTGCCTGGATTAGTGTAATACGCTACATAAATAAATAGGCAGATAGTGTTAGGTGCCTGTAAAAAAAGGCCCGAATTTGAAATCAATACATTGGGCCAAATATTTTTTTTCTTATTGTGGTGCTTGGTGAACGGTAACAATGAGGAAAACATCTAGTAAGGGACGCGGTCGTGGTGGTGTTAGTGTACCCTCTGGTGCTGGGAGAGGACGTGGCCATTCTGCCACAGCCACACGTCCTAGTGAACCAACTACCTCAGGTTCCAGTACCCGCCAGAATTTACAGCGATATTTGGTGGGGCCCAATGCCGCTCTAAGGATGGTAAGGCCTGAGCAGGTACAGGCGTTAGTCAATTGGGTGGCCAACAGTGGATCCAGCACGTTCACAACATTATCTCCCACCCAGTCTTCCACAGAAAGCGCACAGGTGGCACATGAAAACCAAGCCCATCAGTCTGTCACATCACCCCCATGCATATCAGGGAAACTGTCTGAGCCTCAAGTTATGCAGCAGTCTCTTATGCTGTTTGAAGACTCTGCTGGCAGAGTTTCCCAAGGGAATCCACCTAGCCCTTCCCCAGTGGTGGAAGACATAGAATGCACTGATGCACAACCACTGATGTTTCCTGATGATGAGGACATGGGAATACCACCTCATCGGAGTCCACATGTCTCTGATGATGACGAAACACAGGTGCCAACTGCTGCGTCTTTCTGCAGTGTGCAGACCGAACAGGAGGTCAGGGAGGAAGACTGTGTGGAAGACGATGCAGGGGACGATGAGGTCCTAGACCCCACATGGAATGAAGGTCGTGCCACAGACATTCATAGTTCAGAGGAAGAGGCAGTGGTGAGACCGAGCCAACAGCGTAGCAAAAGAGGGAGCAGGGGGCAAAAGCAGACCAGCCACCGCCAAGAGAGTTCGCCTGCTATTGGCCACCAGGAACCGAGCACCCCAAAGGCAGCTTCAAGGGGTTCTCTGGCATGGCACTTCTTTAAACAATGTGCTGACGACAAGACCCGAGTGGTTTGCACGCTGTGCCATCAGATCCTGAAGCGAGGCATTAACGTTCTGAACCTTAGCACAACCTGCATGACCAGGCATCTACATGCAAAGCATGAACTGCAGTGGAGTAAACACCTTTAAAGCAAGGAACTCACTCTGGCTCCCCCTGCTCCCTCTTCTGCTGCTGCCTCGGCCTCTTCCTCTGCCTCGGGAGGAACGTTGGCACCTGCAGCCCACCAAACAGAGGATGTGCCACCGACACCACCACCTGCGTCACCAAGCATCTCCACCATGTCACACGGCAGCGTTCAGCTCTCAATCTCACAAACCTTGGAGAGAAAGTGTAAATTCCCACCTAGCCACCCTTGAGCCTTGGGCCTGAATGCCAGCATTTTCATACTACGGGCCTTTGAAATGCTGTCATTCAGGCTGGTGGACACAGACAGCTTCAAACAGCTGATGTCCATGGCTGTCCAACAGTATGTTGTTCCCAGCCGCCACTACTTCTCCAAGACAGCCGTGCCTTCCCTGCACAACCAAGTATCCGATAAAATCAAGTGTGCACTGCGCAACGCCATCTGTGGCAAGGTCCACCTAACCACAGATACGTGGACCAGTAAGCACGGCCAGGGACGCTATATCTCCCTAACTGCACACTGAGTAAATGTAGTGGCGGCTGGGCCCTAGGCGGAGAGTTCCTTGGCGCACGTCCTTTCGCCGCCAAGGATCGCAGGGCATCATTCTTTGCCTCCTGTAGCTTCCTCCTCCTACTCGGCTTCCTCCTTCTCTGCTTCCACCAGCTTATCCAGTCAGCCACACACCTTCACCACCAACTTCAGCACAGCCCGGGGTAAACGTCAGCAGGCCATTCTGAAACTCATATGTTTGGGGGACAGGCCCCACATCGCGCAGGAGTTGTTGCGGGGTATTGAACAACAGACCGACCAGTGGTTGCTGCCGGTGGGCCTCAAGCCCGGCCTGGTGGTGTGCGATAATGGGCGAAATCTCGTCGCAGCTCTGGGACTAGCCGGTTTGACGCACATCCCTCGCCTGGCGCATGTGCTGAATTTGGTGGTGCAGAAGTTCATTCACAACTACCCCGACATGTCAGAGCTGCTCCATAAAGTGAGGGCCATCTGTGCGCGCTTCCGGCGTTCACATCCTGCCGCTGCTCGCCTGTCTGCGCTACAGCGGAACTTCGGCCTTCCCGCTCACCGCCTCATATGCGACATGCCCACCAGGTGGAACTCCACCTTGCACATGCTGGAGAGACTGTGCGAGCAGCAGCAGGCCATAGTGGAGTTTCAGCTGCAGCACGCACGCGTCAGTCGCACTGCGGAACAGCACCACTTCACCAGCAATGATTGGGCCTCCATGCGAGACCTGTGTGCCTTGTTGCGCTGTTTCAAGTACTCCACCAACATGGCCAGTGGCGATGACACCGTTATCAGCGTTACAATACCACTTCTATGTCTCCTTGAGAAAACGCTTAGGGCGATGATGGAAGAGGAGGTGGCCCAGGAGGAGGAGGAGGATGAGGGGTCATTTTTAGCACTTTCAGGCCAGTCTGTTAGAAGTGGCTCAGAAAGAGTTTTTTTGCAACAGCAGAGGCCAGGTACAAATGTGGCCAGCCAGGGCCCACTACTGGAGGAGGAGGATGAGGATGAAGCAGGTTCACAGCGGGGTGGCTGGGGGGATACGGAGGACGATGAAGATACGCCTCCCACAGAGGACAGCTTGTCCTTACCTCTGGGGAGCCTGGCACACATGAGCGACTACATGCTGCAGTGCCTGCGCAACGACAGCAGAGTTGCCCACATTTTAATGTGTGCGGACTACTGGGTTGCCACCCTGCTGGATCTCCGGTACAAAGACAATGTGCCCACCTTACTTCCTGCACTGGAGCAGGTAGAGGCGCTCCTGAGAGCATTCCCAAATGTCACAGAGGAACAGGTGGAAGCCCAAGGCGAAGGAAGAGGAGGAGAAAGAGGTCGCCAACGCAGCTGTGTCGCGGCCAGCTCCTCTGAGGGCAGGGTTAGCATGGCAGAAATGTGGAAAAGTTTTGTCTCCACACCACAGCTAACTGCACCACCACCTGATACGGAACCTGTTAGCAGGAGGCAGAATTTCACTAACGGTCTGTATCCTCTGTCTGGGTTCTGGGTCCGAAATAACTGAAAGTGGCCTTCTCCAGTGGTGGGTGATATGAAGCATGATTCCTTGCTGTGGGACCGCTCTCCTCTGTCGGGGTGCTGGGTCCGCAATAACTGAAAGTGGCCTTCTCCAGTGTTGGGTGATATGACACATGATTCCTTGCAGTGGGACCTCTCTTCAATTGATATTGGTTATATTTTATTTATTTTATTTTAATTAATTTCCCTATCCACATTTGTTTGCAGGTTATTTACCTACATTTTGCTGCCTTTGGCAGCCCTCTAGCCCATTCCTGGACTATTTTACAGCCTTTTTAGTGCCTAAAAGTTAGGGTCCCCATTGACTTCAATGGGGTTCGGGATAAAGTTTGGTTCGAGTTCGGATCCCGAACCCGAACATTTTCGGGAAGTTCGGCCGAACTTCCCGAACCCGAACTTCCAAGTGTTCGCTCATCTCTATTAATCAGTATTGGAGTGTGGATGTCTTGTACCACACTCCAATTTACAATAATACCATGGCCAGTAATCCATTCCAATCAATACTTACGTTTTTGTATTACAATGATAATGCACAGTGCCCACCCAGAATGTTCCCGAATTTGACCATCTGTTCAAAGGCCCATCCTTGACCACTTCAACGCAAAGTTTTCAGAAGTGTACAACCCAGAACAAAATGTCTGCATAGGCAAATTCCTATTACTTTTCAAAAAGAGGGTAAGATTCCATCAGTACCTGCCCAGCAAGCGGGCAAGGTATGGCATAAAACTGTATAACATTTTTGAGAGTAGCTCTGGGTACACTCACAAGTTTCGGGTTTATGAAGGGAGGGACACCCGGATTGAACCTCCCAGAATGCCCCCCAGTCCTAGGAGTAAGTGGGAAGATAGTTTGGGACTTACCGCACCCACTGCTGCATAAGGGTTACCATCTATATTTGGATAATTACTACACAAGTCTACCACTGTTGAAGTCCCTGAGTTCCAGAGGTACTGGTTCCAGTGGCACAGTAAACAAAATCAGAGAGGCCTCCCTAGATCCCTCGTAGGGCAACCACTAAGAAAAGGAGACAGCCGTGCTCTTCTCAATGAGAACATGTTGGTGGTTAAGTACAAGGACAAGAAGGATGTCCCTGCCCCTGTACGTGGTACCACTATCACTGTCCCCAAACCAGACTGCATTCTGGACTATGCAGGCACATGGGCGGGGTTGATCTTTCAGAGCAAGTTCTGAAGCCCTACAGTGCCACACAAAAAACAAAAGTGTGGTACAAAAAGCTGGCCGTGCACTTTGCACAGATGGCACTGTACAATGCATATGTGCTATTTAGATTTAGAGACCAGACAAGAACATTCCAACAATTTCAAGAGGTGGTGATAAAGGCCCTAATTCTTCTAAACCAAGCAATGGAGGGACCCAGTACTTCTGCAAGTTACGGTTCCCCAGTTGTACCAGTGCAACATTTCCCTGGTGAAGTGCCCCAGAGTGTGTTCCAAAAGGGGGGAAGGAAAGACACCATTTACATTTGTAAAACCTGCCCTGAAAAACCTGGTCTGTGCATCCAGGATTGTTTCAGAATCTACCACTCATCCATGGAGTATTAATTTAATTGTATCCCTGTACTTTTATCACTTTATATCTTTGATTTAGTCCGCATAGCTTACATATCCACTTTTTACCAAAGACTACATATTCATTTCTGTAAAAGACCTGTTAGGTCAAATGTGCCCTTTCCACCCCTTAAAATGTTCGTAAGTGGGTGCTCTTTCCAAAATGTGCACCCGTACAGCAGGCTACAAGCACACATTGAGTGTTTCCTGAATGGGGAGAAAATGGGGAATACATACTGGGCTGCATTTTCTCCTTGTAAAAGTGAAACATTGGGGTCTGCTAGTAATGTTTCATTTTCACCAATATCTGCTTTAAAATCCTTTAACTAGAGTTTTTTTCTCCTGTTAGACACATGTTTGCTGAAAAGTATCCTTTCCACCACTCCGTAATGTCCGTACGGGGGTGGTCTTTCCAAAATGGGGTCACTTCTTGGGGTTTTTAATTTCTGGGGACCTCAGGAATTTTTTAACATGCGACATGGCATCCAAAATCCATGTCTGTTTATTCAAGCCTGCAAAAAACATATTTTGCACTTTGCCTCTAGAGTAGTGATAGGCGGGCACCAAAGTGTGCGGGTGTTCGGGTACTCGGTCCGAACACATAGCGATATTCGTGCACTCGGCCGAGCACCCGAGTATAATGGAAGTCAATGGGAGACAACCAGGCACCCCCTGCTCGGGTGAATGGAGGGTGCCTGGTCCATTGGAAAAGGTCAGAAAGTGACAGAAACACCACCGAAATAGATCTGGAACAGCATGGGGACCATGTCTGGGTGCATCTTGGAATCCAATGTCTTGCTGGGAACCATATTGTCCCAGTTGTCCACCATTTTTACATAGTGAAAAAATCACGCCCAAAATCACGCCCCCTCAAAAAAAAAAAAAAAAAAAAAAAAAAAAAATTTTGAGGTAAAATTGTTAGGAAACATTTTTTCCTGGATATTCAATTGTATATACAGTGCAAATGCTGCCAAAAATTACAAGGAAGAAGCACTCTGATACAGCCTGTATATCACATAAAGGAGGGTCTCATTCACATGGTGCTACAATTGTTCAGGTACACTGCTGCACTCATAAAGCCTATGCAAGTGAAAGGGCTTCCAAAAATTACAAGGAACCGGCACTCCAATACACCCTTTATTACACAAAAAGGAGGGCATCATACACACCCTTGAAAAATTATCATTGATGGCCTACTGATGACCCTCAAAAACATTTAGAGCAAGGGCGTGCTGGTTATTCTCTAAAACATTATAGTTGAGGGCCTGAAGATGAGCGGACCCAATAAAAAATTGTAGTTAGGACCTAAAGGTGAGCGAACCCTATAAAACATTGCAGTGATGGCCTACCGCTGAGCAGACCATATAAAACATTAGAGATGAGGGCCTGAAGCCGAGCAAACACCATAAAACAATGCAATGATTGCCTACAGAAGAGCAGACGGTATAAAGCATTGGAGGTGAGGGCCTGAAGCCTAGCAAACCCCATAAATCATTGCAGTGATGGGCTACAGGTTAGCAGACGGTATAAAGCATGGGAGGTGAGGGCCTGAAGCATAGTGAACCCCATAAAATATTGCAGTGATGGGCTACAGGTGAGAAGACCTTATAAAGAATTGGAGGTGAGGGCCTGAAGCATAGCGAACCCCATAAATCATTGCAGTGATGGCCTACAGGTGAGCAGATGGTATAAAGCATTGGAGGTGAGGGCCTGAAGAGTAGTGAACAACATAAATCATTGCAGTGGTGGGCTACAGGTAAGCAGACGGTATAAAGCATTGGAGGTGAGGGACTGAAGCCTAGTGAACCCCATAAAATATTGCAGTGATGGGCTACAGGTGAGCAGACCTTATAATGCATTGGAGGTGAGGGCCTGGAGCCTGGCAAACCCCATAAATCATTGCAGCAATGGCCTATAGGTGAGCAGACTGTATAAAGCATTGGAGGTGAGGGCCTGAAGCCTAGCGAATCCCATAAATCATTGCAGTGATGGGCTACAGGTAAGAAGACAGCATAAAGAATTGGGGTTGAGGACCTGAAGCCTAGGGAACCCCATAAATCATTGCACTGATGGGCTACAAGTGAGCAGACGGTATAAAGCATTGGAGGTGAGGGCCTGAAGCCTAGTGAACCCCATAAAATATTGCAGTGATGGGCTACAGGTGAGCAGACCTTATAATGCATTGGAGGTGAGGGCCTGAGGCCTAGAGAACCCCATAAATCATTGCAGTGATGGCCTACAGGTGAGCACACGGTATAAAGCACTGGAGATGAGGGCCTGAAGCCTAGCGAATCCCATAAATCATTGCAGTGATGGGCTACAGGTAAGCAGACAGCATAAAGAATTGGGTTTGAGGACCTGAAGCCTAGCGAACCCCATAAATCATTGCAGTGATGGGCTACAAGTGAGCAGACGGTATAAAGCATTGGAAGTGAGGGCCTGAAGCCTAGTGAACCCCATAAAATATTGCAGTGATGGGCTACAGGTGAGCAGACCTGATAAAGCATTGGAGGTGAGGGTCTGAAGCCTAGCGAACCCCATAAATCATTGCAGTGATGGGTTACAGGTGAGCAGATGGTATAAAGTATTGGAGGTGAGGGCCTGAAGCTTAGTGAATCCCATAAAATATTGCAGTGATGGGCTACAGGTGAGCAGACCTTATAATGCATTGGAGGTGAGGGCCTGAGGCCTAGAGAATCCCATAAATCGTTGCAGGGATGTCCTACAGGTCAATGTCAACTTCAGAATGACTCTCTATACCCTCATCCTCCTCCTTTTCTGCCCATCCACGCTAAACAGTTGGAATTAAAGTTCCATGGTCACTAGCCTCTCTAAAAAAGGCAAGTGTCTCCAGCTCCTCCTCCTCCTCTTCATGGCCCAATTCACGCTGAGAAGACGAACTGGGGGAGGTCTGGCTATCACACTGTGTGATCTGCTCCCCCATTACCTCGTCTACCACATTCAAAGCAACCTCCTTAATTGTGAACTGTGATCGTTAGAGTAGACACAGCAGTGGGATGGTTACGCTGATAATAGCGTTATCGCCACTAACCATCTGTGTGGATTCATCAAAGTTTTTTAAAACCTCACATAGGTCTGACATCAATGCTCACTCTTCACTTGTGAATAGTGGCAGTTGACTGGAAAGGAGAAGACCATGTTGCATCTGGTATTCCACAACTGCCCTCTGCTGCTCACAAAACCTAGCCAACATGTAGAACATAGAGTTCCACCATGTGCTCACATCGCACAACAGTCGGTGGGCTGAAGCTGTGGACGACTTGTGGAAATGAGCACACAAGCAGCGCGCCTTCTTAGTAAATCCTGCAAATTGGGCTCGGTTTTAATAATCTGCTGAACCACTACGTTTAAGATATGGGCTCGGCATGGAATGTGTGTCAGATTGCCGAGCTCCAAAGTTGCCACCAAGTTATCGCCATTGTCGGACACAACCATGCCTGTTTCTAGGTTGAGTGGCGAGAGCCATAGGTCGGTCTGGTCCATTATACTCTGCCACAGCTCTGCGGCGGTGTACTGTTTGTCCCCTATACAGATGAGCTTCAGAACGGCCTGTAAACGCTTACCCACAGCAGTGCTACACTGTCTCCAGCTAGCGACTGATGGCTGGCTGCTGTTGGAGGTGGAAGTAGAGGAGGAGGTGGCAGAGGAGGAGAAGTAGGCGTTGGAACCAGTAACATAGCTGCTGGCGGAGACCCTGATTGACGTAGGGCCCTTAATCCTGGGCGTGGGTAGCACCTGTGCCATCCCAGGGTCCGACTCACTCCCGGCCTCCACAACATTCACCCAGTGTGTGGTCAGGGAAATGTATCGTCCCTTGCCACCAGCACTTGTCCATGTGTCCACGCTGAGGTGGACCTTCCCAGTAAGTGCATTGGTCAGGACACGGGCGATGTTCTGGGGCACATGCTGGTGTAAGGTGGGCATGGCACACAGTGAAAAATAGTGGAGGCTTGGGACTGCATACCGAGGGACTGCCGCCGACATCAGGCTGCAGAAGGCCTCAGTGTCCACTAGCCTAAATGGCAATATTTCAATGGCCAGTAATTTTGAAAGTTGTGCATTCAGTGCTATTGCCTTTGGTTGGCTGGGTGGGTATTTGTGCTTGCGTTCAAATGCCTGTGTTATCGACATTTGAATGCTGTCCTGGGACAGGGAAGTGGATGTTGTTGCTGACGGTTTATGCGAAGGTCCAGGTGCAGGACGAGGGGCATTCAGGCCTGCGCCTTTGACAGGGGATTGGCCAGCAGTGCGTAACACAGAAAAAGTGGAGGCACTCTTGTTGTCTGCGCTTTCCTCATAAAAGCGCCATACTGCGGAACACCTACCCCTTGGCAAGGTAGATTTACGCATGGGGGTGCTCAGTGTAACGGTTGCGGGCCAGTTTGGTGTGGGTTGACGTCTCCCTTTTGCCACCTCACTGCCTCTTCCCGACTGTTGCGGTGCTAGGGATCTCTCCCCCGCTGTACTGCTGTCCTCGCTTGGCTTTTCACCTAACCATGTTGGGTCCACCACCTCCTCTTCCACTTCCTCACTCTGCTCATCCTCCTGACTTGACCTAACCACCACCTCAGTGATTGGCAACTGTGTCTCATCATCATCCACCTCATGAACGAATGATTACCATTCACCACCGTCATCTTCTTGAGACTGTAAAGGCTCAAGAGGTTGGGAATCGGGGCAAAATATCCCAGGTACCTCTTCAAGTGTGCTTGGTGAGAGAGCCAAACCAAGTACTGGCGATGAAAAGAGGTCATGTGAATATTCGAGTGTGGGATCACTTGTTTGGCCAGACGCATTAACCCATTATCTTTTGCAATCCAACCGACCACCTGTTTGCACTGGTCCAACTTGGACAGTGTTGTCCTGTGCCCCCCAGCTAAGTTGGACATGAAGCTGGGTAAGGTGGATTTTTTAGTTTTTTCTGGTGCACTGGCAGCAGGCACAGTTCTACTGCGCCCAGGGTAACGGCCTCTACTTGCACCATCAGCATCACACCCAGGGCCACCACCTTTGCTTGCACCATCAGTATCACGTCCAGGGCCACCGCCTCTGCTTGCACTATCAGCATAACACCCACTTCCCCCTCCCTTTGTGCTTGCCTTCTTCATATTAATGATTTTATCTGTAGATGTGGCCCAGATTGTTTTACTGTCTGCTAAATACACAGTTTTCTGATGCAGGACAGTATTGGAAACAGAAAAATACAGATTTTCGGCACTACACTAGCCTAGAGATAATGTAATTGTGACAGTACACACTGTATTGTCTTGCTGTAATGTACTGTAGACAGAAAAATAGAAATTTTCGGCACTACACTAGCCCAGAGATAATGACATTTTTATAGTACACACACTGTATTGTCTTGCTGTAATAAACAGGAGACAGAGAAATACAATTTTCCGGCAATACGCTAGCCCAGAGATGTCATTTTACATTACACACTGTAAAAGCTGGCTATAATGTACTGAATACAGAAAAATAAATATTTTCAGGAGTACACTAGGCCACAGATAATGAAATTTTTACAGTATTGGCTTCCTGTAATGTACTGGATACAGAGAAATACAGATTTTTGGCACTACACTAGCCAAGAGATAATGTAATTTTGAAAATACACACTGTTTTCGGATTTAGTTCTATATTGGATACAAATTTGTCCCAGATAAAATGTATTCTCTGCTGGAATACTGTACTGTATATACGGTTGCGGCCTAAACACACACACAGATGTGCCGAAAACTAGTTAACTATGGCCAAAATATAAATCACCTTCTGCTGGAGTAATTAATATAACGGGTGTGGATTGAATGCACACACAGATGTGGCACAAGTTAGGTTAATTTCCCCAGAACAAATAATTTCTCTGATGGTACAGTGTATATCTCAGTACCAGGCACACTGTAGTGAATAAGCCTCTTTTAATAATGTCTGCCCAACACACTGATTTATAGTGGTGCAGTGTATATCTCAGTACCAAGGAACACTGTAGTGAATAAGCCCCTTTTAATAATGTCTGCCCAACAAACTGCTTTATGATGGTGCAGTGTATATCTCAGTACCAAGAAACACTGTTGTGAAAAAGCCCCTTTTGATAATATCAGCCCAACACACTGCTTAATGATGGCGTATTGTAGATGTCATTAATCGGAAATCTTTCTGTCTTTTAGAAGTTATCAAAGCAATTTTCAAGCCCTGTCCCTTCCTGGTGATGCCTGTCCCCGATAGTGCTGAATTAACCATTTTCTTAAAAAAAATGAAATTAAATTTTACCTCAATTTCCAGTTAAGTCTTGTGGAACACCTCAAGGGTTTCACAAAGTTTGTAACAGCCCCTGAAAATCACTTTATAACTGAATTGGTGCTTAAAAAAAAATTGTTTTGGAAATTTGTTGAAATTTTTTAAAATTGTATCTAAATTTGTAAGCATACTTATGTCCTTAATAAATCACATGACATTTACAAAATGAAGCAAACATAAGTATGGAAAATGTAAAGTAATAACTATTTTGTAAGGTATCATTATCTGCCATAAAAGCAGAGAAATTCATATTTAGAAAATAGTGAATTTTTCCAAAATTTCTGTCATTTTGGGGCTTTTTCACAAAAGGTGAAATACATCGAGTAAAGTACAATGTGTCACGAGAAAACAATATCAGAATGGCTTGGATAAGTAAAAGCGTTCCAAAGTTATTACTAGTGATAAGCGGCAGAGGCAATATTCGAATTTGTGATATTTCGTCATATTTTCCTGATTGCGAAAATCGGCAATGTAATATTCACGTAATGTGCTCACGATACAGGCGTGGGTCACTATTGCTGCACTTTTCAAGCTGCTAGAAGTTTCCTGAGACTGGAGAAAATGGTTGGCACGGCAGAACATTTCAATAGCTTTATATGCTGATAGAGTGCTCCAATATATTCGCGATTGCGCAAATCGTCAATTAATGATGCGTATATTTTTGCGCAATACGTGCAACTTCACATTTTAGCAGGTCTGACTACATATTACTGATTGGTGCACTAAGAATTGTTGTGAACTTGCCTGTAGCATGTATTGTTATGACATCACTATGTCTGTCGCATGTATGTATGGACAGCAGAACCCTACCTAACACCCTGCACTGGAATCTATCAGCTACACTATATCACAATATAACCTACACTGACTATCTCCCACTAAATATCTGTATTAAAAACATAAGCTAACTAACTATATAATATAATGTGACACAGTAAAGCACAGAGCACAGCAATGACATTGCTGTCTCTCAGAACTAAAGAAAAAAAAATGGTTCTTATATAGTAAAGAGGTAGGCAACTTTCCTATTGGTTGCTTGGGATGTTGCTAAGCTCAGACAAAGACATTGCACCCTTCTCATTGGCCCATAAGCAAGAAGCAAGGAGGGATCATGGGTTCAGAGGAAAAGAAAATCTAGAATATTCACGAATACGAATATACAGTATAGCACTATATTCTAAATGTTCGCAAATTCTCAAAGTGGCGATATTTGCAATAAAAATTTTGTCAGATTTGCAAAAATTGGCCTTAGATTTAGGGTGAAAAGTGGTTCGGTAGTGAAGGGGTTAAACCTAATTGGTATCTTTTTAATTCAACTTTGGAGTATCCCATTAAAATGAGAAGTTGCCATAGGTTCTTTACAGTAGATGTTTATATCTGCTTAAAGTATAGTGATGAGCGTCAGGGGCAATATTAGAATGGACAGCATCCATCTTAGATTCATTCAGAAGCTGCAGTGTTAAAGCAGGGAGAGTGCTGCTGATTTACCGTATTTTTCGCTTTATAAGAAGCACTTTTTTCCCCCCCAAAGTGGGGGGAAAATGACCGTGCGTCTTATAAAACGAATATTGATACTTCGCTGGCCGCTATGCTGCACAGCGCGGCTAGCGAAGTATCAGTGTGGAGGGAGGAGCGGGGAAACTCCCTCGGTCATGTGCCACCTGTCCCGCCTGCCGCAGCTCCCTCCTCATGCGCCGCCTGCCCCGCTCACTTTATGAATGAACAGGCAGGCGGTGCATGAGGAGGGAGCTGTGGCAGGCGGGACAGGCGGTGCATGACCGAGGGAGCTGCAGTCTGCACCGTGTAAAGTACTATGATGTATGTATGTGCGATTATGCAATTATAGAAGTAGTTAGGTAAGCGTGATTGGCAATATAGTATTTAACAGTTGCGGCAGGGCCCGTTGTTTTAAAGTAGAAGCACTGCACTGGAGCACTGCATGAGTTTCCCCGCCTCCTCCCTCCACACTTCTATCGGGGGATCTGCGGAGGACACTTTGGGGGATCTGTGGATGACACTTATGATCCCCATAAGTGTCCTCTTCAGATCCCCCAAAGTGTCCTCTTCAGATCCCCCAAAGTGTCCTCTTCAGATCCCCCAAAGTGTCCTCTTCAGATCCCCCAAAGTGTCCTCTTCAGATCCCCCAAAGTGTCCTCTTCAGATCCCCCAAAGTGTCCTCTTCAGATCCCCCAAAGTGTCCTCTTCAGATCCCCCAAAGTGTCCTCTTCAGATCCCCCAAAGTGTCCTCTTCCGATCCCCCAAAGTGTCCTCTTCCGATCCCCCAAAGTGTCCTCTTCCGATCCCCCAAAGTGTCCTCTTCCGATCCCCCAAAGTGTCCTCTTCCGATCCCCCAAAGTGTCCTCTTCCGATCCCCCAAAGTGTCCTCTTCCGATCCCCCAAAGTGTCCTCTTCCGATCCCCCAAAGTGTCCTCTTCCGATCCCCCAAAGTGTCCGCCACAGATCCCCCAAAGTGTCCGCCACAGATCCCCCAAAGTGTCCGCCACAGATCCCCCAAAGTGTCCGCCACAGATCCCCCAAAGTGTCCGCCACAGATCCCCCAAAGTGTCCGCCACAGATCCCCCAAAGTGTCCGCCACAGATCCCCCAAAGTGTCCGCCACAGATCCCCAAAGTGTCCGCCACAGATCCCCCAAAGTGTCCGCCACAGATCCCCCAAAGTGTCCGCCACAGATCCCCCAAAGTGTCCGCCACAGATCCCCAAAGTGTCCGCCACAGATCCCCCAAAGTGTCCGCCACAGATCCCCCAAAGTGTCCGCCACAGATCCCCCAAAGTGTCCGCCACAGATCCCCCAAAGTGTCCGCCACAGATCCCCCAAAGTGTCCGCCACAGATCCCCCAAAGTGTCCGCCACAGATCCCCCAAAGTGTCAGCCACAGATCTCCCATAACAGTGTGTCATCCACAGATCTCCCATAACAGTGTGACATCCACAGATCTCCCATAACAGTGTGTCATCCACAGATCTCCCATAACAGTGTGTCATCCACAGATTGCCTCCATAACAGTGTCATCCACAGACAAACATTAGTTCAAAACCCACCAAAAGCACACCTTTTGGTTCAAATTATTTTTTTCTTATTTTCCTCCTCAAAAACCTAGGTGCGTCTTATCAGGCGAGTCTTATAAAGCGAAAAATACGGTAATAGGGAAAGCGTTAGCTAGGCCAGTGTCCACTCCAGTCCTCAAAGACTCATTGGCCTCCTTCACACGAGCGTGTCCGGATTAGGTCCGGATGCGTTGCGGATACGTTCAGTGAAAACTGTGCGATTTCACAGGCAAAGACATTCAGTTTTGCCTGTGATTGCGTTCAGTTGTTTAGTTTTTTCCGCGCGGGTGCAATGTGTTTTGATGCGTTTTTCATGCGCGCGATAAAAAACTGAAGGTTTACAAACAACATCTCCTAGCAACCATCAGTGAAAAACGCAACGCACTCGAACTTGCTTGCGGATGCTATGCATTTTTCACGTAGCCCCATTCACTTCTATGGGGCTAGGGCTGCGTGAAAAACGCAAAATATAGAACATGCTGCGATTTTCACGCAACGCACAAGTGATGCGTATAAAAAACGCTCATGTACACAGACTCATTGAAATGAATGGGTCAGGATTCAGTGCGGATGCTATGCGTTCACGTCACACATTGCACCCGCGCGGAAAACTTGCTCGTGTGAAAGGGGCCCTCTGCTGTAAGACAGCGTCCTGACAGCACCCCAAAAAGTCCTTTTTAGGGCTGTTACAGCAGTCTGCTTTTATTTATTTTTTCTAAATATATATTGCAGTTGCCTGCCCTTGTGTGGGAGGCCGCAGGCCCACAGACTGTACTGTGTGCACTCCACTCATATAGGGTGGCACAGTACCTTGCAGATAAAAAAGTAATTTAATTGTTACCCTTTAATATAATTGCAGTTGCCTGCCAGTGAGTGTCAGGCCCACAGACTGTACTGTGCCCACTGCCCACCACTCATATAGGGTGTCACAGTACATTGCACGGCGCACACGCAGTGACCTAAAATTCAAACGAAGCAGACCAAGCATAGGTCTTTTTCCATGTCAAATTTTCAAAATTAGAAGGAAGCGGACAGAGCAAGCTTTTTTCTCTATCTCCCCATGCAAGAATTCAATTCAATACATGTCCTCTGATAGGGGATTAAACAAAGATTAAAATGGTAAGAATAGTAGTTCACACTATTTGTACTGGTGGCACAGTACATTGCGCGGCGCACGCGCAGTGCCCCAAATTGGAAGTAAGAGGACCGACCAATCATCTATTTCCATCTCCCGGTTCCTAAAATCTATTCGATTCGATACACGTCCCCGGATAGGGTAGGTAACAGGGATTAAACTGATAGGAATAGTACTACTTAACACACCACTCATATAGGGTGGCACAGTACATTGCACGGCGCACGCGCAGTGCCCCAATTTGGAAGGAAGAGGACCGACCAACCATTTTTTTTCCATCTCCCGGTTCCTAAAATCTATTCCATACACCAGCTCCTGATAGGGGACAAAACAAAGATTAAACTGGTTAGAACAGATTATTTTAATAAAAAAAAAAAAGAGGACAGCCTCTGTGGAGCTGGGTATTTTTTGGCCGCATTACTGAACGGTCATGCACAATGGCTGTAGGCTCATGCATCTTTTTGCAGAGGTGACAAACCTGGTCAGTCAAACCCAAGGTAACATCATCGACCTCATCCCATATGCGTTTTTTCTGGAGTGTGCCCTGCGAAGAGTGCTGGATCAGGCCGTAGATGAGCATCAAGAGGAAGAGTTGTGGTCACCATCACCACCAGAAGCAGCCTTGTCGTCGTCGATTGCTGGACCTGCGGCAACGCAGAGAGGAGTCTGAAGAAGAGGAGTCAGAGGAGGAAGGTGGCTTTGAGGAGGTGGAAGACCAACCACAGCAGCCATCCCAGGGGGCTTGTTGTCACCTTTCGGGAACCTTGGTGTTGTACGTGGCTGGGTGGAGGAAGAGACCTTCAATGACGTCAGTGAGGACAAGGAACGGGGCATGGCTAAGTTGGTATCCAAACTGGTGCAAATGGGGAGTTTGCGGTTGTGCAAATGGACTTTTTGCGGTTGTTTGCGGTGTGTTAAACTGAGAGTTTTGGTCTGTCAGAGTTTGGTCTGTCACTGTGAAGGGTGCGTAACCCTTACACTACCTGATTGATACAACATCATACCTGATCATATACACACACTGCATGTTTTAAAACACGTTATTCCAAACAATTTAGGAATGTTAGGTGATTTATGCCCTCTCTGGATTAAAACCTGACATGTGAGTTTTGCCATGGATCCCACTCCGGCATGCCACATTCCAGGTGTTATTCCCCTTGAAACAACTTTTCCTTCACTATTGTGGCCAGAAAGAGTCCCTGTGGGTTTTAAAATTCGCCTGCCTATTGAAGTCTAAGGTGATTCTCCCGGATCGCGCGTTCGCGAACATTTGCGGAAGTTCGCGTTTGCCGTTCGCGAACTGAAAATTTTATGTTTGCGACATCTCTATATGTAATGTCCACATGCTTTATTAATTGTCCATAACAACACCTTTAAGTCTTAATTTAGAGAAGCTGATGGGAAGGCTAAGAAACAATCAGAAATTCCTTCTTAAACAACTGCTACTCAAAGAAATACTTTTAGCCACATAGAACCAATCCTGAGTACTGCAGCTCGATACTGTAGTTAAAATTGAAAAGTCACACTACAAAAGCTCTCACTGTAGTACCAGGCTGAGTCACAGTGGGTAAGTGTAATATTGGAATTCACTGTGCAAGCAAGATATTGATCAGAAAACAATTAAATAGTAAAGTTAAAGAAGCGACTAGATACACATTTTATAAATGTCAGAAAATAGAATTACTTCTCCGTGCTGTTTTGCAAAAAAAAAAAATAATAAATGTCTTCATTTTTTAAACTATCCCCACATCACAGTTTTAAAATATGTTATTTGCATTCATTGTAGAAGCATGGGTCATCACAATTTTAGGGGTCATTCATGTGTCTGCCAGTGATTTCTTCTAGTTTCTAAGAGGTGCATTGTATATAAAAAAGATTTCGGCTGTTTATCATTCACAGAAACCTTAGTGTATTATAGAAAATGTGCTCATACCAAGGAAACTGTAAGGGTAAAATTGTTGCTCATCCTTTTCGAAAACTTTTGGTTTCCTCCATTTCATTTTAAAGTTATAAGTGACAGACTATCAATGGGAATCATAATTTATGTATTGGAGAAAGATCAGGATCAGACATTTTAATTTGAATGTGCAGTGAGAGAATGTCTTTAGTACAGGATTATTTAAGGCTGCCAGACAAGCTTGTATAAACTAAAAAAGTTATCATTTATACTTAATGAAATGGCAAAACGTACCATACCACATTTAGATATATGTATTAGTTGTAATCAGTAAGCCACAGCTAGCATTTCCATGCATCCACTGGTTTAGATGAGCGACCAAGTAAAATTTCATCAAAAAAAGTAATCATGGATACAATGTTATTTAATTGAATTTATAATTTTTAAACTACGTAACCCATTCTCACACCCTGCACCCCCAGCACCTGAGCATAACTGTATATCCAGGTGAGCATTGACTTTGTGCACCTGGGTGTACAGTATGTCGGAACTTCTAACAAGTGCTATGACATAAGAAAGTGTCAGAGCACCGGTGTATCTGCTGTCACGGACAGCAGAGATTCGGGAGATGCCAGCAAGGATCCAATCAGAGTCATTTCTTGCCACGATTGCTTTGATTCACTAGTCTGTATAGACTAGTCAGTCAGAGAGCAATTCTGTGAAAAAAGTTAGTTACAGTCTCTGGTTTTCAAAGTTCCTATCTACGAAGATCAGACTCAACAACTGCAAACCCACTATGCCCCTTGCCGCCCTCTCAGCACCTTTTACCACTCCTCAGTGGTACCCCCTCTGTGCGCCCAACCTCTCCACTCTGGTCAGTCTGAATGGCTATGGCGGGGGCTCAGCAACATAGCTGCCACCATCAGCAGCAGGTGTCAGCTGTAATATACAGCTGGCACTCTGCTACAATGGCTGAAATCAGTGCTGGCACCGATTCCCAATGTTCAACCCCTTAAATGCCATGGTCAGTAGCCATCGTGGAATCCATGGGGTTAACAAAGGGAGAAAGCTCGCTCTCTCCCCATCTTGTGATACACTGCGATGGCAGCATCCCAATGGTTGTCATTGCAGACAGATTCCTTACAGAGGCATCCAGGCTTGCCATGTATCTAAGCTTGACAGACCCTGAGCGTCTGATCAGGCTTAGTGTCAATGTGATGCTGACAGTACAGTGTATTGCAATAGATGACTATTGCAATGCATTGCAAGTAGGGTTGAGTGAACCCGAACTGTAAAGTTCAGGTTCGTACCAAACTTTAGGGTTTTTGGTACACGGACCCGAATCCAGACATTTTCGCAAAAGTCGGTGTTCAGCAATTTTTTGCCGCTTTTTGAAAGGCTGCCAATCAACAAGTGTTTCACTAGTCTGCCCTTAAAAGCCATCACAGCCATGCCTACTAATGGCATGTCTGTTATTGGCCAAGAGCAGCATGTGACCCAGCCTCTATATAGGCTGGAGTCACGTAGCGCCACATGTCACTCTGCTCTTCTCAGTGTAGGTATAGGATGCTGCTGTGAAGGAGAGATTAAAGAAGAATTCTGTTGAACTTGGTGGTGTTCAACCTTCAAACTACAAAGATTATTGAGGATGCTATGCTACATTTTTGTACCCAGCCCTGAGCCCAGTGACACTGAAAAATCTGTTTTAATCCATCTGCTAGTTTGGTGGGCATCGGTGGCCATTTTTGCAACTGCATGTAAACTGCATGTGTGCCAGGGACATTACTTTAATTCTATTCTGGTAGCACAGTGGAGGACAAATTCCCTTTTTTGGCCGTTCAAGTACCCCTGCGGCCTGCAGTGCATTCCTGGCAGTGAAAATTATTCAATTACATTAGTCTGTAACATTTTTTTGTGACCTGAAGCGATTTTTTATCTGTCTGCAACAGGTACTGCATACCTGACAGTCCAATAAAACCGCTAAATACTGCAGTTACCTTGCTGATATAAAAAGCACACTTTTTTTGCAAGATAGAAAATTTACGGGCTATGCTGCATTTCTGACAGTCCAATTAATCCATTTCATACTGCAGTTACATTGCTGCTATTAAAAAAAAAAAACACTTTATGTGCTAAATAGGTAACAGGGACGTAAATTTGTAAAAATCGTCTGTTCCATTGGTGGGTGACATTTTACCAGTTTTTCCATATACAAACTCCTGCTCTGCATAGGTGACAGGGAGGTAAATTTCTAAAAATCATCTGTTACATTGGTGGGTGACATTTTGTCAGTTTTGCCGTATACAAACCCCTGCTCTGCATAGGTGACAGGGAGGTAAATTTCTAAAAATCGTCTGTTACATTGGTGGGTGACATTTTGCCAGTTTTGCAGTATACAAACCCCAGCTCTGCATAGGTGACAGGGAGGTAAATTTGTATAAATCATCTGTTACATTGGTGGGTGACATTTTGCCAGTTTTGCCGTATACAAACTCCTGCTCTGCATAGGTGACAGGGAGGTAAATTTCTAAAAATCGTCTGTTACATTGGTGGGTGACATTTTGCCAGTTTTGCCGTATACAAACCCCAGCTCTGCATAAGTGACAGGGAGGTAAATTTCTAAAAATCGTCTGTTACATTCTTGGGCCATAAAGTACCCCTGCTCTGCATACCTGATTTGGAAATATATTCAGTAAATTAGGTGGCGTTCAGATTGTAGGCTGTTATGTACCCCTTCTTTCTTTCAAAGTACCCCTGCACTGCATACCTGACTGGGAAATATATTCAGTAAATTAGGTGCCGTTCAGATTGTTGGCTGATCTGTATCCCTTCTTTCTTTCAAAGTACCCCTGCACTGCATAACTGACTGGGAAATATATTCTGTAAATTAGGTGGCCTTCAGGTTGTTGGGTGATATGTACCCCTTTTTTCTTTCAAAGTACCCCTGCACTGCATAACAGACAGGGAACCTATTTCATTACAATTGGCGTTTACATTGTTGCCTGACATAAAGCCTTTTTTGGCTGTGAAGCCAAAGGTAGTCGCCAACAACAATGTGTTTTGTTTTCTTTTTTTTTTTTTTTTTATAAATTGGGGTAGACCCCAAAACATTGGGAAATATAATAAAGAAAACAAAGAGTAAGTGCACTGTAGTATAACAATAGTTGGGTGGGGCCGGTATACAAGTTTATTCTGCATAAGGTACGGACAAGTCCTGTGGGATCCATGCCTGGTTCCTTTTAATGAACGTGAGGTTGTCCAAGTTGACTGTGGATAGGCGGCTGCGCTTGTCTGTGATAACGCCCCCAGCCATGCTAAACACACGTTCAGACAATACACTGGCTGCAGGGCAGGCCAGCACCTCCAATGGGTAAAGGTGAAGCTGAGGCCATGTCCCCAATTTGGAGACCCAGAAGTTGAATGTGGCAGACCCAGTGGCATAGCTAGAAAGGACTTGGCCCAACAGCAAATTTTTGAATGGAGCCCCCCTCCCCCAGTAATTTTTTTGCAACCACTTCCTTTCATGCCGCCCCCATTCCTGTGGCTACTAAAGATCGCTCTGTCAGACCAGGCCCGGCAGCTTTTCCATCCAATTTCAACACTGTCTATACTGTCACTGTATATCATTTCATTGTATAATACTGTTTATGGGGCCCTGACAAAGAAATTTAGTCCTCCTCCCCATGGATGGGCCCCTTCTGGGTCAGGGCCCCAAAGCAGCCACTTTCCCTGCTTCTCCTGTAGCTACGACCCTGGGCAGACCCATCAGTCACTACGTGTAGGAGTGTGCACAGATACTATTCCACATTTATCTGAAATGCTGCCTCTTGCTAAGATGTTCCATATATGCTGGTGGTACTGGTTGTTGTGGCGTGGTGACAAAGCTTTTCCACATTTTGGCCATGCTAACCCTGCCTTCTGAGGTGCGGGCGGTTACCCAGCTGCCTTGGCGACTTCTTCCACCTCCTCCTCTGCTTTATCCTTATGCTTCCACTGAGCCCCTGATATCAGGTGTGAATGCCATCAGCAGCGCGTCTACCAGAGTTGGCTTCTTCCGATCATGCTTCAGTGACGGAATTAAGGACAGCACGTTGTCCTTGTAACGGGGATCCAGCAGGGTGGCCACCCAGTAATCAGCACAAGTTAGAATGTGGGCAACTCGGCAGTCGTTGCGCAAGCACTGCAGCATGTAGCAGCTCATGTCTGCCAGGCTGCCCAGAGGCAATGACAAGGTGTCCTCTGTGGGAGGTGTATCATCTGTGTATCATCCTCCTTATCCTTCCAGGTTCGCTCAAGTGATGGCCCTGAGCTGCTTTAGATGCCACCCTGCTGTGAACACTGTTTTTCCTCCTCCTTCTCCAGAATTGTGCCCTGGATGGACAATTGTGTACCTGGCCTATGTTGGTTCAGGAACCCCCCCCCCCTCAAGCCACTTGTATATGACTGGCCTTATAAGTTAAGGGTAAGGCATGTATAAAGTTTTGTTTGTTTATTTAGTTTATCTGACTTATAGTTATTTAAATATGTTCTAAGTAAATTTGTAAATAGTTTGTGAATGGGCATTAATTGGTGTGGGGGGGGGGTGTAGTTTGGGAGTCTGTTCGGGTTAATTTTCTCTTTTTGAAATGTTCCTTGTATAGTTTTTGTTATGATATATAATAAAAAGACGTCATGACCGTGGCAATGTTACCCAATAATCTTACCGACAAATTTAATAAGTGTTACATCTTATAAACAACATGTATGCACTGTATATTTATGGACTATGGTATTTCTTTCTTGTTGCACACATAGTATAGAGCCAAAAGCAGTGCAGATCACATCCTCCCTTGCTTCCACAGGGGCTACACTTTAATTTCTGTATCTTACACACATGCAAAATAGAACTAATTATATAAGTTAGTAGCCTATCTTTATGGCTTTGGAGCATGAAAGGAAGCCACTATACCAAGAGTACACTCAATGAGACCAAATAAGTGGTAAAAAGTGGCTGCCCATTATTGGGTACAAACCCAGGAGCCCAGCACGACATGGTAAAAATGATTGCCATTGAACCACCATACTGTATACTGAGAGTGTGATAGCTCACTGATATGGAAGCAGTATGGTATGTAAGGAGACAGGATGTTCATAGTTCTTTTACAATGGATTCTGAGATATAGAAATAAATGGGTTCACACACAGTTGCTACTTGAATAATAATTCATGATTTCTATGACAAACAGTGTGAAAGCCATATACAGACAATAAGATACAGCTAATAAGCAGGTAGATAATGTAGCAAGTACACAAGATAAATTCTTCAAGTCTGTTGGTGATGCATATCCATTGTGTGTGCCGACAACTAGAGATGAGCGAATCGAAGCTGACGAAGTCGAATTCGTTCTGAATTTCAGGAAAAATTTGATTCTGAACGAATGTGAATTTCCTCGCGCTTTGTGGTAACGAATCGCATTTTTTCCTAACATGGCGGCTAGTCGGCTACAATGGCTTCTAAAATGGCGGCTACATGTGTGAGGACATAGGGCAAGGAA
The DNA here is from genome assembly GCA_033119425.1 of Bufotes viridis. NCBI lineage: Eukaryota > Metazoa > Chordata > Amphibia > Anura > Bufonidae > Bufotes > Bufotes viridis. The sequence continues at coordinate 70,899,131 of CM065596.1, forward strand.
TTCTGGGAAGGCAGGATCACCCATAATGCCATGCATGCAGCCAATCAGCAGCCAGCCAGCCGGTGATGTCACAGGCCCTAAAAAAAAGGCGGCCATCTTAGATTCTACCATTCACCAGGGCGCTAGGGAAAGTCGGTGAAAGAACAACTAATTGTTAAAAAAAAAAAAAAGCAAAGAAGCGATTCACTAGTGCAGGGAAAGGATAGTGAGAGGAATCATTTCACAGGCAGGGAGAGATAGGGAGAATCATAGGGAAAACTTAATTGTGCAGAGAAACCTTACTTGGGGATCCAGATAGTCTCATAATTCAGCTCTGTCATTCCAGCAATTAGTTATCTGGGTGCAAGTGCTATGTTGAACAGCCGGTAGTGGCTTATATCTGTGGAAAAAGTTAAATATATACTCTGATTCTCTGTTCACTGCAGCTATATATGGTACAACTTTATATATATATATATATATATATATATATATATATATATATATATATATATATATATAAATTGTGAGGCAGTGACAGGCCTCATGGCTGATAGAAGAGAGGAATGGCAGGATTATCCATCTCTTTCCCATCAGTGGGCAGGCCTGAGGCAGCAACAGGTGCCACAATCAACAGAGCATAAAGCTGTCCTCACAGTGAGATGGGTGTGTCCTGTGAGGTACAGAATAGTGTTGAGCGCGAATATTCAAAAAGCGAATTTTTTTAGCGAATATCGGCACTTCGCTAATTCGCGAATATTTCGAATATAGCGCTATAAATTCGCTATTTCGAATATTCGTTTTTTTTTTTTTTTGTTTTTTTTTTTTAGTTATATTTTTTTCTTTCCTACTTCCCAAAAGTAGTTCTTACCTGTCCTGAGGATTCCTGGCTTCCTGGCTGCTCTAGTCAGTGCCCGTTGCCGCTTCTGCCGACTTCCGTGCTCATGTGGAGCGTCCCCATCCATGGGAGAATCTCCATATACTAAAATGTACTGTCGGATTTGAGGAATTACGTTGAAATCGCAATGCGATTAATTCAAGTTATATTAATCGCATTGCGATTACAACTTAGCACTGCTATCTTACATAGGCTAGAATTAACTGAATATGGAGTATAGCTATGCACTAGCAGTGCTAAGTTGAAATCGCAATGCGAATACTTAAGTTAAATTAATCGCATTGCGATTTCAACTTAGCACTGCTGCTATATTCCATATTCGTTAACTTCGTTAATTCTAGCAAGCTGACCCATTATAAACCCAGCTCTAAGTTGAAATCGCAATGCGATTAATATAACTTGAATTAATCGCATTGCGATTTCAACGTAATTCCTCAAATCCGACAGTACATTTTAGTATATGGAGACGTTCCCATGGTGATGGGGACGCTCCATGAGCACAGAAGTTATGGTTGGCTTGGTAGAATTAGCGAATAGCGAATATGACGAATGTATTCGTCATATTCCTCAAAACGAAGATAACAAAGTATTCTACATCTTCGTTTTAGCTACCTATTCGTCTCGTCATCGTCAACTTCGCTATTCGCTAATTCTAGCAATCAAATAGGAAGGTTGACTTACCAGACAGCTGTGTTAAATTAGCTATGCGATTTTTTTTTAATACAATAATTATATTACTTGATAAAATTATTATAAGTATTCTATTTATTAAAAAAAAAAAATCGCATAGCGAATTTAACACAGCTGTCTCTATAGTCAACCTTCCTATTTGATTGCTAGAATTAGCGAAGTTGACGAATAGGTAGCTAAAACGAAGATGTAGAATACTTCGTTATCTTCGTTTTGAGGAATAGACTAATACATTCGTCATATTCGTCATCCTCGCTAATTCTAGATATGAAACCAATAGGAAAGTAGCCTTAAGTACAAATCGCAATATGCGATTATTTAAATCGCATGTTAATCGCGATAACTAGAAAAAATGACGAATATTCGATTTCGACGAATATGAAACGAATATTCATTCGAATATTCGCGAATTTCGTCGAAATCGAATATGGCACCTGCCGCTCATCACTAGTACAGAAGCCTGGAGTGGTTCTGTGTGTGGTTTGATCTGGGAGCGCTGAGAGACCACAAGGCTGGGAGTAGCCTGAAGTTTGGGGGGTCCCGCGACGCCTAGGGATAAGGGTCGCATGGTCAGCGTCGGGCGGACGACTGGACCACAATCCCCCAAAAGACACCGGTGAGGTAACAGCCAGGAGGCTGATGGACATTGGGCTGGGAAAGCCGCATGGGTGCCGTGTGTGTGAACAGTGTCTTAGGTGAGTCAGGGACACACTGTGTTAAGTTAGAGCCCAGCCGGGCAGGTGTTTGTTTTGAATTTCATTTATTTATGTTGATGCTGGGACAATAAAGCGATGTTTTGGCCCCTAAAGCTGCGGTGGACGACTATCTGTATGTGAACGATCCTCGAGACCAGAGCTAACCCCCCCACAATATATATACATATATAACTTTACATTGAAGTGACAATCTGCAGGTTACCATCGTACAGCTCTATAGATAACTTTCCATCTGTATCTTTCTCAACAATCTGTGCCCTCAGTCTTTTATCCAGACCCTGTTATTGTGCCTTCTGTGGCCTCCTGATGCTGTTGCCAACTCCAGACTCTGTCATTGTGCATCTCTGTGGACTTCTCATGCTGCCTCCACCTCTGTCATGTTGCCATTCTGTAGCCTTATTGACGCTAACATGGACCTGTAACACTGAGTTTACACTTGAGTTATTTGGTCAGTTTTGGCCCCGTGACTGCCCAAATAAGTGAAGTATGCAGTGATTCTAAGTGCGGCGCCTGTCATCTGCATGTCATACTGACTCACAGTATTATTTCACTACCACAGCAGACTCCCTATGCTTGTTACTGCAAAGCTCTCTGCAGCCTGGAAATAGCCGTTTTTTAACGCGATTTGCAGCAAATAAATTCGGATCAAAGCAAATTTTTTCAGAAAATTCGGCGAACCAGCCAGATCGAATTTTTTAGAAATTCGCTCATCTCTACCGACAACCGAGATATAGTACAGTAAAAGTGTAATTTTCAAGAAAAGTATATCACATGCAATATTTATCCTCATGGGGGAGATTTATCATCTCCCTGCGCCAATTTTATGGTATAAAACAATCGCAAACACTATGTTTGCAACTTTTTAATGCCACTTACAACAAATGTTGTCGCAAGTGGACTTTCAGTGCCACCCTGCAGTGTCACTTTCCCTAAAAGAGAGCATGGTGAGAAGTGGGCAGGGAAAGCGGTTTTGCCACATTTATCTTTATTTGCATCCAGTTTTCAGGTGCAAATCAAGACAAACATATATGGCAGCTCTGTTGCACAGCCTGCCAGGCAATGCACCTGATACATGATGAGGCCTGTGCCTCACCATAAATTAGGCGCATCTCCCCCTCAGGTCAGACACAGACAAGTGAGTTCAATGTGAGAAACTCGCCGTGTGTGGCAGTGTGAGTTCTCATTCTGAGCTCTGCTCCTTTGACAGGATCGCACTGCATTATAATCATTGATAATGTTATGTGTCCCCAAGAGACCTGTAATCTATGGAATTATGCTGGTATAATTCAGTAGATCCCTGGTCTCAAAGAGACACACAGCCTTATAAATCATTATAATGCTGTGGGATCCTGTCAGAGGAGCAGAGGTAAGAATGGAAACTCACACTGCCACACACAGCAAGTTTCTCTTTATTGAACTCACTCATCTGTGTCTGGCCTAAATGTCCACACTAGGGAGGGCACAGAACTTTCCAAAAAGACGAAGAATATCCAAATATTGAACAGGTACATGCATTGTGCGCACCTGTGTTATTAGCTCTGGAATGTGGCTTTGAAGCTCAGACTTAAAAGTTTGGATAAGCGGCAGGGGAAAAAATGAACCTTCACATACAATATGTGCAACACGTTTATAAAATGAAGCCATATATAAAGTAAACCACAGGAAAGTATTCTTGAATTATTGCATATTTGATTTATAAGTATCTCCAGCAAACCCACATAAAGCCAACACCAATGTTTCAGTCCATTCTAAACAACCATAGGCAAAAGGCAAAGATGTATATGTTAATAAGTGGCAAAGTTTGCCATAGGTGTCCAGAATTGAGGGTTCAACTGGTGCCCTGAAGAGGTAACCTAGTATATGAGACCGAAAAAAGACATTTGTCCATCCAGTTCGGCCTGTTCCCTACAAGTTGATCCAGAGGAAGGCAAAAAAACCCTGTAAGGCAAAAGCCAATTTTCCCAACTTAAGGGGAAAAAAATTCCTTCCCGACACCAATCAGGCAATCAGAATAACTCCCTGAATCAACAACCCCTCTCTAGTAGCTATAGCCTGTAATATTATTACACTCCAGAAATACATCGTCCCCTCTTGAATTCCATTATTGTACTCGCCATCACCACCTCCTAAGGCAGAGAGTTCCATAGCCTCACTGCTCTTACTGTGAAGAATCCTTTTCTATGTTTGTGTACAAACCTTCTTTCCTCCATACGCAGAGGATGTTCCCTCGTCACAGTCACAGTCCTGGGGATAAATAGATGATGGGAGAGATCTCTGTACTGACCCCTGATATATTTATACATAGTTATTAGATCTCCCCTCAGTCGTCTTTTTTCTAAAGTGAATAACCCTAATTTTGATAACCTTTCAGGGTACTGTAGTTGCCACATTCCAGTTATTACTTTAGTTGCCATCCTCTGAACCCTCTCCAGCTCTGCTATGTCTGTTCACAGGAGCCCACAGGGTTCACAGGAGCCCAGAACTGTACACTGTACTCCATTTGTGGTCTGACTAGTGATTTGTAAAGTGGTAGGACTATGTTCTCATCACGGGCATCTATGCCCCTTTTGATGCAACCCATTATCTTATTGGCCTTGGCAGCAGCTGCCTGACATTGGTTTTTGCAGCTTAATTTGCTGTTTATTAAAATTCCTAGATCCCTTTCTATGTCAGTGTTACCGAGTGTTTTACCATTTAATATGTACGGGTGACTTGCATAATTCCTTCCCATGTGCATAACTTTACATTTGTCAGTGTTAAACCTCATCTGCCATTTTTCTGCCCAAGCCTCCAATCCATCCAGATCCCTCTGTAGCAGAAAACTGTCCTCTTCAGTGTTAATTACTTTACACAGTTTAGTGTCATCTGCAAAAATAGATATTTTACTGTGCAAGCTTTCTACAAGATCATTAATAAATATATTGAAGAGAATAGGGCCCAATACTGACCCCTGAGGTCCCCCACTAGTGACAGTGACCCAATCTGAGTATCTACTGTTAATAACCACCCTCTGTTTTCTGTCACTCAGCCAGTTACTTACCCACATACAGACATTTTCTCCAAGTCCAAGCATCCTCATTTTATATACTAACCTTTTATGAGGTACAGTGTCAAATGCTTTGGAGAAGTCCAGATATATGACATCCATTGATTCGTCGCTGTCAAGTCTAGAACTTACCTCCTCATAGAAGCTGATTAAATTCATTTGGCATGACCGATCCCTCATGAAGCCATGCTGATATGGCGTTATTTGCTTATTTTAATTTAGATACTCCAAAATAGCATCTCTTAAAAACCCTTCAAACAGTCTACCAACAACAGATGTTAAACTTACCGAACTATAATTTCCAGGCTCTGTTTTTGGACCCTTTTTGAATATTGGCACCACATTTGCTATGCGCCATATGACAAAGTCTTTAGTGGCATATTGGGATGAAAGTTTCTATTCACATAGGTGGAGTCAAGTGTAGACAAAAACAGCATTGATGAATCCTTGGAAGGGAGATAGTCATAGTCAGGGACCAAGTTGCATAAATGTTGCAAGTGACAGTTTAGGCCACATAAAAGGATTAAGTACAGTAGAGGATAACTTCGCCAGAATTGTAATTGAGCTTTCTGGATCACATATATGAGCTATTTATTTTTTTCTTTTTTATGTAGTTGTTCAGATCCACTCCAGATGATTATGATGTCATCAATTTGAAGGGGCTCTCCAGGCTTTTAATATTGATGACATATCCTAAGGATAGGTCATCAATATCAGATCGACAGCGGTCCAACACCCCTGCCAATCTGCTGTTTTAAGGGAAGGTGCACGCAGTGTGCACATGCTGTCTCCTTTCTCTCTTCCCGCTCGCTGATGCTATGTTAATAGCAAAGCAACAGCAAGTAGGAAGAGACAGGAGACAGTACGTGCACACTGCATGTGCCTTCCCCTCATACAGCTGATTGGCAGGGGTGCCAGGTGTCGAACCCCTGCCAATCTGATATTGATGACCTATCCTGAAGAAAGGTTGTCAATATTAAGCCTGGAAAACCCCTTTAACAATAATAGTCCAAAGGTTTGAGGGGGCAGGACGACAGGAAGTCACTTTCAAGCTTGTCCATGAACAGATTTGCATATTGCGGTTCCATTGTGCTCCCCATTATACCAGGCTTCTATAGGTATATGTTTTCATCAAATGAAAAGTAGTTATGGGTGAGGATGAATTTTGTAAGTTCCACCATAGATTTATTACCAGTTCCTTTATTTTTCATAAAAAAACCTTTCAGGCTTTTAATCCATCCTGGTGCGAAATATTGGAATATAAAGATTTTACATCCATGGTAGCCAGTATAGTTCACTCTGGTAGAGGACCTATTGCAGGCAGTTTATTCAGTATGATAGGTCACTTGTGTCCTAGAGGGAGCAGGTGGTATCTATCACCAGAGGTTTATGGACACCTTCCACCCATTAAAATTTTTTCTCAGTGACTGGCAATTATCGATTTGCCTGGATTTCCAGGTTCATGAATGTGGGTAAGCATATAAAATGTCCCTGTTCTTGGTGTTGCTGGTATCAGGCTGTATGGTATTGTAGGTAGGCCAACAGTAATATTTTAGTAAGTTCTTGAGAATACTCCTGTCTCGGGTCAGATTGCAGTTTTGTATAGTAGTGTGTCTGTTAGTTGCCTGTTTGCTTCTGGCAGATTTATTTATTATGAATAGCGCGCCTCCTTTGTCTGCCATTTAATGATGATTTTCTTATTGTTTATCAAAGATTGTAAGGCCCTTCTCTCCTGGCACTAATGTTAAATAGATAGCTATTGTCCATATCCAAGATGGTAGATTTTGTCATCTGTCTGAAGGATTGTATTTATCTATCCAGATGCAGGTTGCGTCTACTTGTAGGTTTCCATTCAGATATTTTCTTAACTGTCATATTCCCACTTCATTCTGTCAGGATGCGTTCTGTCTTCTCCGCATCATGAAAATATTTCCTTCATGTGTAGTCTCCTCAAACAATTTTCCATATTGCTACAGAATTCTTACTGCTATACTGACTGGCAGGCTGTGCCAGTGAGGCGCTACCTGATGGGGATAGACTAAAGGCAGGCATGGAGCCTTCAGTAGACAGTGGCACCCCTCGTTCTCATTCGTCGGGTCCTGATGTGAGACAGAGGGACCTCCCTTCATCTAAACCGCTTGGATTCAGCAGTCGCTGTTGAACATGGCATCTAAGAGATTAAACGGCTTGGATCGGTACATTGGCCGGACTAGACAATTAGAGTAGAATCTTGTCTCTCATGTAAGAGGCAAATCTTAAGCTTTCCACTGTACATGAGATCCTTGCAGCACTTATTACTGGTCGCCATAGAAAGAATGTGTTGTAGGATTAAAACCTATTAACGACCGCCATAGAAACCGAATCAAAAGTCATTAAGGGGTTAATTAAAGAGCAAACTTGTATTTTATGCAACTTGCATGTACTTTATGTAGAAATGACCATACACCGAGCCAAGGTTATTTACAAGAAATACAGATTTATAGCCATATCTTTTTTGAACTTTGAATTTTCTGAACATGGCCTGTACTATGTCTCTGCCTTCATGTATAAGGAAGTATTTCTACTAAAACATCATATGGTGAGATTCTGTGTTTATAAACTTCAGTTTTCACTTTTTTAACAGCAAATAACTCCAAGTAAGATTGGTTGATATTGCAGGTGTCAGTTAGATCATCTAAATTGATGTTGTCTTCCATGTGGATTGTCTACTGTTTGCCTGCAGTGGTGGAGACAGAACATTAGAGATATAGTTTACTATGTACATATGGTCAGCCATATCTGACTTTGCAACTCACTGTCTACTCAGATTTGCTTAGTAATAGTACAAGGGAAAAATTACAGTACCCTGAGATGACGTTCTCAATTTAACCACAGCAAAAAATTATTCTCATAGCAAAGTCAGCAGATATATGGAGCTACGATATTTATGCACCATTAAGCTGTCATTTTGACAAAGTTTATTTTTCTACTAGGGAGACACTTCAATATTACACAAAGAAAATATAAAGTACAGCTCTTTATTTTTTTTATTTTAATCTGACCAAGTACAAAACTGCTATGTAACTCGACAGTGCTCTGCAGTCTTACATGTCCCTGCATTTCTATTAACTGCCTCAGATTGCCATGCAAACCAAGATGTTTTAAAGGGGTTGTCTGAGTTATTTTTTGTTCTTTGTATGTTTCTAATAGAGATGAGCGAATTTTTCAAAAATTCGCATAGCCAGTTCATTGAAATTTTTGGGAAAAATTCTATTAGATCTGAATATATTCACGGTGAATTACGTTAAAAAACGGCTATTTCCTGGTTGCTGAGAGCCTTAATAGTGGTGTAGAACACTGTGCCTTGCAGTAACATGCATAGGGAGTCTGCTTTGGTCGTGAAATAATACTGTGGGTCCGTATGACCTGCAGATGACAGGCGTCGTTCTTAGAATCACTGCATACCTCAATTATTTAGGCAGTCACAGGGCCAAAACTGACCAAATAACTCAAGTATCAACTGAGCCTTACAGGTAGATGTAACCGTCAAGAAGAAGCGCACTCCTTTTACACCCTCATCAGCTGATTCCACATAGAAGTCTACAGAACCTGTTCTATTAAACACTTATACAAGTAGAGCCCGCAGTCAGCAGTAAGTTTGTGTTGACGTCACCGATTATTTTGGCCGTCCACTAAACCGTGAGAACAATAACCCACAAAAACGGATCCTGTGGAGCATATGCCTTAACTTGGTTAGCATTTGCTCAATAATCCATCAGTATTGCTAAAGGCAAAAAAAAAAAATGGAGTTGATCTAAAATAGAGATGACTAGTGAGTGGAATATTTGCATGTCTTCTGTGTTTTGTACCAACTCCTGCTTTTGGCTTCCAAACATAAGTCATTTCTGATGGGACCATGCAGGCCCTAAAGCTGCTACACAGACAGGACCTTTTGTGTGTCTCATTTTTCCTTCCTTCTGACAGAAGAAGTGTCAAATAAATTATGATATCAGCCAGGCCAAAAGCCACAATGGTGGACTAGTCATAAAGTGGGGAGTGTGGGTACAGCATGAGAAGTCCACAAAGTGGACGTATGACATAGTGGTGTGCTGGAAGCAGTATGAGGAGACCACAGAGTGGCTCAATGACAGGGTCTGGAGTTGGAAGCAGTATGAGGAGGCCACCGAGTGGCACAATGACAGAGTCTGGAGGTGGCGGCAGCATGAGTAGGCCACAGAGTGGCACAATGACAGAGTGTGGAGGTGGCAGAAGCATGACTAGCCCAGAGAGTGGCACAATGACAGAGTGTGGAGGTGGCAGAAGCATGAGTATGCAACAGAGTGACACAATGAAAGAGTGTCGGGGTGGCAGCAGCATGAATAGGCCAGAGAGTGGCACAATGACAGAGTGTGGAGGTGGCAGCAGCATGAGGAGACCACATAGCGGCACAATGACAGAGTCTGGAGGTGGCAGCAGCATTAGGAGACCACAGAGCGGCACAATGACATAGTCTGGATGTGGTGGCAGCATGAGTAGGCCACAGAACGTCACAATGACAGAGACTGGAGGTGGCGGCAGCATGAGTAGGCCACATAGCTGCACAATGACAGAGTCTAGAGGTGGCGTCAGCATCAGGAGGCCACAAAGTGGCAAGGTGACATACTGTGGAGGTGGGTGCCGGTGGCAATATCAGTACCCGGTAACAGCATCAGAATAGTAGCTGAGGCAGGTAGCCAGAAAAAAACGGTCTCTTTTGGCAAATTGTAGGTGTGGCACCATGGATGATCTAGTCAGATGCATCATGAATTGGTGTGTGGAAATCCTGGGTCATCCACGCCTGATTCATCTTGATGCAGTGTCCCACTATGTGCTATATGTGGGCACTTTAAACTCTTGCTAAATGTCTATCAAATTCATTGTGGTATCATACTGTAATTCCCTTTAATAGGCTGGCAGTGTCATTTACCTTTATTCGCTCCTAGGTGGTGTTGGCACAACTTATATATACAGCTGAGGGGGGGGGGGGGTTAAAGGTAGTGTGTCCGATGATAATGAAGAGATGAGGAAGTTAAAGGAGGAGGTAGAAATTTGTATTTCCACCAAAATAATTCAAAAAATATTTTACCACATATAATTAACATAGTAACATAGTATATAAGACCGAAAAAAGACATTTATCCATCCAGTTCGGCCTGTTTCCTACAAGTTGATCCAGAGGAAGGCAAAAAAACCCTGTGAGGCAGAAGCCAATTTTCCCCACTTAAGGGGAAAAAAATTCCTTCCCGACACCAATCAGGCAATCAGAATAACTCCCTGGATAAACAACCCCTCTCTAGTAGCTGTAGCCTGTAATATTATTACACTGCAGAAATACATCCAGTCCCCTCTTGAATTCCTTTATTGTACTCACCATCACCACCTCCTCAGGCAGAGAGTTCCATAGTTTCACTGCTCTTACAGTGAAGAATCCTCTTCTATGTTTGTGTACAAACCTTCTTTCCTCCAGATGCAGAGAATGTCCGCTCGTCACAGTCACAGTCCTGGGGATAAATAGATGATGAGACAGATCTCTGTACTGACCCATGATATATTTATACATAGTTATTAAATCTCCCCTCAGTCGTCTTTTTTCTAAAGTGAATAACATTAATTTTGATAACCTTTCAGGGTACTGTAGTTGCCCCATCCCAGTTATTTCTTTAGTTGCCCTCCTCTGAACCCTCTCCAGTAGTGTTGAGCGCAAAAAAGTTTGGGTTCGGGTTCGTTGTTTTGGGTTGGGTTGTTTGGGTTCGCGTCGATTACTTCCCGCTTTCTGAAAGGCTGCACAGCAGCCAATCAGCTAGCGTTTTACTTCTTGCCCTAAGAGCCCATCACAGCCATACCTACTAATGGCATGGCTGTGATTGGCCAAGTGCAGCATGTGACCCAGCCTCTATTTAAGCTGGAGTCACGTTGCACCGCACGTCACACTGCTCTGATTAGTGTTGGGAGAGGACGCATCTTCTGTCAGGGCGAGATTAGGCAGGGTAAAGTCAGCAACAGCACCTAATGAAGTGTTTGATCTACAGCTGTGAATGATTGAACTTCTGCTAGTTACTTGCTCACTGGTTTTTAGGCTGCACAGAGCGTTTTTCTGTCACTTATTTTCTGGGTTGATCGGCGGCCATTTTGTGACTTGTGGTGCACCAGAACAAGCTGCCACCAAGTCCATCAATCCATCAATACTAGATTTTTTTTGCTATATCCTACATCAGGGGCTTGGCTGTGCTAATTGTCACCCCTAGAAAATCAGGATAGCAATTTCTATATTTTATTAAGGGGTTAAATACAATTGCCCAAATACCAATCCCCTAAATCTGGTGTTCCAGCTTTGGCTAGACAAGTATAATACTGTCTGCTGTCTGGCAAAGGATAGATTATTTTCTGTGGTGAAATTCAATTGCCAAAATAGCAATACCATAAATCAGTGGTTTCAGCTGTGGCTGGAAAACTATAATAGTGTCCGCCAAAACATATATTTTGTTCTGGGGTGAAATTAATCTGCCAAAATAGCAATACCCTGAATCTGGTGTCCCAGCTGTTGCAGGCCAGGCTTCATAGTGTCCGCCAAAACACATATTTTGTTCTGGGGTGAAATTAATCTGCCAAAATAGCAATACCCTGAATCTGGTGTCCCAGCTGTTGCAGGCCAGGTTTCATAGTGTCCGCCAAAACACATATTTTGTTCTGGGGTGAAATTAATCTGCCAAAATAGCAATACCCTGAATCTGGTGTCCCAGCTGTTACAGGCCAGGTTTCATAGTGTCCGCCAAAACATATATTTTGTTCTGGGGTGTAATTCGCTTGCCAAAATAGCAATACCCTGAATCTGGTGTCCCAGCTGTTGCAGGCCAGGTTTCATATTGTCCGCCAAAACATATATTTTGTTCTGGGGTGAAATTAATCTGCCAAAATAGCAATACCCTAAATCTGGTGTCCCAGCTGTTGCAGGCCAGGTTTCATAGTGTCCGCCAAAACATATATTTTATTCTGGGGTTAAATTAATCTTCCAAAATAGCAATACCCTGGATCTGGTGTCCCAGCTGTTGCAGGCCAGGTTTCATAGTGTCCGCCAAAACATATATTTTGTTCTGGGGTGAAATTAATCTGCCAAAATAGCAATACCCTGAATCTGGTGTCCCATCTGTTGCAGGCCAGGTTTCATAGTGTCCGCCAAAACATATATTTTGTTCTGGGGTGAAATTAATTTGCAAAAATAGCAATACCCTGAATCTGGTGTCCCAGCGGTTGCAGGCCAGGTTTCATAGTGTCCGCCAAAACATATATTTTGTTCTGGGGTGAAATTAATCTGCCAAAATAGCAATACCCTGAATATGGTGTCCCGGCTGTTGCAGGCCAGGTTTCATAGTGTCCGCCAAAACATATATTTTGTTCTGGGGTGTAATTCACTTGCCAAAATAGCAATACCCTGAATCTGGTGTCCCAGCTGTTGCAGGCCAAGTGTAAATCTGTCCATAAAAGGATACCTTTCATCCAGGGCCTAAATACTAGCCCTAAAAGAGATATTCCCCATAATCAGTGGTTACTTCTGTGCCTGGATTAGTGTAATACGCTACATAAACAAATAGGCAGATAGTGTTAGGTGCCTGTTAAAAAAGGCCTGAATTTGAAATCAATACATTGGGCCAAATATTTTTTTTCCTTATTGTGGTGCTTTGTGAATGGTAACAATGAGGAAAACATCTAGTAAGGGACGCGGACGCGGTCGTGGTGGTGTTAGTGTACCCTCTGGTGCTGGGAGAGGACGTGGCCATTCTGCCACAGCCACACGTCCTAGTGAACCAACTACCTCAGGTTCCCGTAGCCGCCAGAATTTACAGCGATATTTGGTGGGGCCCAATGCCGTTCTAAGGATGGTAAGGCCTGATCAGGTACAGGCGCTAGTCAATTGGGTGGCCGACAGTGGATCCAGCAGGTTCACAACATTATCTCCCACCCAGTCTTCTGCTGAAAGCGCACAGGTGGAACCTGAAAACCAAGCCCATCAGTCTGTCACATCACCCCCATGCATATCAGGGAAACTGTCAGAGCCTCAAGTTATGCAGCAGTCTCTTATGCTGTTTGAAGACTCTGCTGGCAGGGTTTCCCAAGGAAATCCACCTAGCCCTTCCCCAGTGGTGGAAGACATAGAATGCACTGATGCACAACCACTGATGTTTCCTGATGATGAGGACATGGGAATACCACCTCATCGGAGTCCGCACGTTTCTGATGATGACGAAACACAGGTGCCAACTGCTGCGTCTTTCTGCAGTGTGCAGACCGAACAGGAGGTCAGGGAGGAAGACTGTGTGGAAGACGATGCAGGGGACGATGAGGTTCTAGACCCCACATGGAATGAAGGTCGTGCCACTGACTTTCATAGTTCAGAGGAAGAGGCAGCCTGCTACTGGCCACTGCCACCAGGGACCGAGCACCCCAAAGGCAGCTTCAAGGAGTTCCCTGGCATGGCACTTCTTTAAACAATGTGCTGACGACAAGACCCAAGTGGTTTGCACGCTGTGCCATCAGATCCTGAAGAGAGGCATTAACATTCTGAACCTTAGCACAACCTGCATGACCAGGCATCTACATGCAAAGCATGAACTGCAGTGAAGTAAACACCTTAAGGCTGGGAACACACCTAGGCGTTCCTGAATCGCGCGTATGACGCGCTTTTTTCGTGCGTTTTTGCAATTAAGAAACGAGCATAAAACGCGCGATTCAGTGATTCACCACTATTTTAGCATGGCCCATAGGCGCGTTAAAACGCCCCAAAGAAGCTTATGCTTATGTTGAAGCGACAGCCTTCCGCCGCCAAGGTTCGCAGGGCATCATTCTTTGCCTCCTGTAGCCTCCTCCTCCTACTCGGCTTCCTCCTCCTCTGCTTTCACCAGCTCATCCAGTCAGCCACACACCTTCACCACCAACTTCAGCACAGCCCGGGGTAAACGTCAGCAGGCCATTCTGAAACTCATATGTTTGGGGGACAGGCCCCACACCGCGCAGGAAGTTGTGGCGGGGTATTGAACAACAGACCGACGAGTGGTTTCTGCCGGTGGGCCTCAAGCCCGGCCTGGTGGTGTGCGATAATGGGCGAAATCTCGACGCAGCTCTGGGACTAGCCGGTTTGACGCACATCCTTTGCCTGGCGCATGTGCTGAATTTGGTGGTGCAGAAGTTCATTCACAACTACCCCGACATGTCAGAGCTGCTGCATAAAGTGAGGGCCGTCTGTGCGCGCTTCCGTCGTTCACATCCTGCCGCTGCTCGCCTGTCTGCGCTACAGCGGAACTTCGGCCTTCCCGCTCACCGCCTCATATGCGACGTGCCCACCAGGTGGAACTCCACCTTGCACATGCTGGAGAGACTGTGCGAGCAGCAGCAGGCCATAGTGGAGTTTCAGCTGCAGCACGCACGCGTCAGTCACACTGCGGAACAGCACCACTTCACCACCAATGATTGGGCCTCCATGCAAGACCTGTGTGCCCTGTTGCGCTGTTTCGAGTACTCCACCAACATGGCCAGTGGCGATGACACCGTTATCAGCATTACAATACCCCTTTTATGTCTCCTTGAGAAAACTCTTAGGGCGATGATGGAAGAGGAGGTGGCCCAGGAGGAGGAGGAGGATGAGGGGTCATTTTTAGCACTTTCAGGCCAGTCTGTTAGAAGTGGCTCAGAAAGAGTTTTTTTGCAACAGCAGAGGCCAGGTACAAATGTGGCCAGCCAGGGCCCACTACTGGAGGAGGAGGAGGTGGAGGAGGATGAGGATGAAGCCGGTTCACAGCGGGGTGGCACCCGACACAGCTCAGGCCCATCATTGGTGCCTGGCTGGGGGAATACGGAGGACGATGACGATACGCCTCCCACAGAGGACAGCTTGTCCTTCCCTCTGGGGAGCCTGGCACACATGAGCGACTACATGCTGCAGTGCCTGCGCAACGACAGCAGAGTTGCGCACATTTTAACGTGTGCGGACTACTGGGTTGCCACCCTGCTGGATCCCCGGTACAAAGACAATGTGCCCACCTTACTTCCTGCACTGGAGCCTGATAGGAAGATGCGCGAGTACAAGCGCACGCTGGTAGAGGCGCTCATGAGAGCATTCCCAAATGTCACAGGGGAACAGGTGGAAGCCCAAGGCGAAGGCAGAGGAGTAGCAAGAGGTCACCAACGCAGCTGTGTCACGGACAGCTCCTCTGAGGGCAGGGTTAGCATGGCAGAAATGTGGAAAAGTTTTGTCTCCACGCCACTGCTAACTGCACCACCACCTGATATGGAACGTGTTAGCAGGAGGCAGCATTTCACTAACATGGTTGAACAGTACGTCTGCACACCCCTCCACGTACTGACTGATGGTTCGGCCCCATTCAACTTCTGGGTCTGCAAATTGTCCACGTGGCCAGAGTTAGCATTTTATGCCTTGGAGGTGCTGGCCTGCCCGGCGGCCAGCGTTTTGTCTGAACGTGTATTCAGCACGGCAGGGGGCGTCATTACTGACAAACGCAGCCGCCTGTCCACAGCCAACGTGGACAAGCTGGCGTTCATAAAAATGAACCAGGCATGGATCCCACAGGACCTGTCCCTCCCTTGTGCAGAATAGACATTTATAACTGCCTCCCCCTCAACCATGTATTCTTGTACTCCGGGGCACTTCTTTATTGAATCCTAATTTTTTTAACTTTACCATGATCTTGCGGTGCAACCCAAAGTTGAATGAACCTCTCCTCTGTCTGGGTGTTGGGGCCGAAATAACTGAAAGTGGCCTTCTCCGGTGGTGGTTGATATGACGCATGATTCCTTGCTGTGGGACCTCTCTCCTCTGTCTGGGTGCTGGGCCGAAATAACTAAAAGTGGCCTTCTCCGGTGGTGGGTGATATGACGCATGATTCCTTGCTGTGGGACCTCTCTCCTCTGTCTGGGTGGTGGGGCATAAATAACTGAAAGTGGCCTTCTCCAGTGGTGGGTGAAATGACGCATGATTCCTTGCTGTGGGACCGCTCTCCTCTGTCTGGGTGCTGGGTCCGAAATAACAGAGAGTGGCCTTCTCCAGTGGTGGGTAATATGACTCATGATTCCTTGCAGTGGGACCTCTCTCCAATTGATATTGGTTACATTTTATTTATTTTATTTTATTTTAATTCATTTCCCTATCCACATTTGTTGCAGGGGATTTACCTACATTTTGCTGCCTTTGGCAGCCCTCTAGCCCGTTCCTGGACTATTTTACAGCCTTTTTAGTGCCTAAAAGTTCGGGTCCCCATTGACTTCAATGGGGTTCGGGTTCGGGATAAAGTTCGGGTCGAGTTCGGATCCCGAACACGAACATTTTCGGGAAGTTCGGCTGAACTTCTCGAACCCGAACATCCAGGTGTTCGCTCATCTCTACTCTTCATCTCTGCTATGTCTGCCTTGTTCACAGGAGCCAAGAACTGTATACAGTACTCCATGTGTGGTCTGACTAGTGATTTGTAAAGTGGTAGGACTATGTTCTTTACACGGGCATCTATGCCCCTTTGGCTGCCATAAGCACATCGATTGGGGAACTACCCGCCAGCCTAGCGCCTGGAAGATCTACTCCTTGGATGAGTATACTAAAGTTTTGTTTCAGAGCACTGGCACCTGCCACTGCAGTGACGACATTGATCCTTACCAAGGCTTTGAACCTACTATCACCACTGCAGGGCAGTACTTGAGCACTTTTTTGTATCATTGGTTATATATACACTGTTACAATATACATCTTGTTTCGCAAGTGTTTCCTTTCACGGCACCAGCTGTTTGACACAGTGATGCCTTAAGTCCCCTATAATTACTATTAGCTCCTAGTCCCCTGACGAGTCGGGCTATCACTGATGAAACGCATTGGGACACCATAAGGGACAGATTGACTATGTTATTGGGCATTTTTTATGCCCTGTTTGTTACCAGCAACTTGTCGTGTTAAACCATACACGCTGCACACTTGCTCCAATCACTGTAGCTGCCATCTCCGTTCGTCTCCCATAGTGGCATACGGGATCCATTAGGAGCGTACCCTATTTTCACCTATCTTTGGGACGAAGCTGGGCAGTCGGTTAGGAGGGAGGGCCAGACAGGGTCTTCTATAGGGCTTTATCTATAAGATAGGGAATTTCAGAGCAAGAAGACCCAGCATTGTGTCTTTCGGCCTATACCTTTCCTCTATCTCCCCTCTCTGGAGCTATCCCTTTGGGACCCTCCTTACCTTGATTTTAGTTTAACTTTGAGCTTATAGCTCTACCTTTCACAGTTGACACAATTTAGGGCTTTCTTATTCATTATTTAATAAAAGTTATATTTTAGCTACCCTTTCCCAGTATAGATGACACCCTTTTGATGCAACCCATTATCTTATTGGCCTTGCCAGTAGCTGCCTGACACTGGTTTTTGCAGCTTAATTTGCTGTTTATTAAAATTCCTAGATCCTTTTCTATGTCAGTGTTACCGAGTGTTTTACCATTTAATATGTACGGGTGACTTGCATTATTCCTTCCCATGTGCATAACTTTACATTTGTCAGTGTTAAACCTCATCTGCCATTTCTCTGCCCAAGCCTCCAATCCATCCAGATCCCTCTGTAGCAGAAAATTGTCCTCTTTACTGTTACTTTACACAGTTTAGTGTCATCTGCAAAAATAGATATTTTACTGTGCAGGCCTCCTACAAGATCATTAATAAATATATTGAAGAGAATAGGGCCCAATACTGACCCCTGAGGTACCCCACTAGTGACAGTGACCCAATCTAAGTATCTACCGTTAATAACCACCTCTGTTTTCTGTCACTCAGCCAATTACTTACCCACATACAGACATTTTCTCCCAGTCCGAGCATCCTCATTTTATATACTAACCTTTTATGAGGTACAGTGTGAAATGCTTTGGAGAAGTCCAGATATATGACATCCATTGATTCGCCGCTGTCAAGTCTAGAACTTACCTCCTCATAGAAGCTGATTAAATTCATTTGGCATGACCGATCCCTCATGAAGCCATGCTGATATGGCATTATTTGCTTATTTTCATTGAGATACTCCAAAATAGCATCTCTTAGAAACCCTTCAAACAGTTTACCAACAATAGATGTTAAACTTACCGGCCTATAATTTCCAGGCTCTGTTTTTGGACCCTTTTTGAAAATTAGCACCACATTTGCTATGCTCCAATCCTGTGGAACATTCCAGTCAGTATAAATATCAGAAATAAAAGTCTGGCTATGACATCACTTAATTCCCTTAGGATATGGGGGTGTATGCCATCTGTTCCTGGCGATTTGTCTATTTTAATCTTTTTAAGTCGCTGTTGTACTTCTTCCTGGGTCAGACAGGGCACTTTTAATGGGGAATTTACTTTTACATTCTGCATTTCATATGACAGTTTATTTTCCTCAGTGAATATAGTGGAGAAAAAAATATTTAATAGTTTTGCTTTATCCTCGTCGCTCTCTGCAACACCCCCCTCATTGCTATGTAGAGGGCCGACTCCTTCAGATTTATATTTTTTACTATTTATATAATTGAAGAACATTTTAGGGTTAGTTTTACTCTCTTTGGCAATTACTCTCTCGGTCTCTAGTTTGGCAAATTTTATTAGTTTTTTACATATTCAATTTTTTTCCTTATAGTTTATCAGTGCTTCCTGGCTCCCCTCCTGTTTTAGTGATTTATATGCTTTCTTTTTGTCATTTATTGCTTTATTTATGGTTCCATTTATCCACATTGGTTTCTTATTGTTCCTTAGCCTTTTATTCCTATAAGGTATGTACCTCTC
Source organism: Bufotes viridis (assembly GCA_033119425.1). Classification (NCBI taxonomy): domain Eukaryota; kingdom Metazoa; phylum Chordata; class Amphibia; order Anura; family Bufonidae; genus Bufotes; species Bufotes viridis. The sequence goes on from CM065596.1 coordinate 70,918,271, forward strand.
ACAATTAGATGTTACAATGCTTTTAAAAATCTCCCATTTTATGGTTGTATTTTTATTTTTGAGGACTTTGTCTCAGTTAGTTAGGCCTATGGCCTCGCTTAGTTGGCTAAATTTAGCTTTTTTGAAGTTTTGGTATTTTTGTTCCTCCCTTTAGAAACTCTCGTTTGAAGGATAATTGGAAGGTTATTACTTTATGGTCCCTATTTCCTTGGTGTCCCCCGACCTGCAGATCTGTTGTTCTATCAGGTCTATTGGTTAATACTAAGTCCAGTATGGCCTCCCTCTAGTGGGGTCCTGAACGAGTTGGGAAAGATTATTGTCTTTGGCTATTGCCAAGAACCTGTTCCCTTTTTAGGATGTGCAGTTTTCACCGTGTACAGCTTTCACTGGGCGCATGCGCCCATAGTGTACAGGAGACGTGCAAGTCTCAGCGGGAGAGCCGGGATCGCGCTGCTAAAGGAGGCATACCGCACTTGCGCAGGCAGTACGAGAGCCTCAGGTCAACCTGCAATGGAACAGGCCATTATCATTAATGTAGGCCCCTGACACCCAGACAGAGGAGAAGTCATATGACATTAAAAAGAGTTTAATGTCTCCCAACAATGCAGCAAGCGATTAAACGAAATATAGAACCCTGACAACCAGACAATGGGGCTGTCATTTGACAGTAAAAAGAAGTTAATGTCTCCTACCAATACAGCAGGCGATAAAACAAAATATAGGCCCCTGACAACCAGACAATGGGGAGGTCATTTGACAGTAAAAAGAGTTTAATGTTTTCTACCAATACAGCAGGCGAAGAAACAAAATATAGGCACCTGGAAACCAGACAATGTAGAGGTCATTTGACAGTATAAAAAGGATAATGTCACCCACCAAAGCAACAGGAGATTATCTGAAATGTAGGCCCCTGGCATCCAGACAGAGTAGAGAGGTCCAATAGCAGAAAATCAGGCTTCATGTCACCCGCCAAAGCAGCAGGCGATTAACAGAATTTTAGGCCCCTTACACCCAGACAAAGGAGAGGTCATTTGACAATAAAAAGAGGTTAATGTCACGCACCAAAGAAGCAGGCGATTAGCTGAAATGTAGGACCCTGGCACCCAGACAGAGGAGAGGTTCATTCAACTTGGGGTTGCCCCCAAAATAATGGTACAATTTAAAAAAAGAGGATTCAATAAAGAAGTGCCCTGGAGTACAAGAATGTATGGTTGATGGCGAGGCATCATGTTGTACTGCCTCCTGCTAACATGTTCCATATCAGCTGGTGGTGCAGTTAGCTGTGGCGCGGTGACAAAAGTTTTCCACATCTCGGCCATGCTAACCCTTCCTTGAGAGGAGCTGGCAGCGACACAGCTGCGTTGGCGACCTCTTGCTTCTCCTCTGCCTTCGCCTTGTGCTTCCACTTGTCCCCCCGTATCATTTGGGAATGCTCTCAGGAGCGCATCTACCAGCGTGCGCTTGTAGTCGCGCATCTTCCTCGGGTAATTAAGGTGGGCACGTTGGCCTTGTACCAGGGATCCAGAAGGGTGGCAACCCAGTAGTCAACACAAGTTAAAATGTGGGCAACTCTGCTGTCGTTGTGCAGGCTGCCCAGAGGTAAGGACAAGCTGTCCTCTGAGGGAGGCGTATCGTCATCGTCCTCCGTATCCCCCCAGCCACGCACCAGTGATAGGCCCGAGCTGCGTTTGGTGCAACCCCGCTGTGAACATGCTTCATCCTCATCCTCCTTCTCATCCATGCTGGGCGGCAGGTGTCAACTTTCCACCAGAGGTGGAGGAAGAGGCCGAGGCAGCAGCAGAAGAGGGAACAGGAGGGGCCTGAGCCCTTTCTTGGTTTTGAAGGTGCTTACACCACTGCAGCCCTTGCCTCGCATTTAGATGCCTGGTCATGCAGGTTGTGCTAAGGTTCAGAACGGTAATGCCTTGTTTCAGGCTCTGATAGCACAGAGTGCAAACCACTCAGGTCTTGTCGTCAGCACATTGTGTGAAGAAGTGCCATGCCAGGGATTTTCTTGAAGCTGCCTTTGGTGTGCTCGGTCCCTGGTGGCGGTGGCCAGTAGCAGGCGAACTGTCTTGGCGACGGCTGCCCTGCTTTTGCACCCTGCTCCGTCTTTTGCTACGCTGTTGGCTAGGTCTCACCACTGCCTCTTCCTCCGAACTCTGAAAGTCAGTGGCACGACCTTCATTCCATGTGGTTTCTAGGACCTCATCGACATCGTCACCTGCATCGTTTTCCACCCACTCTTCCTCCCTGACCTCCTTTTCAGTCTGCACACTGCAGAAATACTTAGCAGTTGGCACCTGTGTTTCGTCATCATCAGAGACTTTCGGAGGTTGTATTCCCATGTCCTCTTCAGGAAACATAAGTAGTTGTGCGTCAGTGCATTCTATGTCTTCCACCCCTGGGGAAGAGTTAGGTGGATGCCCTTGGGAAACCCTGCCAGCAGAGTCTTCAAACAGCATAAGAGACTGCTGCATGACTTGAGGCTCAGACAGGTACCCTGATATGCATGGGGGTGATGTGACAGACTGATGGGCATGGGTTTTAGGCGCCACCTGTGCGCTTTCTGCAGAAGACTGGGTGGGAGATAATGTGAACCTGCTGGATCCACTGTCGGCCACCCAATCGACTAGCGCCTATACTTGCTCAGGCCTTACCATCCTTAGAATGGCATTAGGCCTGACCAAATATCGCTGTAGATTCTGGCAGCTACTGGTAGTGTTAAGCGAACAGTTCAAGCATAGTTCGGGTTCGTACCGAATTTTGGGGTGTTAGGGACCCGGACCCGAACATTTTCAAAAAATTTCGGGTTCAGGTCCATTGTTCAGCAATTTCTTCCCGCTTTCTGAAGGGCTGCACAGCAGCCAATCAGCTAGCGTTTTACTTCTTGCCCTAAGAAGCCATCACAGCCATGCCTACTAATGGCATGGCTGTGATTGGCCAAGTGCAGCATGTGACCCAGCCTCTATTTAAGCTGGAGTCACGTAGCGCCGCACGTCACACTGCTCTGATTAGTGTAGGGAGAGGACGCAGCTTCTGTGAGGGCGAGATTAGGCAGGGAAAAGTCAGCAAAAGCACCTAATGAAGTGTTCGATCTACAGCTGTGAATGATTGAACTTCTGCTAGTTAATTGCTCACTGGTTTTTAGGCTGCACAGAGCGTTTTTCTGTCACTTTTTTCTGGGGTGATCGGAGGCCATTTTGTGACTTGTGGTGCACCAGCACAAGCTGCCACCAAGTCCATCAATCCATCAATACTAGTTATTTTTTTTTTTTTTCTATATCCTACATTAGGGGCTTGGCTGTGCTTATTGTCACCCCTAGAAACTCAGGATAGAAATTTCTATATTTTTGGGGCGTGGTCTACCGCCGTGCAGCTAAGACGCGCCTCAGAGAGCTCTCTGAGCTTATAGATTAATCCTTAGCCATCGGCGGCTTTCTCTACGTGGGACTCCTCCATTAGTCCTCTGAAGTCTCTCTGAGGATACCCAGACCGCAATTAGCCCAAGTTCGGCTGAATTAGAGGACCGAAGAGAGCGTGGCCTAACATCTGAGGCCGCCCGCCTGCTCGCCATTGTGGATCGGACGTCTTGCTGGCCAATCTGCTACAGAACCGACCCTACAGCTCTCCGGTCCCACTTTACAGAAGTGCTGCCTGACCCCTTCAACCTCAGGGCCGGACCTGGACTGCCGAGACCTGCGACCTGCAACTCTGCGGCCTACCTCCGGCGCCTGCATTGGGACTCGTGCCGAGATCTGTACGCCACTGTACGCCCGGCACCCAGAAGCCTCCACAGGTCTGTCTGCACTCTTGATTTTGGCCGTCGGATCCGCTGGATAGTGAGTACCATCTCTTCACTACCCCCGGCCTTCTTACTTGCCCAACAGCTACCACAACAGCGGGCTCCGGACATATCCGCCCCCCCCCTTTCCCACCCTGCTAGAACAACCACAACCTACACTACTGCTGCAGCATAAAGCAGACATAAGAGCATAGCTCTAATTTTATTTTATTTTTTCCGGGACTGACAAGAGTACCGGTCTGATTATCACACTCGTGTACCTGATCCTATAGCTGGACTTTGAGCCACAATTTTTATATTGACCACTACGTTTCGTGGACACTAATGTGTTAACCTACCTCTGGTGCCCTAGGTCCAACTTTACATCAGCACCTCAGCTTGCAACATGGTCAAAATTGGGAATTCTGTTCCCAGAGATCCTAACCTCGTACAAAAATCCACAGCTCAAAAGGGAGAAATTGATAAATACATGAAAAGAAAGAGTCCCCACCCCAAGCTGACTATTCCCTCTAAGGACTCTCTATCAGCAGCTCCACTGGATACAGGAGAGGATTCTGACAGTGAGCAGGAAAATACCACTCAAAAAGACACTTTTCCTGTTTCCCGCTCATTCTTACAAAAAACTTTGGAGACAGCACTAACCAAAGCGCTTGACCCCCTATCCAAGGATCTCCAAGATATAAAGCACGACATCAAACACCTCGGCTCCAGGGTGGAACAACTTGAATCAACACAAACCACCCTATGCAACTACACTGCTGCCCTATCCTCTAGCTTTACCACATGCCAAAATTATCTAAATGTAGCATTTGATGCCTTGGAGGATCAAGAAAATAGAGGGCGCAGAAATAATCTCCGGCTTAGAGGGTTGCCAGGATCAGTAGATAACTCCGCCCTAGCAGGTACTGTAACTGAAATTTTCCGCAATATATTGGGAAACACGTATCAGGGCGAAATTATACTAGAACGTATTCACAGGGCTCTGCGTAGAAAACCTAAGGATACAGATACCCCTAGGGATGTAATTTGTCGCCTCCTGCACTTTCCTGTTAAAGAAGACATCATACGCCAGGCCAGGATGTCGCCACAAATCATCTTTGGGGATGCACAAATCCATGTCTATCAAGACTTATCCCCACAGACACTACTCAAAAGGAGAATCCTCAAGCCTTTAACAACGGCCCTCCGCTCTAAAGGAGTTCTCTACAGCTGGCAGTTCCCATTTGGCTTGGGTTTCACGTTCGGCGGCAAAAGAGATACACAGTCCGCTCCTATGCTGACCTGCCTGGGGTGTACAAAGCTCTGGATATCCAGGATCTGCAGATTCCTGACTGGGCGGTGGTGAAAGACTTGGATAACCTCCCAATGATTCCTCCTCCTACGCCCTGGGAAGAAGTTGTCTCCGGCCGGGCAGCTAAATCAGGCAAGTTGGCTCCAAAAAACATAATTCCCGATGAAGCCTGATCCTGCTCCAAGTACTGGACTCACACAATTCTACGTCCTGGTTACTAGGCAATAACTCACACTACATTTATATAACTACCATAGTGTCTTTTTCTCTACTCTCCCTACTACTTAAATACCCCCCAATCCTCCCCCCCCCCTTTTCTCCTTTCCTTCTTTCCCTTCCTTCCCTCTCCTCCCTCCCCTCTCTCTCCCTTTCTTATCCTACTCCTCTCACTCTCTCCCAATATATTGACCTAAATTCAGAAGTTGGGCCCACCTTTGGGCCATATTGTTATATGTGATATTACTACCACTGATTATTCTGGTTCTGATTGCCGAAAGGCAACACCAGTTACATTTTCTACATGTGGCACTCACGTTAGAGTGTACCCAGTTTCCTGTGATTACTCTACAATATGCTCTTATATTGATGGTTGAACTATTGTTGATTTTGACTAATTGTTGTTGTTTTTCCCCCGTGTTTCTAGCCTGAAATCTACCCAAAACGTTCAGAGAATTAATTCACGTTTAAGTGATTTCTTTACCCACAATGATACCGCTGACGTCTCTGCCCAAACTCTTTGGGAAACTCATAAATCCTATGTTAGGGGTGAACTCATATCTCTGTCAGCATATACACGCAAAGTTATGACACAAAAAGTGTCACACTTGCAACAAAAAATTTCTCGGTTAGACTACACAAACGGTCCCTCTTAGCCTCTCACTTAGCTGAACTAACTGAATATAGGTCTGAACTTAAGAACTTACTGAACTTGAGCTCAGCCAAAGCTTATCTGTCAGCGAGATTTAAACACTATGCTCATGGAGACAAACCTACTAGGTTCATGCTTGCACAAATTAAACACAGGAAAACCAAAGATTTTATAGCTAATTTGAAAAGCTCGTCAGGGATGATTCTCCATAAAACGGTAGACATTGCCGCTGAGTTTAGCTCCTTCTATAGAGAACTGTACAATCTGAGATCTACATTAACTACTTCAAATATACCAAAATCTGACCTAATCTCGGAATTTCTAGCTTCCTTACAGCTACCTCAAGCTTCCCCTGCTCAAACTAAAAATCTTTGCTCACCTATTACGGCCCTAGAAATTAAAGAGGCGATTATGTCTTCCCCAAAAAATAAAAGTCCAGGACCCGACGGATTAACGGCCTTTTATTACATGTCATGTCTAGACACACTCACTCCATACTTATTGCGTCTATACAATTCTGCATTATCAGGACACCCCTTCCATGACCATACACTGATGGCCCAAATTACAGTCATACATAAAGAGGGTAAAGATCCAAGCCTATGTAGCAACTATCGCCCTATCTCTCTCTTAAATTTCGACCTTAAGATCTTTGCAAAAATAATTGCTCGCAGGCTTCAATCCTTACTGCCCACTCTTATAGCCCCAGATCAAGTGGATTTTGTAATGGGGAGAGAAGGGAAGGATAACATCTATAGGGTCCTTCAGCTGATCGCTTATGTCCAACAATCGAACGTCCCTTTGCTTCTTCTTAGCACCAACGCCGAGAAGGACAGAGTGGATTGGGATTTTCTGAAAGCCTTTTTACTGGCCTTCGGCATCCCCCATCCCTTTGTCAAGGCCATATTCACTATGTATGAAAGACCTTCAGCCAGGGTTTTGGTCAATGGTGTGCTGTCGCCTGTGTTCCCTATCACAAATGGCACCAGGCAGGGGTGTCCTCTGTCACCGTTACTTTTTGTATTAATGATGAAAACTCTCCTGCAAAAACTGAGACAGAACCCCGACGTCTCTGGGATTTTCTTAGGTGGCAGGGAGCACAAGGTGGCAGCATATGCAGACGACCTCTTGTTACTTACTTCTAACCCTGTCAAAGCACTACCGGTCATTGAAACCACTTTCCACCAGTTTGGTCTGCTATCGAACTTTAAAGTTAATATGAGCAAATCCCAAGCACTTAATATATCTTTACCCAGCACCGAGGCCTCCCGACTCTCTAGAGACTCACCTTTTGACTGGAATCAACCCTATATAAAGTTTCTAGGCGTTAAAATCTCCTCTAACCTGCAGGCGCTTTTCAAAAATAATTACTTACCTTTACTGAAGGACATCTCCAAAATACTTGACGAATGGCCCAAACCATATATCTCCTGGTTTGGGAGGAAAAACATCGCGAAATGTTTGATCTGGCCCAAAGTGACCTACATACTACAAGCCCTCCCTATACACGTCCCAGCCAGCTTCTATACTCGGTTAAATAGGATCCTTTCCCGCTATATCTGGCATGCAAAGAAACCCAGGATTAAATATTCTACTCTCCAATTACCTCAAAACAAGGGCGGTATAGACATGCCGGCCCCCCAGTCGTTTGTTCAAGCAATACATCTTAACCGTATACTTGACTGGATAAGGAGGCCCTCGCACAAATTATGGGTTTTTATAGAGGAAGATATCCTCCAATTCCCACTCCGACAACTCATCTTCTCAGATAAGGTTGTCCCACTTCAACCCAAGATTCTTAATGCTTTTACAGATGAAACATACAAAGTTTGGAACCATAACAATGTACGCTCGAGATGCGTCCCTTATCCCTCACCTTTACTTCAGGTTAGAGACCTTATACTAACCTCAGATCACAATTATAATTCATCTATTCCCAAAGACATCAGCCTTAACGACTCAAAAATTGACTCACTCTTGCTCGCAGGTACAATTCCTACGAGAGACAGCTTATCGGATTACCTCAAATGCTCTCCGATACCACATATGGTTTATAATAAATTCATTCACTCCTTCAAATTACTTTGCAAACACACCGATCTATACCGCTCTTTGACACACTTTGAGATCTCCCTAGCCCAAGTTAAACACCCCAAAAAGATAATTTCGACATATAGTAAATTGCTATCGTCACTGCCAGAGCAATTGAAACATTCTTTTATTGCTGCGTGGGAGACAGATCTCTCACGTAAATTCAGCGACGCGGAGATTAAACTACTATTTGCGGCCCCAAAACGGACCTCGCGATGTGTTAGGATGCAGGAAAGTGGGTACAAAATCCTAACCAGATGGCACTTGACCCCCAATTTACTGAATAAATATAACCCAGGTTATAACCCGAATTGTTGGAGATGCAATCAACACCTAGGGACCTACTACCATTTATGGTGGACATGTCCCCGTATAACGCCCTATTGGACACATATCATGGCCCGAGTTAATTCGATACTCAAGACGCACCTGCCACTCACTCCAGAGATCTGTTTATTTCAACTCTTTCCCGGTAGACTGTCTGGACACACCATGAAACTGCTTAGGCATTTACTGGCGGCAGCCCGTATACTGATACCTACACTATGGAAAGAGTCATATCCGCCCACGCTCACTCAATGGATTGACAAAGTTGATATACTTTATCGTCTGGAGGGATTATCTAGCTGGGAATCTAAGTCCCACAACGCCTTCAACCTGATTTGGGCCCCCTGGACGACCTTCCGACAATCAGCGCCCGCCATATCATGACGTTAGCTGACCGGTAATATAGCCCCCCCCCTTACCCCCCCTCCTTTTTCTCCTACCCCCCACCCTTTTGTCTTCGTATGTCATGTCTCGTCTTGTCCTTGTTTCCCCCCTTTGCCATGCTTATCTCCCTACTAGAATACAGTACAACCAGTTTGGCTCGCCTCTCTAACTGGATGGCGCTTTGTCACGCACAACGTTACTGGCTTTCTGTTTATTATGACGGCTACCTCTACCTCGCCCGATACTTTCACCTATTGCATAGTGTGCCATGCTTCCTTATATGCTGATTGTTACTGCTGCCATGATTTTGTACTGTATCTCAAACCCGTGCAACCTTTTGATATACATGTTTTGCTATGAATAATATATGTTATTCTTATTATAAACAATAAAAAGAATTTAAAAAAGAATTTAAAAAAAAAAAAGAAATTTCTATATTTTATTAAGGGGTTAAATTCAATTGCCAGAATAGCAATCCCCTAAATTTGGTGTCCCAGCAGTGGCTGGCAAAGTATAATAGTGTCCGGCAAAGAATACATTTTGTTCTGGGGTGAAATTCAATAGCCAAAATAGCAATACCGTAAATCAGTGGTTTCAACTGTGGCTGGCCAAGTTTAATAGTGTACGGCAAAGGATATATTATTTTCTGCTGTGAAATTCAGTTGCAAAAATAGAAATACAGTAAAACTGTTGTTCGAGCTGTTGCAGGCTTCGTTTAAATCTGTCCGTAAAAAGGTATATTATTTTCTGGAGTTAGTCAGTAGCAAAAATAGAAATACAGTAAATCTGGTGTCCGAGCAGTGGCTGGCCAAGTTTAATAGTGAACAGCAAAGGATATATTTTTTTTCTGCGGTGAAATTCAATTGCTAAAATAGTAATACCGTAAATCTGGTGTCCCAGCAGTGGCTGGCCAAGTTTAATAGTGTCCGTCATAGGATATATTTTGTTCTGGGGTGAAATTCAATTGCCAAAATAGCAATACCATAATCAGTGGTTTCAGCTGTGGCTGGCCAAGTTTAACCGCTCCCGGACCGCCGTACGCAGGATCGCGTCATGCGGGTGGCCGGGATCTTCTGTTTGGACGCATCTACGCGTGATCTTGCGAGACGCGAGATTTCGCGTATATGCGCCCGCGCATGCGCAGATCGCGCATGGCAAAAGGCGCAGGGCTAGTTGGTCATCAGCCTGCCAGCCAATTGGCAGCGCTGGCGGGCTGATGACTTTTAAAAAAAATATATATAAAAATGAGAAGCCATTTAACCCATCATATTAGTAAATATGATGTGTTAAATGGCTTCTGTTACCTCTCCTGGGTCCTTTTCGTCGGTTGGACCCAGGAGAGAGCACACCTTACTGTGAGTACACACAATCACCACACATTAGCCCCCTGATCAGCCCCCCATCACCCAAATTAACCCCTTGATCACCCCTTTCATCACCTGTCAATCATCTAGTGAAAGGGAAAAAAGTGATCAGTGTAAACTGTCACTTTTTTTTTCCACTAGGATTGACTGTTAGGTTTAGCTTAGTTTAGGCCCCTTTGGTAAGTAGTTAGCGTTAGCGCCCAGCCCACCACACCGCAGTCACTGGTTCGCTGATTAGCGTAGCGCTAATCAGCGTTTGTACTTTTATAGTATCTGTAAGTGATCAGAACTGATCACGGTCAGATATATAATAGTACTAGTGTCACCTTAGTTCGCCCTCCACCCAAAACGCAGTGTTTGCCCGATCAGGCCTGATCGGTCGCCCACACCTGCGCTCACCCACGCCCACCCCGCCGCAGTGACAAAATTTTTTTTTTTTTTTTGTAATCACTGCACAATCCCTTAACAAGCGCTGCGGCGATAAAAAAATCTGTTTTGATCTTTTTTATCAATCGCAGCGGCTTCTGTACTTCGCTACCCTCTCAATTGTAAGACAGGCTTGCTTTTTTTCTTGGGTAGTCTCAGGGAATACCCCCTAAATTTAGATGCCCAAATGTCAAACAAGGGGTATTCCTCTGAAGAGGCCTACAGGATTCTGACCCAGTCGGATGAGGAATGGGAACCCTCATCTGACGAATCTAGCGGGTCAGAATACGAACCTGTAGAGAGCAGTGGCAGTCTGACCCAAAGTTCGGACGAGGAGGTTGAGGTCCCTGATAGAACCAGGCGTACCCGGCCCCGTGTTGCTAGACCGCAGGTTGCGCAGGATCCGCTTCAAGGGCAGCAGAGTGGGGCTGGCGCTGCCGGATTACGTGGTGAGGCATACACCAGCAGCGCAGCCCGTCCTGGACCTAGTACCAGCACTGCCGTACAACATGGTGAAGTGGCGAGCACCAGAAGGGCAGTAGAAGCTGGTACGGTGGCACGTGCAGTAGTTTCCCCGTCGCAGCCACCGCAAAGACAGGCCCGTAGAGCCCCTAGAGTCCCTGAGGTGCTGGCAAATCCTGATTGGCAGCCCCCAACTTCAGCCGCACCAGTAGTTCCCCCTTTCACCGCCCAGTCAGGAGTTCGGGTGGAGACAGCTCAGATAGGATCGGCGCTGGGGTTTTTGAGCTGTTTTTCACTGCGGAGCTCTATGACCTAGTCGTGGCAGAATCAAATCGGTATGCCACTCAATTTATCGCCGACAACCCGGGAAGCTCTTATGCCCAGCCTTTCCGGTGGAAACCAGTCCAAGTTTCCGAATTTAGAACTTTTCTGGGCCTTCTCCTCAGCATGGGCATTACAAAAAAACATGAATTGCGGTCATATTGGTCCACGAACCCAATTCATCACATGCCCATGTACTCTGCTGCCATGTCCAGGACACGTTTTGAGACCATCCTGCGTTTCCTGCACTTTAGTGACAACAGCACCTCCCGTCCCAGAGGCCACCCAGCTTTTGACCGGCTCCATAAAATTCGGCCCTCATAGACCATTTCAACCAGAAATTTGCAGATTTGTATACCCCTGCACAAAACATCTGCGTAGACGAGTCCCTAATACATTTTACCGGGCGCCTTGGCTTCAAGCAGTACATCCCAAGCAAGCGCGCCTGGTATGGGGTCAAATTGTATAAGCTCTGTGAAAGGGCCACAGGCTATACGCACAAATTTCGGATCTATGAGGGAAAAGATCAGACCCTGGAGCCGGTCGGTTGCCCTGACTACCTGGGGAGCAGTGGGAAGATAGTCTGGGACTTGGTGTCACCCTTATTCGGCAAGGGGTACCATCTTTATGTGGACAACTTTTACACAAGTGTGGCCCTCTTCAAGCATTTGTTCCTAGAACAGATTGGCTGCTGCGGCACCGTGCGACCTAGTCGCCGGGGCTTCCCCCAACGGCTCATTACCACCAGACTTGCAAGGGGGCAGAGGGCTGCATTGTGTAACGAAGAACTGCTCGCGGTGAAATGGAGAGACAAGCGTGACGTTTACATGCTCTCCTCCATTCACGCAGACACGACAGTCCAAATTGAACGGGCAACCAGTGTCGTTGAAAAGCCCCTCTCAGTCCACGACTATAACCTCCACATGGGAGGGGTGGACTTCAACGACCAGATGTTGGCCCCGTATTTGATTTCCCGAAAGACCAGACGCTGGTATAAAAGGTGTCTGTATATTTATTTCAATTGGCTCTATATAACAGTTACGTTCTCTACAGTAAGGCTGGGAGAACGGGATCCTTCCTCAAATTCCAGGAAGAGATCATCGAGAACCTCCTGTATCCAGGAGGTTCCGTGGCCCCAACCACCAGTGTAGTTAGCCGTCTACACGAGCGGCACTTCCCCAGCGTTGTGCCTGGTACCTCAACCCAACCGCCACCCCGAAAAAGATGTTGTGTCTGTAGCAGGAGTGGAATAAGGCGTGACACCCGTTATTTCTGTCCTGACTGTCCTGACCACCCTGCCCTATGCCTTGGAGAGTGTTTCCGGAAGTACCACACCCAGGTACACTTAGGGACGTAGGGACAGCACTACACAGGTAGTTTTTTTTCCACTCAGGCTCTAGGCTCTCTCAGAATACTAGGTTTTGAGAGACCCTAACACATAGGAAACGGTGCTGGTGTGCTACAGCAGAAGTTTGAAGCGGTAGAAACCTCTCCTTTCACTTGGGATAACGTGTATAATGTACTTCGCACCATCTCTGTGTGATTTACAATTTACACATTGTCCCATGGGAAAGGAGAGGTTTCTGCTAGGAAAATAAAGAGTGAGATGGTAAAAAAAAAAAAATTAAACAGGTAGCAAGAAAAAAAAATCTTGAGTTAGTTCAGGATTTTATGTTCATGTTTTACAATGTTCTGGTTTTATAAAGTTTGCAACGTTCAAGTTATGTGCCTGCTGCCTGTTTTTTTTTTTTTTTTTTTTTTTTCCCCATAACCACCCTTTATTTTCCAGGTAGACCAACGGACCAACCGATGAATACGCCGCAGCACTGATGTGAATTCTGAGAGAAGCATTGCGCTGCTGTCAGAGCACACATGAAGTCGGTGTATGCGGCGCTGCAAGACGAGATTTCTCCTCTGCAGGACAGGTACGTTTGCCCTGGCATATGAGCTGAGGAGAGGTGTTGGAGTTCGTATGCTTTGGCAAACACTTTGTATCAAAAAATCTGGCAAAGATGTCTTCCTCCACACCGATCAATTGATCGATGTGAATGGAGAAATCACGTTTGCCAGGACATAGGAGCTGAGTGGGTATGGATGTTTGGGCGGAGCCCCTATGTCCTGGCAATCGCCAGGCCCCTCTTTTTTTTCTTGCATATTTTTTGTCAGAGATTTTTTCATCCACATCGATCGATGCGAATGAGGTAATCTGTGCCGTTCATTTTTTCTTTCAGCCCAGAGGCTGAACGGAAAAAAAATCTCATTATCCGTATGCTCCATATAATGAGAATAGCAGAAACTCCTAATGCTGGCCATACATGTAATGATTGCAGTGACTCTCAAATGCCATGGCAGTACAAAAACCCCACATGTGACCCCATTTTGGAAAGAAGACACCCCAAGGTATTCGCTGAGGGGCATATTGAGTCCATGAAAGATTGAACTTTTTGTCACAAGTTAGTGGAAAGGGAGACTTTGTGAAAAAAACAACAAAAAAAATCAAATTCCGCTAACTTGTGCAAAAAAAAAAAAATCTTCTATGAACTCGCCATGCCCCTGACAGAATACCTTGGGGTGTCTTCTTTCTAAAATGGGGTCACATGTGGAGCATTTATACTGCCCTGGCATTTTAGGGGCCCTGAAGCGTGAGAAGAAAAATGCGTAAAAATACCGTCCTAAAAGGTACTCATTGGATTTAGGGCCGATTTGCGCAACTTGGCTGCAAAAAAGTGGCACACATGTGGTATCGCTGTACTCAGGAGAAGTAGGGCAATGTGTTTTGGGGTGTAATTTTACATATACCCATACTGGGTGTGAAAAATATCTCTGTAAATGACAACTTTTTAAAAAAAAATTATACAAAGTTGTCATTTACAGAGATATTTTTCACACCCAGTAGGGGTATAGGTAAAATACGCCCCAAAACACATTGCCCTACTTCTCCGAGTATGGCGATACCCCATGTGTGCCACTTTTGCAGCCAAGATGCAAAGGGGCCCTAAATCCAATGAGTACTTCTAGGATTTCACAGGACATTTTTACGCATTTGGATTCCAAACTGCTTCTGACTTTTAGGGGCCCCTAAAATGCCAGGGCAGTAAAAATACCACACAAGTGACCCCATATTAGAAAGAAGACACCCCAAGGTATTCTGTGAGGGGTATGGTGAGTTCATGTAAAATTGTATTTTTTGGCACAAGTTAGTGGAATATGAGACTTTGTAAAAAGAAAAAAAAAAATCAATTTCCGCTAACTTGTGCCAAAAAATAAAAACTTTCATGAACTCACTATGCCCATCAGCGAATACCTTGGGGTGTCTACTTTCCGAAATGGGGTCACTTGTGTGGTATTTTTACTATCCTGGCATTTTAGGGGCCCCTAAAGTGAGAGAAGCAGTTTGGAATCCAAATGCGTAAAAATGTCCTGTAAAATCCTAAAGGTACTCATTGGATTTAGGGCCCCTTTGAGCATCTTGGCTGCAAAAAAGTGCACACATGGGGTATCGCCGTACTCAGGAGAAGTAGGGCAATGTGTTTTGGGGTGTATGTTTACATATACCCATGCAGGGTGTGAGAAATATCTCTGTAAATGACAACTTTAAAAAAAAATGTATACAAAGTTGTCATTTACAGAGATATTTTTCACACCCAGTAGGGGTAAATGTAAAAAGACACCCCAAAACACATTGCCCTACTTCTCCCGAGTACGGCAATACCACATGTGTGGCACTTTTTTGCAGCCAAGATGCGCAAATGGGCCCTAAATCCAATGAGTACCTTTAGGATTTTACAGGACATTTTTACGCATTTGGATTCCAAACTGCTTTTGACGTTTAGGAGCCCCTAAAATGCCAGGGCAGTAAAAATACCACACAAATGACCCCATTTCGGAAAGAAGACACCCCAAGGTGTTCTGTAAGGGGTATGGTGAGTTCACGTAAAATTGTATTTTTTGGCACAAGTTAGTGGACTTTGTAAAAAAAATAAAAATCCATTTCCCCTAACTTGTGACAAAAAATAAAAACTTCTATGAACTCACTATGCCCCTCGGTGAATACCTTAGGGTGTCTACTTTCGAAAATGGGGTCATTTATGGGGTGTTTCTACTGTCTGGGCATTGTAGTACCTCTGAAAACAGGACAGGTGCTCAGAAAGTCAAAGTGCGGAAATTTACTTTTTTGCACCATAGTTTATAAACGCTATAACTTTTACCCAAACCAATAAATATACACTATTTATCAAAGACATGTAGAACAATAAATTTAGAGAAAAATTTATAGAGAAATGTAGTTTTATTTGATAAATTTTCCAACATAAAGTGAAAAATATCATTTTTTTGCAAAAATTTCATCAAAAAAAGTAAAAATTTCAGCAAGAAAGAAATAGCACCAAATGAAAGCTCTATTAGTGAGAAGAAAAGGAGGTAAAATTCATTTGGGTGGTAAGTTGTATGACGGAGCAATAAACGGTGAAAGTAGCGTAGTGCAGAATTGTAAAAAGTGGCCTGGTCTTTAAGGGTGTTTAAGCTAGTGGGGCTGAGGTGGTTAATAGTGTACGGCAAAGGAAATATTATTTTCTGCGGTGAAATTTAGTTGCAAATAATAGAAATACAGTAAAACTGTTGTTCCAGCTGTTGCAGGCTTCGTTTAAATCTGTCTGTAAAAGGGTATATTATTTTCTGGGGTGAAAGTCAGTAGCAAAAATAGAAATACAGTTAATCTGGTGTCTCAGCAGTCGCTGGCCAAGTATAATAGTGTACGGCAAAGGATTTATTTTTTTTCTGGGGTGAAATTCAATTGCCAAAATAGCAATACCGTAAATCAGTAGTTTCAGCTGTGGCTAGCCAAGTTTAATAGTGTCCGCCATATGATATATTTTGTTCTGGGTTGAAATTTAGTTGCAAAAATAGAAATACAGTAAAACTGTTGTTCCAGCTGTTGCAGGCTTCGTTTAAATCTGTCTGTAAAAGGATATATTATTTTCTGGGGTGAAAGTCAGTAGCAAAAATAGAAATACAGTAAATCTGCTGTCCTAGCAGTGGCTGGCCAAGTTTAATAGTGTACGGCAAAGGATATATTTTTTTTGTTTCTGGGGTGAAATTCAATTGCCAAAATAGCAATACCGTAAATCAGTAGTTTCAGCTGTGGCTAGCCAAGTTTAATAGTGTCCGCCATATGATATATTTTGTTCTGGGTTGAAATTTAGTTGCAAAAATAGAAATACAGTAAAACTGTTGTTCCAGCTGTTGCAGGCTTCGTTTAAATCTGTCTGTAAAAGGATATATTATTTTCTGGGGTGAAAGTCAGTAGCAAAAATAGAAATACAGTAAATCTGCTGTCCTAGCAGTGGCTGGCCAAGTTTAATAGTGTACGGCAAAGGATATATTTTTTTTCTTGGGTGAAATTTAATTGCCAAAATAGCAATACCCTGAATCTGGTGTTCCAGTTGTTGCAGGCCTAGTTTAAATCTGTCCGTAAAAAGGTATATTTTTTCTGGGGTGAAATTCAGTTGCCAAAATAGAAATACAGTTAATCAGGTGTTCCAGCTGTGATTGGACAAGTTTAATAGTATCCATCAAAGGATAGATTTTGTTCTGGGGTGAAATTCACTTGCCAATATAGCAATCCCCTGAATCTGGTGTTCCAGCTGTTGCAGGCCAAGTGTTAATCTGTCTGTAAAAGGGTATATTACACTCAAGTTGTATATACAAGTGCTGAGAGGGTCATCCTCAATAACTTCACATGCTACTGTGCATCTCCCATTGTATTTCTGTCCGTTAAAGGGTATATTACACATAGTGTTAAAATGCAATTGCTGAAGGTATAATCCTACACATTTTTTCACACGCTACTGTGCATCTCCAAGTGTAAATCTGTCCATAAAAGGATACCTTTCATCCAGGGCCTAAATACTAGGCCTACAATTGATATTCCCTTAAATCAGTGGTTACTGCTGTGCCTGGATTAGTGTAATACGATACATAAATTAATAGGCAGATAGTGTAAGGTGCCTGTAAAAAAACGCCTGATTTTGAAATCAATACATTGGGCCAAATATTTTTTTTCTTATTGTGGTGCTTGGTGAACAGTAAAAATGAGGAAAACATCTAGTAAGGGACACGGACGCGGTCGTGGTAGTGATAGTGGACCCTCTGGTGCTAGGAGAGGACGTGGCCATTCTGCCACAGCCACACATCCTAGTGAACCAACTACCTCAGGTTCCAGTACCAGCCAGAATTTACAGCGATATTTTGTGGGGTCCAATGCCGTTCTAAGGATGATAAGGCCTGAGCAGGTACAGGCGCTAGTCAATTGGGTGGCCGACAGTGGATCCAGCACGTTCACAACATTATCTCCCACCCAGTCTTCTGCAGAAAGCGCACAGGAGGCGCCTGAAAACTAAGCCCATCAGTCTGTCACATCACCCCCATGCATATCAGGGAACTGTCTAAGCCTCAAGTTATGCAGCAGTCTCTTATGCTGTTTGAAGACTCTGCTGGTAGGGTTTCCCAAGGGAATACACCTAGCCCTTCCCCAGTGGTGGAAGACATAGAATGCACTGATGCACAACCACTTATGTTTCTTGATTATGAGGACATGGGAATACCACTTCATCGGAGTCCGCACGTCTCTGATGATGACGAAACACAGGTGCCAACTGCTGCGTCTTTCTGCAGTGTGCAGACCGAACAGGAAGTCAGGGAGGAAGACTGTGTGGAAGATGATGCAGGGGACGATAAGGTCCTAGACCCCATATGGAATGAAAGTCGTGCTACTGACTTTCATAGTTCAGAGGAAGAGGCAGTGGTGAGACCGAGCCAACAGCGTAGCAAAAGAGGGAGCAGGGGGCAAAAGCAGAACATCTGCCGCCAAGAGAGTTCGCCTGCTACTGGCCACTGCCACCAGGGACCGAGCACCCCAAAGGCAGCTTCAAGGAGTTCCCTGGCATGGCACTTCTTTAAAAAATGTGCTGACGACAAGACCCGAGTGGTTTGCACGCTGTGCCATCAGATCCTGAAGCGAGGCATTAACGTTCTGAACCTTAGCACAACCTGCATGACAAGGCATCCACATGCAAAACATGAACTGCAGTAGAGTAAACACCTTAAAAGCAAGGAACTCACTCAGGCTACCCCTACTCGCTCTTCTGCTGCTGCCACGGCCTCTTCCTCCGCCTCGGGAGGAATGTTGGCACCTGCCGCCCACCAAACAGAGGATGTGTCACCGACACCACCACCTGTGTCACCAAGCATCTGCACCATGTCACACGGCAGCGTTCAGCTCTCGATCTCACAAACCTTGGAGAGAAAGCGTAAATTCCCACCTAGCCACCCTCGAGTCCTGGGCCTGAATACCAGCATTTCTAAACTCCTGGCTTTTGAAATGCTGTCATTCAGACTGGTGGACACAGACAGCTTCAAACAGCTGATGGCCATGGCTGTCCCACAGTATGTTGTTCCCAGCCGCCACTACTTCTCTAAGACAGCCATGCCTTCCCTGAACAACCAATTATCTGATAATGCACTGCGCAACACCATCTGTTGCAAGGTTCACCTAACCACAGATACGTGGAGCAGTAAGCACGGCCAGGGACGCTATATCTCCCTAACTGCGCACTGGGTAAATGTAGTGGCGGCTGGGGCCTAGGCGGAGAGTTCCTTGGCGCACGTCCTTCCGCCGCCAAGGATCGCAGGGCATTATTCTTTGCCTCCTGTAGCCTCCTCCTCCTCCTACTCTCTTTCCTCCTCCTCTGCTTCCACCAGCTCATCCAGTCAGCCACACACCTTCACCACCAACTTCAGCACAGCCCGGGGTAAACGTCAGCAGGCCATTCTGAAACTCATCTGTTTGGGGGATAGGCCCTACACTGCGCAGGAGTTGTGGCGGGGTATTGAACAACAGACTGACGAGTGGTTTCTGCCGGTGGGCCTCAAGCCCGGCCTTGTGGTGTGCAATAATGGGCGAAATCTCGTCGCAGCTCTGGGACTAGCCGGTTTGACGCACATCTTTTGTCTGGCGCATGTGCTGAATTTTGTGGTGCAAAAGTTCATTCACAACTATATGTCAGAGCTGCTGCATTAAGTGCGGGCCGTCTGTGCGCGCTTCTGGCTTTCACATCCTGCCGCTGCTCGCCTGTCTGTTCTACAGCGTAGCTTTGGCCTTCCCGCTCACCGCCTCATATGCGACGTGCCCACCAGGTGGAACCATGGTGGAGCCATAGTGGAGTTTCAGCTGCAGCACGCACGCGTCAGTCGCACTGCCGTACAGCACCACTTCACCACCAATGATTGGGCCTCCATGCGAGACCTGTGTGCCCTGTTGCGCTGTTTCGAGTACTCCACCAACATGGCCAGTGGCGATGACACCGTTATCAGCGTTATAATACCACTTATATGTCTCCTTGAGAAATTGCTCAGGGCGATGATGGAAGAGGAGGTGACCCAGGAGGAGGAGGATGAGGGGCTGCATGCTGCAGTGCCTGCACATTGACAACAGAGTTGCCCACATTTTAACGTGTGCGGACTACTGGGTTGCCACCCTGCTGGATTCCCGGTACAAAGAAAATGTGCCCACCTTACCTCCTGCACTAGAGCGTGAAAGGAAAATGCGCGATTACAAGCGCACGCTGGTAGACGCGCTCCTGAGAGCATTCCCAAATGTCACAGGGGTACAGTTGGAAGCCCAAGGCGAAGGCAGAGGAGGAGCAAGAGGTCGCCAACGCAGCTGTGTCACGGCCAGCTGCTCTGAGGGCAGGGTTAGCATGGCAGAAATGTGGAAAAGTTTTGTCCCCACGCCGCAGCTAACTGCACCACCACCTGATACGGTACGTGTTAGCAGGAGGCAGCATTTCACTAACATGGTTGAAGAGTATGTGTGCACACCCCTTCACGTATTGACTGATGGTTAGGCCCCATTCAACTTCTGGGTCTCCAAATTGTCCACGTGGCCAGAGTTAGCATTTTTTGCCTTGGAGGTGCTGGCCTGCCCGGCGGCCAGCGTTTTGTCTGAACGTGTATTCAGCACGGCAAGGGGCGTCATTGCTGACAAACGCAGCCGTCTGTCCACAGCCAACGTGGACAAGCTGACGTTCATTAAAATGAACCAGGCATGGATCCCACAGGACCTGTCCCTCCTTTGTGCAGAATAGACATTTATAACTGCCTCCCCGTCAACTATGTATTCTTGTACTCCAGGGCACTTCTTTATTGAATCCTCATTTTTTTAACTTTACCATGATCTTGCGGTGCAACCCAAAGTTGAATAACCCTCTCCTCAATCTGGGCGCCGGGGCCTAAATAACTGAAAGTGGCCTGTTACAATGGTGGGTGACATGAAGCCTGAACCTCTGCCATACGACCTCTCTCCTCTGTCTGGGTGCTGTGGGCTAAATATCTGGAAGTGGCCTTCTCCAGTGGTGGGTGATATGACGCCTTATTCCTTGCTGTGGGACCTCTCTCCTGTGTCTGGGTGCTGTGGCCTAAATAACTGAAAGTGGCCATCTCCAGCGGTATGTGACATGACGCCTTATTCCTTGCTGTGAGACCTATCTCTTTTGTCTGGGTGCTGGGGCCTAAATAACTGAAAGTGGCCTTCTCCAGTGGTGGGTCATATGACGCCTTATTCCTTGCTGTGGGACCTCTCTCCTCTGTCTGGGTGCTGGGGCCTAAATAACTGAAAGTGGCCTTCTCCAGTGGTGGGTGATATGACGCCTTATTCCTTGCTGTGGGACCTCTCTTCTTTCTTGGTGCTGGCGCCTAAATAACTCAATGTGGCCTTCTCCAGTGGTGTGTGATATGACGCCTTATTCCTTGCTGTGGGACCTCTGTCTGGGTGCCGGGTCCTAAATAACTGAAAGTGGCCTGTTACAATGGTGGGTGACATGAAGCCTGAACCTCAGCCATGCGACCGCTCTCCTCTGTCTGGGTGCAGTGGACGAAATATCTGTAAGTGGCCTTCTCCAGTGGTTGGTGATATGACGCCTTATTCCTTGCTGTGGGACCTCTCTCCTCTGTCTGGGTGCCGGGTCCTAAATAACTGAAAATGGCCTGTTACAATAGTGGGTGACATAAAGCCTGAACCTCTGCCATGCGACTTCTCTCTTCTGTCTTGGTGCCGGGTCCTAAATAACTGAAAGTGGCCTGTTACAATGGTGGGTGATATGAAGCCTGAACCTCTGCCATGCAACCTCTCTCTTCTGTCTTGGTGCCGTGGGCTAAATATCTGGAAGTGGCCTTCTCCAGTGGTGGGTGATATGACGCCTTATTCCTTGCTGTGGGACCTCTCTTCTCTGTCTGGGTGCTGGGCCCTAAATAACTGAAAGTGGCCTTCTCCAGTTGTGGGTGATATGACGCCTTTTTCCTTGCTGTGAGACCTCTCTCCTCTATCTGGGTGCTGGGGCCTAAATAACTGAAAGTGGCCTTCTCCAGTGGTGGGTGATATCAAGCCTGATTTTATGCTATGGGACCTCTCTCCAATTAATATACGTAAATTTTAATTTATTTTAATTTATTTTAATTCATTTCCCTATCCACATTTGTTTGCAGGGCATTTATCTACATTTTGCTGTCTTTTGCAGCCCTCTAGCCCTTTCCTGGACAAAATTATACAGCCTTTTTAGTGCCCAAAAGTTTGGATCCCCATTGACTTATATGGGGTTCGGGTTTGGGATGAAGTTCGGGTCGAGTTCTCGAACCCGAACATCCAGGTGTTCGCTCAGCTCTAGCTACTGGGACCTAAAGTGGTTGGTTCACTCGGACATGTAGCTGTGGCAGAACGGCCACGTCCTCTCCCAGGGTCCACTAACACCACCACGACCATGTCCGCTTCCCTTATTAGATGTTTTCCTCATTGTTACCGTTCGCCACAATAACGAAAAACTAAGTTGGCCCAATGTATTGAGTTCAAATTAAGGCCTTTTTTACAGGCACATAACACTATCTAGCTATTTATGTACCGTTTTACACTAATACAGGCACAGCAGAAACCACAGATTTAAGGGAATATCAATTTTAGGCCTAGTATTTAGGCCCTGGCTGAAAGGTATCCTTTTACGCACAGAAATACACTTGCAGATGCATAGCAGTGTGCGCAAATATAGAGAATTAAGGCCTCTTTCACACTTGCGTTCTGAGGATCCGGCGGGCACTTCCGTCCCGCCGGATCCATCAGTACGCAAGTCGCCTAAAAGCATTAGAAGACTGATCAGGATCCTGATCAGTCTTCGAAATGCTTTCAGGTTACTATGGCAGCCAGGACGCTATTAAAGTTCTGGTTGCCATAGTAGGAGCGGGGAGCGGGGGAGCGGTATACTTACAGTCCGTGCGGCTCCCGGGGCGCTCCTGAATGACGTCAGAGCGTCCCATGCCCATGGATCACGTGATCCATGCGATCACGTGATCCATGCGTGTGGGGCGCCCTGACGTCACTCTGGAGCGCCCTGGGAGCCGCACGGATGGTAAGTATACTGCTCCCCCGCTCCCCACTACATTTTACCATGGCAACCAGGACTTTAGCGTCCTGGCTGCCATGGTAACAATTGAGAAAAAGCTAAAAGTCGGATCCGGCGATGTGCCGAAACGACGTTTAGCTTAAGGCCGGATCCGGATTAATGCACTTCAATGGGCATTAATTCCGGATCCGGCGTTACGGCATGTCTTCCGGATTTTTGGACGGAGACAAATCCGCAGCATGCTGAGCTTTTGTCAACGTCCAAAAAACGTTTACATACTGAGCGGAAGACATCCTGATGCATCCTGAACGGATTGCTCTCCATGCAGGATGCATTAGGTTAATCCTGATCAGTATATTTCCGTCCTAGAGCCCCGAGGACGGAACTCTAGGACGGAAAGCAAAAACGCTAGTGTGAAAGGGGCCTAAGAGTTCAGGCCTTGTATTTAGATGCTGAGTGTAATATACCCTTTTTACGGAAAGAAATACACTTGCCGATGCACAGCAGCGTGTGCAAATATAGAGGATTTATCTTTCAGGCCTTGTATTTGGATGCAGAGTGTAATATACTCTTTTACGGACCAAAGTACGCTTGCAGATGCACAGCAGTGTGTTCAAATATAGAGAATTTAGCTTTCAGTCCTTGTATTTAGACCCTGAGAGTCATATACCCTTTTACGGACAGAAATAAACTTGCAGATGCACAGCAGCGTGCGCAAATATAGAATATTTATTTTTCAGGCATTGTATTTAGATGCTGAGTGTAATAAAACCTATTACGGACAGAATTACACTTGGAAAGGGACCGCGGGAAGCACAGATGTTTGGAATTTCTTTTTCAGGGATTATATTTAACCCCAGAAAAAAATCTATCAAAAAAATCTATCCTTTTACGGACAGTATTACACTTGGCCAGCCACAGCTGAAACCCCAGATTTAGGGGATTGGTATTTTGGGAATTGAATTTCACCCCTCAATAAAATATAGCAATTTCTATCCTATGTTTCAAGGTGTGACAATAAACACAATCCCTGATGTAGGATATTGAAAAAAAAGCCTACTATTGAACCCAAAAATGTATGTTGAACTTTGTGGCAGCTCAAAACATGTGCAGGTGCACCAAAAGATCATAAAATGGTCGCCGATCACCCCAGAAAAAAGTGACAGAAAAACGCTCTGGGCAGCCTTAAAGCCAGTGAGCAATGAACTAACAGAAGTTGAATGATTCACAGCTGTAGATCAATCACTTCATTAACCACCTCAGCCCCCTTAGCTTAAACACCCTTAATGACCAAACCACTTTTTACAATTGTGCACTACACTACTTTCACGGTTTATTGCTCGGTCATACAGCTTACCACCCAAATGAATTTTACCTCCATTTCTTCTCACTCATACAGCTTTCATTTGGTGGTATTTCATTGTTGCTGACATTTTAACTTTTTTTGATATTAATAAAAAATTACCGAAATTTTTGCAAAAAAATGACATTTTTCGCTATCTGTTGTAAAATATAAAAAAAAAACTACATTTCTATATAAATTTTTCGCTAAATTTATTGTTCTACATGTCTTTGATAAAAAAAAATGCCATAAGTGTATATTTATTGGTTTGAGTAAAAGTTATAGCGTTTACAAACTATGGTGCAAAAAAGTGAATTTCCGCATTTTGAAGCAGCTCTGACTTTCTGAGCACCTGTCATGTTTCTTGAGGTGCTAGAATGCCAGGATTGTATAAATACCCCCCAAATAACACCATTTTAGAAAGAAGACACCCCAAAGTATTCACGGAGGGGCATGGTGAGTTCATGTATGATTTTTTTTTTTTCACAAGTTAGCGAAAAATGACACTTTCTGAGAAAAAAATTAAATAAAGTTTCCATTTCTGCTAACTTCTGGCAAAAAAAACTAAAATCTCCCACGGACTCACTATGCCCCTCAGTGAATACCTTGGGGTGTTTACTTTGCGAAATGGGGTTATTTGTGGGGTGTGTTTACTGTTCTGGCATTTTGGGCGGAGCTAAATTGTGAGCAACATTGTAAGCGGAAATTGACTTTTTTTTTTTTTCTTACAAAGTCTCATATTCCACTAACTTGTGACAAAAAATTAAATTTTAAATGAACTCACCATAACCCTCACAGAATACCTTGGGGTGTCTTCTTTCTAAAATGGGGCCACATGTGGGGTATTTATACTGCCCTGGCATTTTTGGGTCCTAAAGCGTGAGAAGTAGTTTGGAATCCAAATGCGTAAAAATGCACTTCTTCTCACGCTTTAGGGCCCCTAAAATGCCAGGGCAGTATAAATACCCCACATGTGACCCCAAATTGGAAAGAAGACACCCCAAGGTATTCCGTGAGGGGCATGGCGAGTTCATAGAAGATTTTTTTTGTGGCACAAGTTAGCGGAAATTAACTTTTTTATTTATTTTTTTTTCTTACAAAGTCTCATATTCCACTAACTTGTGACAAAAAATAAAATTTTACATGAACTCACCATACCCCTCACGGAATACCTTGGGGTGTCTTCTTTCCAAAATGTGGGGAAAGGACATAGGAGTGCTTGCGAAGTAAGGCCCCATTCACACGTCCGCAAAAATGTCCGCATCTATTCCGCAATTCTGCGGAATAGATGCGGACCTATTCAGTGTGAATGGGGCCGGCGGTGATGCGGAGAGCACACTATGTGCTCTCCGCATCAGCATTTGCGGAGCTGTGGCTGCAAACTTCCAGGTTTTGGCCCCGAAACATCCAGCCGCGGCTCCGCAAAAGATAGAGCATGTCCTATTCTTGTCCGCAATTGCAGACAAGAAAAGGCATTTTCTATATAGTTCTGGCAATGTGCGGATCAGCAAAATGTGGAAAGCACATTGCCGGTGTCCGTGTTTTGCGGATCCGCAGATCCGCAAAACACATACGGACATCTGAATGAGCCTTGCAAGGGGGTGATTAGTGACAGGGAGGTGACAGGGGGTGATCAGGGGGGTGACATGGGGTGATCAGGGGTTAATCAGTGACGGGGGGTGTTGGTGTGTGGTGATTGGTGCACTTACATAGCTTACATAGGGTGCTTGGATGCCATGTGGCAGATCATGCTGGTGGTGGTGAGGTTGCTAGTGTTCACGCCCCGGCTCATTTTGGTATGGCACAGGTTCCAAACTACTCTTTTGTCGTCTGCACTTTCCTCAAAAAAGCGCCATACTGCAGAACACCTACCCCTTGCCAAGGTAGATTTACGAATGGGGTGCTCGGTGTAACGGTTGCGGACGTGTTTGGTGTGGGCTGACTTCTCCCTTTTGCAACCCCACTGTCTCTTCCAGACTGTTGCGGTACTGCGGATCCCTCCCCCTCTGTACTGCTATCCTCGCTCGGCTTTTCACCTTTCCATGTTGGGTCAGGTACCTCCTCGTTCACCACCTCCTCTTCCACTTCCTCACTCTGCTCATCCTCCTGATTTGACCTAACCACAACCTCACTGATTGACAACTGTGTCTCATCATCATCCACCTCATGAACGAATTATTGCCATTCACCACCGTCATCTTCTTGAGACTTTGAAGGCTCAAGAGGTTGGGATTCAGGGCCCATATCTCAGGTACCTCTTCAAGTGTGCTGGGCGCGAGGGCCAAATCTAACAGTGGCACTGGAAAGAGCTCCTCTGAATATCCGAGTGTGGGATCACTCGTTTGGCAAGCCTCTCCATGGTGGGAGGAAGAATGATCAGAGTGAGGATTCGGTTAACCAGACTCTTGGCTACAGAGACTAGACGAGAGGGTGGTGCTTAACTGACTGGGAAGCATTATATTCAGCAATCCAACCGTCCAACTGTTCACACTGGTCCGACTTGGGCAGTGTCGTACTGCGTCGCCCTGCTAAGTTGGACATGAAGCTGGGTACAGTGGATTTTTTTTCTGGTGCACTGGCAGCAGGCAGTTTCCTTGTGCCCAGGGCCACACCCACTTCCCCATCCCTTACTGCTCGCCTTCTTCATATTAATGGCTTTGTCAAAAGATATGGCGATTTTTTTACTGTCCGATAAAGACAATGTTTTGGGAGGCCTGACTGGATATGTCACATAAAACAGAATTTTAACAATATTTAAGGCCCAGATTAATCGAATTTTAAATACAATGTATTCAGATGCCAGACTTTATATGTCCCCCCAAAAAAACAGAATATGAACAGTATATTATGCCCAGATTAATGAAATTGGAAATACAGAACCTGTTTTGGGATAACTACATGTCACCGAAACCCCCAGAAAATGGACAGTATATTATTGACAGATTAATGTAATGTTACATACAGACAATGTACTCAGATGCCGGACTGTATGGGTCACCAAAAACACAAACATTTTGACAATATTTTAGGCCCAGATTAATATAATTTTAAATACAGCCAATGTATTCAGATGCCAGACCGTATATGTCACAAAAAAAAAAAAAATATACTGAATATGGACGGTACATTACGCCCAGATTAATGTAATCGGAAATACAGAACCAGTTTTGTGATGACGGACACTATATGTCACAGAAAGCGACAGAAAACATACAGTATATTATAGCCAGATTAATGTAATTTTAAATTCAGATACTGTTTTGGCATGCCGGACAGTATATGTCACAGAAATCCATAGAATATGGACACTATTAGACCCAGTTTAATGGAATTTGCGCTACGGACACTGTTTGCTGATGTAATGTAGTATTTTCACACAAAGCCAGATTATTGCCAGATTATTGCAGACACAGTCTGAGGATGATGTACACTATTTTGCAACTTTTTAAATAGTCGCAATAGTAAATCTGTCTAGAGATTTATTTACATAAGAAAACATGCCCACTTTCATAAAAATGGAGAGCTTAGTGCAGAGCTTGAAAGAGTTGCAAAAATGTGCAATTTTACTGATTGTGCTTTTTTTGCGACTTTTTCACTGCATTAAAGTGACTTTAGCTAATGATAAATCTGGCCTTATATGTCACTAATAGGTACATAATAAAAATGTTTTGCTGCTGTCAAACACACTCAGTAGTCCTAAAAAAGACTTTGGGGTTTTGGAAAAGCTTCTGGTAGAAAAAACTGCTTATTTCTCTCCCTGCACTATCTGTCCCTTCAGAAGCACTGTCCCTGAGACTGCAAGAGTTAAATTGATTGCTGCTGTAAAACGCACACAAACGCACTGTTGTCCTTAAGAGGACATTTGGGGCTTTGCGAATCTTGTTTCTGATAAAATCTGTTAAAGTATAACTGTCCAATTTTATTTATTTTTTTACTATTGGATTTTGGTGATTAATATCACCTTGTTGGCCCTGTTTTAATTTCTGATTGTTTTATAAATAACCCCTAAAAGCCACCTAAAAGTCCCCAGTATTGGCTATTGTTTCCTGAGATAAAATCAGGTTGCTACGCTCCTTCCGCCTACCAGATGAGGATGGAGCACGCTGTGTGCACTGGGAACTGATAGTGAGTCAACATTGTAAGGGAATGTATAAAAAGCCAGGTTTTTCCTGACAGAAGATAACAGTGCTGGGCTGTGTGTGTGAACTTCTCCACATGCCTTAGCTTGGCAGACACTCCCTTAGCAGTGCTGGACAATGTGGCTGCTCAGTGTATAAATGAAAGCCTTATCTGATAAGAGGAGAGCTTGTAGAAGGACTACAGGCTTCAGCCAGATCTGGGAACTTCACTGCAAGACCCCCCTATACAGAGCTGGTCTTCACTAACTTCACTGCAGGTGTCCTATGGATTAGGCTCAGGGCTGAGGGCGGCCATTTTAACAGAATAGTGAAATTGCAGTTTTATGCAGACTGGTTGCTAAGGGCTGAATCTTATTAAATAAGGGGTAAGTAAGTCTAATAGTTATTGATTCAGGAAAATTATCATATTACTAACTACATATATGAAAACTGAAATTAGGGTCTAAATGTGACAGTTATCCTTTAAATTTCGCTCCCTACTCTGTCTTTCCCTTCCTACACTCTGCTCTCCCTTTCTATGTCTGAGCCGAAGATGCGTCATCGGGTGCTATATATGAAGCGTTCCGGCCAGCCAAACACGGTAATGCCAGCAGCCAACATGGCTACTGCAATTACAGTGAGGGCAGTATTTACCTGCACCTTGATTGGCTGCTTACAACCCGCAAAACGTGCAGGGCGGAGACTTGAGCATGGCGCTCGAGCACATGTGGTATTCGGCCGAGTACCGCCATGTGCCGAGCATACCAATGCTCGAGCTGAACCAGTATTAAGTGGAGCATCCTCGCTCATCAATTATAGTCATATAAGCAAGGTTTTCAATTACTGACTGTCTTCATAACTTCAGATCCTAGAATGAGCAGGAATTTAAATGTATAAAATGCAAGTTTTACAAAATCTTTGCCCACAAAAGCTCTATAACATGCTGCCTGCAACTCAAAAACCTGATGTTAAACATGAAAGGTTCCCTTTAAAAATTATTAGAAGAATAATTTCTCTGTAATACAGTTGCCATCTTCTAATGTTTCATATAAGCAAATTGCATTTAAATTAGTTGAGCCAAATTTTGCCACAGCTTTGCTGCATTTATGAAATAACTTTTTATTTGAAATGTCTCTTTCATTATACATTTTAGTTAACATGTAATGGTGTCACTAACTACAGGTACGTTAATTCAATATCTATTTATTTTGCAAAGACAATTTCTTTACTAACAGGCAAAGTCTTCAAATGCCTGAATCAGGGAAGCATTTTGTAATTATTCCCTGCAAACTTTCAAGTCACATCACTTTTACATTATCAACAGAATTTTTGGTAATACTAATTAACTAATAGAAATTATTTGTAAAGAAAGCTAATGCTAAATACTGCTTAAAGGCGTTATCCAATACTACTGTATAAACTGCTCCCCCCATATATCTGGCCCCTCAAGGGAATATACTTACCCCGCTCCGTGCGCCGCTCCTGGTCCCCGCACTGCCGCTGATGGCTCTCACCGAGCGAACAGGAAAACATTCGGTGTCGGGGGGAGGGTGGGAGGGGGTTGGCAGCCAATGGCAGACGGGGACGGGGAAGAGCCTCCCTAGAGTCACCTGCGATGCGAAGCTCGTCCCTGTCAATGCCTGCCATTGGCTGCTCCCCCAAACACCGGATGTTTTCATTTGCGCACGGGGAGAACCAGCTGCGGCGGTGGGGGGACCAGGAGCGGCGCGGGGAGCGGGTTAAGTATATTCACTGTGAGGGGCCCGGCATATGGGGGGCAGTTTATAGTATTGGATAACCCTTTTTATCTTTAACCTCTTCCGGGCACATGGCGAACCGGTACGGCATGTTGTCCCGGTACTTAAGGACACATGACATACCGGTACATCATGTATAGTTCCGATCACCGACACCCCCAGCGGGCGGTGATGAGAACCGGGTGCCTGCTCAAATCCCCCGTGCTCAATACCCCCCCCCACCCCACCCCCCGTGTCAGCGATCGCAGCAAACTGCAGGTCAATTCAGACCTGCGGTTTGCTGCGTTTCTGGGTTATTCGGGTCTCTGGGGACCACATCTGAGGATCCACGTCCGCTTGTGGGACGCGGCCTCCCTACCCACCCCCTTCAGGTACCTATCCCCAGGGGTAAGACCCGTGCCTTTACCAGTGGAAACCTGTTTCTGGTCAGATATAAGGACAAGAGGGATGTCCTTGTACTGTCCACAATTCACGGTAATGGCATCACCCCTGTCCCTGTGCAAGGTACCGCGGCAATGGTCCTCAAGCCCGATTGTATCATTGACTACAATCGGTATATGGGAGGAGTTGATCTCTCTGATCAAGTCCTCAAGCCACATAATGCCATGCGCAAAACCCAGGCATGGTTTAAAAAAGTTGCGGTCTACTTGGTGCAGGTTGCCATGTACAACTTTTTTGTGCTGTCCCGGAGCGCTGGCAACACAGGGACATTGCTTCAGTTCTATGAGGCAGTCCTCAAGGACTTGATCTTTTCTGACCGGGAAAGAGCAGGCCGGAGTACCTCGGGAACTGGAGGCGCCCGGATCGCGCATAGTGATGGAGCATGTGATTGGGCCATGTGATGTGACGTCATCACAGGTCCTTTAGATCATAGATGCTGCAGGGAAAGAGAGGACAGATCGCGACTACGCGATCAAGTGGCTAAGGTAAGTTAACTTTTATTATTTTTAACCCCTTCCTCATCATTTAACAATGCATTCTTTATTAAGAATACTATTATTTCCCCTTATAACCATGTTATAAGGGGAAATAATAGAGATTGGGTCCCGTTGCTAAGCAACAATGCGGGAAAATCGCAACGCATCCGCACTTGGTTGCGGATGCTTGCGATTTTCCCGCATCCCCATTCACTTCTATGGGGCCTGCGTTGCGTGAAAAACGCAGAATATAGAACATGCTGCGATATTCACGCAACGCAGAAGTGATGCGTGAAAATCATCGCTCATGTGCACAGCCCCATAGAAATGAATGGGTCCGGATTCAGTGCGGGTGCAATGCGTCCTCCTCACGCATCGCACCCGCGCGGAAAACTCGCCCGTGTGAAAGGGGCCTTAGACTATGTAGATACAAAAAATGTTTAGTTTGTTTCAAATAGGATAATATAGTGTTGAACCTAAATACATTTTAAAAAAGTAGACAAATTATATATCGCTCCGTCCGTAATAATCTGCTCTATAAAGAAAAACCCATGATAAATTTTTCCATTAATAAAGCAAGGGTTAACAGCCAAATAAAACTTAAAATGTATTGCCCTGATTCTGCAATTTACAGAAACACCCCATATGTGATGGTACACTGCTGTATGGCCAAAAGGCAGGGCGCAGAAGTAAAGGAACGCCATATGGTTCCTGGAAGGCAGATTTATTTTTTTTTTTAGTTTAAAATGTTTATTAAACATTGCAAGTTACAATTAAATTGAGAGCAAAAAACCATTGCGACAGCATACATATACATTGAGAGCAAAAAACCATTGCGACAGCATACATATACATTGTAGGCACAGGTAAAACCGCAAGAGCAGTGAGTTCTGGAAGGCAGATTTTGATGGCCTTTTTTTTCACACCATGTCCCATTTGAAGAATCCCTGATGCACCCCTAGAGTAGAAACCACATAAAAATGACTCCATATAATAAACTACACTCCTCAAGGTATTCAAAACTTATCTTACAAACTTTGTCAACCCTTTAGGTGTTCCTCAAGAGTTTATGGCAAATGGAGACAACATTTCAGAATTTCTATTTTTGGTAACCTTGCGTCACAAGAATGTTACATAGAGCAACCAAAAATCAAATGTACCCTAAAAATAGTCCCAACAAAACAGCCTCCTTATCCCGCAGTTTCTAAAATGGGGTTACTTTTAGGGAGTTTCTACTCCAGGGTGGGGATCAGGAGGGCTTCAAATAGGACATGGTGTAGATAAACCAGTCCAGCAAAATATGCCTTCCAAAAACCACGCGGCGCTCCTTTTCCTCTACGCCCTACCGTGTGGCCATACAGTAGTTTACTACCATATATGGGGTTTTTCTGAAAACTACAGAATCAATGCTATAAAAATAGGGTTTTGTTTGGCTGCTAACCCTTGCTTAGTTACTGGACAAAATGGAATAAAATGGAATATTTGCGAAAAAATCTAAATTCTGACATTTTAGCCCTATTTCCCATTAACTCTTGTGTGAAACACCTAAAGGGTTAACGACGATTGTAAAATCAGTTTTGAATACCTTGAGGGGTGTAGTTTCTAGAACGGGGTCATTTTTGGGTGGTTTCTATTATTTAAGCCTCACAAAGTGACTTCAAACCTGAACTGATCCCTAAAAAGTGAATTTTTTAAAATTTCTGAAAATTTTCAAGATTTGCTTTTGAACTTCTAAGCCTTGTAACATCCCCAAAAACTAAAATGGCTTTCCCAAAATGATCCATACATGAAGTAGACATATGGGGAATGTAAATAAATAACTATTTT
Organism: Bufotes viridis; assembly: GCA_033119425.1. Classification (NCBI taxonomy): domain Eukaryota; kingdom Metazoa; phylum Chordata; class Amphibia; order Anura; family Bufonidae; genus Bufotes; species Bufotes viridis. The sequence goes on from CM065596.1 coordinate 70,951,015, forward strand.
TAGCTGCATTACTATATATTATAGAAACAGAGAAAATGAAACTTGGAAAATTGCAAATTTTTCCAAATTTTAGGTAAATTTTGTATTTTTTCAAAAATAAAAATGAATTTTTTTGACTCCATTTCACCAGTGTCAAGAAGTACAATATGTGACGAAAAAACATTCTCACAATGGCCTGGATAAGTAAAAGCGTTTTATAGTTATTCACACATAAATTGACACTGGTCAGATTTACAAAAAATGGCCTGGTCCTAAGGCGAGGTTCACACTTGAGTGTATTTGATATGCACGTTTTGCGAGCATTTTTGTTGGACGTTTTCGTGGGCGTATTACTGCGTGCTTTTGGAAATAGGAAACGCGCATCGTACGCGTGTTCGTGTGATTGAGCACAGAGGCGGCCAATGAAAAGGTCTGCTAAGGTCACCTGCCATGTGCGAAATGCGCGTCTGTACGCATGTTTTTAAGATGCAAACGTCCATTTTGCCGCATTCCCGTTGAAGCCTATGGGTGCGAACGCGCAACAATACGCCTCAAAGATGCTTCTGTACTTCTTTGGGTGTAGGGTGTTTTACAGCACGTTTGTACGCACTGTAAAACGCGCAGGTGAGAACCATGCCCACAGGTAAACATGGGTTTTCGCCTGTTGAGCGTTTTACAGCGCGTAGGAACGCGCTGTAAAACGCTCAGGTGTGAATCAGGCCTTAGGGTGAAATAAGGTGCATAAGGGGTTAATCTACTGCTGCAAGACTTTAAATCTGTAACCCAATGTATTAAAGCACTGAGTAACATCGCAACTGAGTTACATCGCAGAATGCTGTGACCGTGCTGTCATTAGACAAGAATTCCCGAAGTCAGTAGGAGTGGTCAGGCTCACAGTGTTAAATGTAAAAGCCAGGGAAAAAAAAGGATCCAAGGTGGAGTTCAATCCCAGATGCCTTCACCTCGTAAAGGGCTCTGCGGATATCCAGAAATACATATAATCGTGAAATACCGTTGAGACACTTTTCCCACTTAATTTCACCAGTCTACTTACTAGATGCCGGCAGATCTTATGTAGTGGTAAATCTCAATTGTGGTGTCTTTCTTCAGCAATATATATACTTCATGCACTATAAGGCAATAAAACACTCCGCTGGTGCAGTAATTTCTTAAAACATAATTGCCGATTTTTAATATATACTCACAAGAGTCAGAATTAAAACAGCATTAAACACATCCAGTCGCTTGCCCGACCCGGGTTTCACTCACAGAGCTTCGTCAGGGCGTCTACTTCCTCCCCCACCCCATCCTCTTTTTAAACCATTTCCTGCTCTTTTTAACCCTTACTTATCAAGGATAAACCATAAAAATGCCTGATTCAATGGAAACTATAAAGTGCAATTCGCATGATGCGATTTCTCCTCCCTGAACTATTCGCATGTTCCGATTATTCTAAAAACTATTTTATGCAGGCGTGTTCACAAACTTGATCTGATGTCAAAATCAACATTTAAACCTTTAGGCTGCAAGGTTCCCAACTCATAAATCCAGCGTGCCTCGCATCGATCTATTTTGGACATATAATCACCACCCCTCCAGTTCTTTTCAACCAGCTCCAATCCCATAAATCTCAAGCCACAGGGATTTTTTTTGATGTCTTAATTTGAAATGTCTAGAAACTCCATGTGTTTCAAGACCTTTTTTTATATTATTCACGTGTTCGTATAGTCGTGTTTTGATCTTGCGTGTGGTCCTGCCCAAATACTGGAGGCCACACGGGCACTCCAGCATGTAAACAGCCCCAATACTTTCACATGACAAATTGCCTTTTATTTTTAGATCTAAATTTTTTGAATTAGAGTGGACTATTGCTGTTTTACTTTCTCTTTCCTTCGAATGCCTTGATTTACACGCAGCGCAAAAACCGCACCAATTAAAGCAATTGCGCGTTTTGCCCTTTTTATCTTCTGGGATCGCACTATGTACGATTTTATTCTTTATATTCGGGGCCTTTTTGAACACTATTTTCGGTCTCTCTGGGATTTTTGTTCCTATGACTGGGTCATTTCTGAGAATAGCCCAATTTTTCTTAATTATGTTTTTCAATTGATTCGCTTGGGTGTTATATCCTGTCATGAAGCAGAAATTAAAGTCAGCTGTAATTTTCTCTTTTTTGTTTCTCTCACTTCCTTTCTCTATATTCTCACTATAGCTTGCTAGTTCTTTTTCACAATAACCCTTTTCTATAAACCTCTTCTGTATGATGCGGCTCTGTTCCCTAAAAACCGCAACGTCTGAACAATTCCGGTGAATTCTTGCGATCTGACCCTTAGGGATGTTCTTAAGCCATGGATGGTAATGGCAACTGTCTGTACTGATATATCCATTAACATCTGTCTTTTTAAAAAAGGTTTTAGTTTTGAAAATTCCATCTTGTACATAAATTGTCAGATCTAAAAAATCCACCGCAACTTGACTTATGTAACTAGTGAATCTTAAGTTCCACTGATTGTCATTCAAATGTTCAATAAATTCTCGCAAACCCTCTTCTTTTCCTTCCCAAACCAGCAGGCAGTCATCGATATATCTTTTCCAGATGTTCAATTTGCCCTTCTCTCCAACTTTGCCAAGTATTGGATCAATAAAAACTTTCTCCCAGGCTGTCATAAAAATATTCGCGAAACTGGGGGCGAATTTCGCCCCCATCGCCGTCCCGACTTGCTGCACATAATAAGTTCCTTTGAAGCAGAAATAGTTGTGCTCCAAGCAAAATTGCACACATTCTAATATAAAATTAGACTGTTCAGGATTCATTGATGCGTCCCCATCTAAAGCATCTTTGACTGCACGCAACCCCAAATCTTTTGGTATAACAGTGTATAGGGAACAAACATCAACTGTTGCGATCCAAATGCTCGCATTCCACTTTTCAGATTGCCTCATTAATTCCAGGACACTACTCGAGTCCTTCAAATAAGAGGGAGCTGCAACTGCATATTTTTGAAGGAATCTATCTACATATTCGGTCACCCTACTGGTCAGGGAATTAATTCCCGACACAATGGGGCGCCCCGGTGGATTAACTGTGTCTTTGTGAAGCTTGGGTAATTGATATATTACTGGCGTGACTGGGTTCTTAATCTGTAAATATTCCAGTTCCCTCTTATTCAAGATTCCTCGATCATGTCCTTTTTTTAACATTTGATACAGTTTTATTTTGTAATTTTCTACCGGATTATTCTTAAGTCTTGCATAAGTTATCTGGTCTGACAACTGTCTTTCAATTTCTGCTTCATATTTTTCGCGATCCAATACGACCACCCCTCCCCCCTTATCTGCTGGTTTCACAACTATTTTCCGATTTCCCTCTAATGTTTTCAGTGCTTTCACTTCTCCTTTTGTTAAGTTATAAGTTTTAGATGAGACTTGTATTTTTTCAACATCATTGAGCAATGCAGTTTTAAAAGCCTCGATACACTCATTGTTACTGTTTTTTGGGAAGAAAGAAGATCTATTTTTAAGGTCAGTGTGTGTAAATTCATCATCCACTTTCTGGTTTCTCACTTCAGCAGGTTTAGTTTCTAGGAAGTATTTTGCGAGATTGAGTTTTTTTTATAAACCTATGTATATCTAGGAACGAATCAAATTTATTCAGATTTTTTGATGGTGCAAATTTTAGACCCTTTGAGAGTACTCTTTCCTCCTCTTCTCCTAATTTGTAATTACTCAAATTGAAGGTGAATAATATAAAAAAAGGTCTTGAAACACATGGAGTTTCTAGACATTTCAAATTAAGACATCAAAAAAATCCCTGTGGCTTGAGATTTATGGGATTGGAGCTGGTTGAAAAGAACTGGAGGGGTGGTGATTATATGTCCAAAATAGATCGATGCGAGGCACGCTGGATTTATGAGTTGGGAACCTTGCAGCCTAAAGGTTTAAATGTTGATTTTGACATCAGATCAAGTTTGTGAACACGCCTGCATAAAATAGTTTTTAGAATAATCGGAACATGCGAATAGTTCAGGGAGGAGAAATCGCATCATGCGAATTGCACTTTATAGTTTCCATTGAATCAGGCATTTTTATGGTTTATCCTTGATAAGTAAGGGTTAAAAAGAGCAGGAAATGGTTTAAAAGAGGATGGGGTGGGGGAGGAAGTAGACGCCCCTGACGAAGCTCTGTGAGTGAAACCCGGGTCGGGCAAGCGACTGGATGTGTTTAATGCTGTTTTAATTCTGACTCTTGTGAGTATATATTAAAAATCGGCAATTATGTTTTAAGAAATTACTACACCAGCGGAGTGTTTTATTGCCTTATAGTGCATGAAGTATATATATTGCTGAAGAAAGACACCACAATTGAGATTTACCACTACATAAGATCTGCCGGCATCTAGTAAGTAGACTGGTGAAATTAAGTGGGAAAAGTGTCTCAACGGTATTTCACGATTATATGTATTTCTGGATATCCGCAGAGCCCTTTACGAGGTGAAGGCATCTGGGATTGAACTCCACCTTGGATCCTTTTTTTTCCTAGAAGAAGTATACACTAGATTGTTGGACGCGCAGTCTTAACCCCTTTCTTTCTAAACCGCAAAGTGTGAACTGATCTCCACACACATACAAGACCTGCAGCGTAGTACCACTGGATCTTCACTGGTGACTATTAATTGTTTGTAAATGTAAAAGCCAGCAGGGATTGCTCTTCCTTAAGTAAGAGCGTCACCTGCTGGCTGTAAAATTAACCTACAGGCTGTGAATTAACCCCTCTCTTTTTAAATAAATAAAAAGTAAAAAATTAATAATTAATAAATAAAACAGAAAAGAAACAAAAAAGTAATAGCAATAGTTACTAGTACTGTATTAGCAATATTATAGAAGACTATGTACAAACCCATACAAACCACCCCTTTTTCGTAAAAAAAATAGAAATTATTATATTTACATATATTTATTAGTTTTAGCAATAGTACAGTGGAATTTGTGTGTGTAAAACATACAAACATACTCTTTTACTTTTTTTTTTTTTACAAATCTAGGTATTCATTTTAGCTATATTTTGTATAGCAGGGTATTTTTCCAGTATAAAATATACAAATGCATGCAAAAAAATAAATAAAAAATGTCCACATTTCCCCAGGATGAATACCTTAGGGGAACACCATTAAAAAAGTCACTTTGAAGGGGCTTGTAAGGTTTTGGTGCTGTACAACAGTTTTCTTGTAGTACGGTGCTATAGAACCAGCAATAGAAAAATAGGCCGCCAAGATCCAAAATGAGCTCCAGTCTTTTTAAGTCTTGTGGTGGGCCCAGCTAGTAGATAAATTACATAAAATAGTGTCCATTTCCAGTGTACAAGGTTACTGTAATGGTTTTTGTGTTGTCTTGAAACTTTTTAAATAGTTAGGGTAGGCTCACATCATGTTTTTCCCATCTTTTTACCGTATACAAAAAAAGGATACGTTAATCCCTTAGTGACCACCCATATGCCTTTTCACGGCGGTCACTAAGGGGCCTTAGGCTGGGCCGCCGCTTTTTTCACATGAAAGTCACGGCCCTGGTCTAACAGCCTGGACCGGCAGGAGTGCCGATCCGGGTTGTTTAACATGTTACATGCCGTGGTCAATGGCACCCGCCACATGTAAAGTGCTAACAGAGGGAGCAGACTCCCTCTGTCTCCCATCGGCACTCTGCAAATGTGATTGCAAGGTGCCGATGTGTGTGAAGGCTGGCTGGGGTCTCGTGACCAGACTTGAGTAATTTCCAGCAGGTTGCGCCTCTGTGGAGCAGACTGCTGGTCAATCTCAGAATAGCACTGATATTAAAATGCAATACACTACAGGGATAATAATACATTGCATTTTAAAATCAATCAGAATATTGTCTGTTTATATAAAATGTTGTTTGTTATATAAAATCCTTTAAAAAAAATTACCTTTTTTTCCATTGAAAAAAGGCTTGCAAAAAAAAAAAAAAAAATCTCCCCCATATGTTTAATATTCCTGCATCTGTAACGACCCAGCCTACATAAATATCACATAAATTATCCCCTGCGGTAAATGCCATAGACATTTTTTTTTTAAAAAGACAGAATTTCTAATTTATTCTTAGTTGCCACAGAAAAAACGTAATAACAAGCAATCAAAAAGCACTATTTACTCTAATATGATACCAATGAAAAATACAGGTAGTCCCGCAAAAATCATGGAAAGAAAAATAAAAAAGTTGTGGGTCTTGGGATGCAGCAATACAAAAACATTTTTTTCTTAAAAAAGGGGGTTTTATTGCAAAAAAGTTGTAAAATGGAAAAAAAAAACTATATGTATTTGGTATCACTGTAACTGAAGTGACTCAGAGAATAAATATATTATGTTATTTATAACAAAAAATTAACCCCATAAAATTTATAACGGAAAAACGCAGTGGCAGTATTGCTGTTTTTCCCATCTCCCTCCCAGAAAAAGTTAATAAAAGTTAATCAGAAAAATTGCATCATTAAAAACTACAACTTGTCCACAAAAAAACAAGCTATATAGACCAAAAAATAAAAAAGTTATAGCTCTTGGAATGCGACGATGAAAAAAGGTAGAAAAACGCTTGGTCAGTAATGCCCAAAACAGGCTGGTCACTAAGGGGTTAAACGGATTCCTGAGACTCATGCAATACTGTGGCATCCATTCACTATAGAGTTTCATCTTGTTTTTTCTTACTATTATATAAAAAAAAACGTATACATACAGTATATATTTTTTTTACCGGTCTGTGCAGGATACAAAAACGTGGTGTGCTGCGTTTTTGTATCCATTTTTTGTAATGCATATGTCAAACGGAAGCATACAATGTGATGTGAACCCACCTTTAGAAAAAAATTGCTAAGAAAGGAAAAATATATTTTTTTTTTCATAATTTTCTCAATTTTTCCCTAAATATATTTTTTCTGATTAAATCCATCATCTAATGGCACAAAAGAAAGGTCTAAAGTGTCCTGTGAAAAAGAATATCAAATACATGTAGGTTGGCTCAGAAATTAATCGTTAATTTCTAACGATAATTTGTTTTCCCTTAGTCCTAACAGCAGCACAGATGGGGTTAACCACCCCCCGTGGACTAGCAGGACCGGTGGAATGTTTAATGAGCCCAAGACTAATAACTCAATTTAGCAATTAAGTATCTCCTTAAAAGGAGGAAGTCAACCCCCAGCCCACTGTGTTTATAGTAAGAAAAAAACTAGACTTACTAGGGTGGGAAATTTGTGTGCTGCTGTTAGGACTAAGGGAAAACAAATTATTGTTAGAAATTAACGATTCCCTTACGTCCTACCAACAGCACAGATGGGGAGATAGCAAGAAGAAACCCCTAGGGAGGGCCTTCCTGCCTGGCAGAACTAAGAAAAGTCTGCCCAAAGGCCGAAAACTCAGCTAGACTGGCATCTAGTCTATAATGGGAGATGAATGTCGATTCAGAGCTCCAGGAGGCAGCTTTGTAAATCATGTTGAGAGGCAGAAGACTCCTCTCGGCAAAAGAAGTAGCCACAACTCTAGTAGAGTGGGCCTTCACGAATCCCGGTTTCCACCGACTGATGGAAGGTTTGGATGCCTTATAGCCTTTAAACTTACCTGCAACAGGATTAGCAGATTCTCATCTTTCCTGAACTCCTTGATCTATCCACATAGATCCGGAGACATCTCGAGACGTCCAGAGGATGTCTAGCAGGTTCCTAGGAGGAGGTGGTAGATGTCGACAGAACTGGGAGGAATATCACCTGGTTGATGTTCTGGAAGGAAGGAACTCTAGGCCTACAATACGGGAGGAATCTAAGAAGGTCCCGGTCATGTAAGAAAATGGTATAGGGCTCATGTGCTGAGAGAGCTTGAAGCTCAGAGACCCTCTTGGCCAAAGTCACTGCAAGAAGAAACACAAACTTCCAAGTGACGAACTTGATGTCCACCTCCTCTAACGGTTCAAAGGGGGGAGATGCTAACCCCCTGAGAACTACTGAAAAACCCATTGAAAAAAAGGGGTCTCAGTACTGTAGGCTTTAATCTTTCAGCTCCTTTAAGGAACCGTTTGATCACCGGGTCCTGAGAAAAAAGCCTGTTATGGCAAGCTGAGATGGCTGAAACTTGAACCTTCAGAGTAGAAGGGCAAGGCCTCTATCAAGGCCGTCTTGCAGGAACTGAAGGATAGCAGAGAGGGGCGGATCTGCAGATGCCACCTCAGTTGAGGTACAACAGGATGAGAATATCCTCATAATACAAGAGTAGGCTCTCTTGGTAGAGTCCGCTCTAGAATGAGACAGCATTCTCAGGACCGACTCTGAAAGCCCTTCTATTCTGGGAAGGGACTGATCAACCCCCAGGCTGTCAGGTTGAATCTGTGCAGATCTGAGCAGAGGTGAGTGTCCCACGACACCAGGGTCTGCTGTGGGGGGAGCCTCCAATATTGTCCTCGACTCAACTGGGTGAGCTAGGTAAACCAGTATCTCTTCGGCCAAAACAGTATGATGGCTATCACCGAGGCCTGATCCTGACGGATTTTCATCAATACCCTCGGTATCATGGAAAAGGGAGGGAAGATGTAATCCAGCCTGAACCTCCCGGATATTGACAGAGCGTCTAACGCCAGGGGGTTGTCCTCCCTGTAGAGGGAGCAGAACCTCTCCACCTTGGCATTGAACCTTGTTGCCATGAGATCCACCTCTGGCATACCCACTTGAGGACTATCTGCTTGATTCTCCAGATGTAAAGACCACTCCACCGACGGAAGACCGCGGCTCAGCCGCTATCATATTGAGGGAGCCTTGGATGTGGATCGCAGATAAGTGGGAAGGTACAACTCTGCCTAATCCAGAATCACCCCGATCTCTGACAGGAGGGGAAATGAACTCGTGCCTCCCTGCTGGTTGATGTAAAGTACCGCAGTCACATTGTCTGACTGGACTTTCACCGCTTTGCCCCGGATCTGAGGGGCTAAGTGAAGGAGGGCTAGTCGGATAGCTTGAATCTCGCGGAGATTGGATGAAAGAAGAAAACTGGTGAATAGATCCCTAGGCCCCGTTCTCCTGCCGGAACCCCCTCCAGAGCCCCTTTGCAAAGGAGGATTGCCTCCTTGGCAGCTTGTAGAAGGTTGATCTTGACAAACCTGTCCAGAGGAATAGAGGTGAGGTTGACTAAATAACCGTTGGAAATGATATTCAGGACCCAGGGATCCGAGATCTCTTGGATACATTCTTCTCAGAAGTGGGAGAGACGACTCCCGACTGGTACATGAAGCTTAGGAATGGGGAAGCTTATTGGCAGGTCGGCAGGATTAACGGGAATTAACCAAGAGCCTCGAAGAGGCCCGTAGTCAGTAGGTGGATTTTCCATCTTTGGCTCCTCCACGAGAGCACCTCAAACCCTTTCGCTGTGCTCTCCAGTCACTACAAGAGCTTGTTTGCTGGCCAGACCTGCCACCACGGTCTTGTCTGCCCTGCCCTCGAAATGACTGCTGCCGAAGGCTGACATTATTTGATAGTATTGTTACAGGGTGCCAAAGGCACACTTGGTCTCCCATGAGCCACAGACCCGCTGCTTAGCTTCAAGAGCAAGGATCTGTGTTTGGCCTCATTCCCAGGACTTGCTTTGCTAGTGGGGATGCTCCCTCGCTAGCTTCAACTGGAGCTGTGCGGTATCGCACAAGAAGTCCGTAGCCAGGTTAATGGTCTTGAAAGCAGCCAGTATGTCGTCCTGGAAAAAACCTCTGGTTCACATCAACTTGAATTTGATCCAGGCGAGATCGGAGGAACGTAGAGACTTCAAAAGCCGCTATGGCTGTGGAAGCGGAAGCCGCAGCTGCCGTAACACCCCGTCTTAGTGTGCACTCTGCAAGGGGGTCCTGCAGCTAGACCCATTGTCTGCAGGAACCAGAGTGCGCTTGGACAACTTGGCAATTGCCATGTCCACCTTGGGAATGGATCCCCACGAATCCACCAAGGGTTAAGCCATCCGGAACATGGATTTAAACTTCTTTGTTAAAACCAGACCTTTTCCAGGTTTTTTCCACTCTATATCATGACAGAGAAGAGGGTCTCATCCGCTTTGAAGACACGAGGTGCCCGAGTAGCGGGAACGGGAGGTTCCCCACAGTCAACATCATGGTCCCCCGACCTGATGGACTTGAGCAACTTCTGTGTCTTTCCAGGGGAGAAAACACAACGTCAGCTCCTCCTCATCCGAGGAGGAAGAAACTAAGGAGACCAAGAAGGTCTCTCTACCAGACCAGAGGTCTCCATAGGGGCCTGGGCACAAATAGGAACCCTTTCCATCCAGCAGGCCTATGACTCCTTTAACAGAGCCATTGATACATATCCTGCAACGTAGGTTGACTAGAGGTCAGAACCCTCCAACAGCAGCTGTAACACCTGGTGTAGGTTAAGTCAACAGACCCAGGGATTCTCAACCGGTCTCCCAAGCTGGTCTTAGCCCAGCCTTAAGCTGTTTAGCTTCTGCAATCTCACGAGTGCAGGTATGATCAGCTTACAATAACCATAGACTGCTGCAATGGTAGCAGGATAGATGCTTCCTCTTGGAATCCACTTTCCTGCCTTCCGAATCTCGCGGAGAAGACATCACTGCGGGAAAAAAAGGGACAAATAAAACATTTGTAAACCACCTATCTACGCAGGAAAGGTAGAAAAACAGACCGGAGGCAGCTGAGGAAAAAAAAAACACCACAAGTGGAACAACACCAATTTTAGGACTCTGGGATCTAGCTGAAAAAGCATATGTAGCCAGAGACTGAACTGGAGCACACAGCCTCCCAAAATAGGGGAAGGGGAGGGATAGCTAATCCACCCTTCCCCCAGTAAATCCTCCACAGGAAGATGCATAAAAAAATCGCATCTATGAAAAAAATCGTGCCCGTGAAAAATCACGGCCGGATTACCCGGAGGTGATGCAAAAGGAGAGTCCCCGCGTCACCTCCGGAAGATGGCAGCGCACAGGGACCGGGAATCCTGGACCAAGGACGCCGCCAAAATACCCCAGCCAGGCGCAACTGCGCGGGGCCGGCAGCAAATAAGCTGCCGGCCAAACTGACAAGGTACCTAGGAAAAAAGGCAACGCTGTTACCCAAACGAAAAGAAGGCCCCCCGCACTTTCCATTAGAAAGGGGGGAACAAACCGCCTAGTCCACCTGTCCAGGAGGACAGAAAAAAACACAGTGGGTTGGGGGTTGACTTCCTCCTTTTAAGGAGATACTTAATTGTTAAATTGAGTTATTAGTCTTGGTCTCATTAAACATTCCGCCGGTCCTGCCAGTCCACGGGGGTGGTTAACCCCATCTGTGCTGCTGGTAGGACGTAAGGGAATCAGTTATTGCAGTTAGATAGGCCCATTGCTACAATTGAAAAATTGTCCTGTTAAGGAAGGTGGATAAACACTCTGGTAATGACACGGTTAATATACTACTTAAGGGTGGGTTCACACTAGCGTTATGGTTTCCATTATGGCTTTCCGTTATAACATGGTTATAATGGAAAATAACGGACAGATAAAACAGAGGACAGATTCGTTCTGGAGCCCATAGACTTATATTATGACGGAATGCAAAACGGAAGCCTTTAAAAGATATTATAATATAATAGAATAGAAGTCTATGCGAAAGCATAACGCATCCGTCAGGTTCCCATTATGGAAGACGGAAAACAAAGTCCTGTGGACTTTGTTTTCTGTCTTGCATAACGGGACCCAGGCGGATCCGCTATGCTTTCCCATAGACTCCTATTAGGACGGAGCGAAACGGAATGCCTCTTAAAGGCTTCCGTTTTGCATTCTGTCTTATAGATTCCGTTATTTTCCGTTATAACCATGTTATAACCGAAAGCCATAACGGAAACCATAACGCTAGTGTGAACCCACCCTAAGACTGAAATTAACATGAGAAGTTTTAGATTAAAGGAGTTGTCTAAATGCAATAAAACTCAAGCAACCCCTGGAAATGGTCTAAAATAACAAAAAAAGAGATGCTTACCGATTTTCTCCCCTACCACTTCCAGCGCTGTGCTCTGGTCAATTGGTGCTGATGATGGCATCTTCCGGGCTACAAAGGTGACACTCCATACAAACAGGTCACCGTGCAGCCAATTATTGGCCTCACATAATGGTGACAACTTCAGCAGGCAAAGCAAATTTACAATAGATGGACCAAGTTTTTATTGTGGTCAGTAGTGATGAACGGCGGGGCAATATTCGAATTCACAATATTTCGCGAATATTTGGTAGAATATTCATCATATTTTCGCGAATTTGCAAATTGGCTATTATTTTCTAGATTGCAAAAAATGGAAATGTAATATTCCCGTAATGTGCGCGCAATAAAAGCGTGGGTCACTATAGCTACATTTTTCAAACTGCTTAAAGTTTAATGACACTGGATAAAATGGTTGGCACGGCAGAACATTACAATAGCTTTATATGCAGATAGAGTGCTCCAATATATTCGCGATTGCGCAAATCTGCAATAATGATGCAAATATTTTGGCACAATACAATCAACCTCACATTTTAACAGGTCTGACTACATATCAGTTATTGGTGCACTAAGTATTGTTGTAAACTTGTGACATCACAGCACTACCGAATGTATGTAGCATGTATGTATGGACAGCAGAACCTAGATACACTATATCACTATCTAACCTACACTGACTATCTCCCACTAACTATTTTTATCTATAGTAATAAAATCCCTATGTGCGTGCGGTCCGTGTGTGTGTACCGATTTGTTAAGACCAATCGGCACAGACCAATCGGCACACAGTCCACGGACACTACATGTACGGCATCCTATTATAATGGCAGCAGGGCCCGGTGCAGTCACAGTATTGCACCTGCCCCGCTCAGTATAGTAATACTATAAATAACTGTAATAATAATAACGATCTTGACTTCTTCACTTACTACATGGTGAGGCAGGAGGCTGGGCGAGTGGGCGGGCACTGGTAGCGTAACTCACTAAGTAACGCCCCTGCTCCACCCACTTCATGAATGAAGCAGGCGGCGCAGGCGCAGGACGTATTGAGTTACGCTGCCAGTGCCTGGCCACCCGCCCACCCGTCCGGCCTCCTGCCTCATCATGTAGTAAGTGAAGAAGCGAAGATCGTTATTTTTATTACAATTATTTATAGTATTACTACACTGAGCAGGGCCGGTGCAATACAGTGACTGTACCGGGCTCCACTGCCATTACATTCACACTGAACAGCGACACTGTTATGGGGGAATCTGGTGAATGACACATAGCATAAGATGCTATGTGTCATCCACAGATGCCCCCATAAAATTGTTATCCACAGACCCCCATAAGTGTCAGCCACAGACCCCCCCATAACTGTCAGCCACAGATCCCCTATAACAGCATCATCCACATATACCCCCATAACAGTGTTAGCTATAGACCCTCGCCCCATAACAGTGTCCGCCGCAGACCCCCACATAACAGTGTCAGCCACAGACCCCCCCATAACAGTGTCAGCCACAGATCCCTTATAACAGTGTCAGCCTCAGATTCCCCATAACAGTGTAATCCACAGATCCCCCATAACAGTGTCATCCACAGATCCCACATAACAGTGTCAGCCACTGATCCCCCAATTCAATGTCAGCCACAGATCCTCCATAACAGTATCAGCCATAGATCCCCCATAACAGAGTGCCATCCACAGATCCCCATAACAGTGTCAGCAATAGACCCCCATAACAGTCTGTCCCCCACAGATGCCCCCATAACAGTCTGTCTTCCACAGATCCCCCTATAGCAGTGTGCCATCAACAGATCACCAATAAGTGTCATCCACAGATCCCCTCCATAACAGTGCCATCCACAGATCCCCCATAACAGTGTCATCAACAGATTCCCCATAACAGTGTGTCATCCACTGATACCCATAACATTGTCACCCACAGATGCCCCATAACAGTGTAATTCATAGATCCTCCATAACAGTGTCATTCACAGATCCCCCATAACAGTGCTATCCACAGATCCCCCCATAAAAGTGCCATCCACAGATTCCCCCATAACAGTGCCATTTACAGATCCCCCCCTATAACAGTGTGCCATCCAAAGATCCCCATAAAAGTGCCATCCACAGATCCCCCCCATAACAGTGTCAGCAACAGATCCCCCCCATAACAGTGCCATCCACAGATCCCCCCCATAACAGTGCCATCCACATATCCCCATAACAGTGTCAGCAATAGACCCCCATAACAGTCTGTCCTCCAAAGATCCCCCCATAAGTATATCCTCCACAGATCCACCTATAACAGTGTGCCATCCACAGATCCCCCATAACAGTGTCATCCACAGATCTCCTCCATAACAGTGCCATCAACAGATCCCCCACAAAAGTGCCATCCACAGATCCCCCATAACAGTGTCATCCACAGATCCCCTCCATAACAGTGTCATCCACAGATCCCCCATAACAGTGCCATCCACAGATCCCCATAACAGTGTCATCCACGGATCCCCCATATCAGTGTGTCATCCACAGATCCCCCATATCAGTGTGTCATCCACAGATCCCCCATATCAGTGTGTCATCCACAGATCCCCCATAACAATGTCATCCACAGATCCCACATAAGTGTGTCATCCACTGATCCCCCATAACAGTGTGTCATCCAGTGATACCCATAACAGTGTCATCCACAGATCCCCCATAACAGTGCCATCCACAGATCCCCCCATAACAGTGCCATCCACAGATCCCCTCCATAACAGTGTCATCCACAGATCCCACATAACAGTGTCATCCACAGATTCCACATAACAGTGTGTCATCCACTGATACCCATAACAGTGTCACCCACAGATGCCCCATAACAGTGTAATTCATAGATCCTCCATAACAGTGTCATTTACAGATCCCCCATAACAGTGCTATCCACAGATCCCCCCATAAAAGTGCCATCCACAGATTCCCCCATAACAGTGCCATTTACAGATCCCCCCCTATAACAGTGTGCCATCCACTGATCCCCCCCTATAACAGTGTGCCATCCACAGATCCCCATAAAAGTGCCATCCACAGATCCCCCCATAACAGTGTCAGCAACAGATCCCCCCATAACAGTGCCATCCACAGATCCCCCCCATAACAGTGCCATCCACATATCCCCATAACAGTGTCAGCAATAGACCCCCATAACAGTCTGTACTCCAAAGATCCCCCCCATAACAGTCTATCCTCCACAGATCCACCTATAACAGTGTGCCATCCACAGATCCCCCATAACAGTGTCATCCACAGATCTCCTCCATAACAGTGCCATCAACAGATCCCCCACAAAAGTGCTATCCACAGATCCCCCATAACAGTGTCATCCACAGATCCCCTCCATAACAGTGTCATCCACAGATCCCCTCCATAACAGTGTCATTCACAGATCCCCCATAACAGTGTCATCCACAGATCCCCCATAACAGTGTCATCCACAGATCCCCCATATCAGTGTGTCATCCACAGATCCCCCATATCAGTGTGTCATCCACAGATCCCCCATATCAGTGTTTCATCCACAGATCCCCCATAACAATGTCATCCACAGATCCCACATAACAGTGTGTCATCCACAGATCCCCCATAACAGTGTGTCATCCAGTGATACCCATAACAGTGCCATCCACAGATCCCCCCATAACAGTGCCATCCACAGATCCCCCCATAACAGTGCCATCCACAGATCCCCCCATAACAGTGCCATCCACAGATCCCCCCATAACAGTGCGCCATCCACAGATCACCAACACAGTGCCATCCACAGATCCCCCCATAACAGTGTCAGCAACAGATCCCCCCATAACAGTGCCATCCACAGATCCCCCCATAACAGTGCCATCCATAGATCCACCCAAAACAGTGTCATCCACAGATCCCCCATAACAGTGCCATCCACAGATCCCCCCCATAACAGTGCCATCCACAGAGCCCCATAACAGTGCCAGCAACAGATCCCCCCATATAGTTGCCATCCACAGATCCCCCCATAACAGTGTCATCCACAGATCTCCCATAACAGTGCCATCAACATATCCCCCCATAACAGTGCCATTCACAGATCCCCCATAACAGTGCCATCCACAGATCCCCATGACAGTGTCAACCATAGATCCCCCATAACATAGTGCCATCCACAGATCCCCATAACAGTGTCAGCAATAGACCCCCATATCAGTCTGTCCTCCAAAGATCCCCCCATAACATTCTATCATCCACAGATCCACCTATAACAGTGTGCCATCCACAGATCCCCCATAAGTGTCATCCACAGATCCCCTCCATAACAGTGCCATCCACAGATCCCCTCCATAACAGTGCCATCCACAGATCCCCCATGACAGTGCCATCCACAGATCCCCCATAACAGTGTCATCCACAGATCCCCTCCATAACAGTGTCATCCACAGATCCCCCATAACAGTGCCATCCACAGATCCCCCATAACAGTGCCATCCACAGATCCCCCATAACAGTGCCATCCACAGATCCCCCATAACAGTGTCATCCACAGATCCCCCATATCAGTGTGTCATCCACAGATCCCCCATATCAGTGTGTCATCCACTGATCCCCCATAACAGTGTGTCATCCACTGATACCCATAACAGTGTCACCCACAGATCCCCCATAACAGTGTCATCCATAGATCGTCCATAACAGTGTCATCCACAGATCCCCCATAACAGTGCCAATCACAGATCCCCCCATAACAGTGCCATCCACAGATCCCCCCCATAACAGTGCCATTCACAGATCCCCCCATAACAGTGTGCCATCCACAGATCACCAACACAGTGCCATCCACAGATCCCCCCATAACAGTGTCAGCAACAGATCCCCCCATAACAGTGCCATCCTCAAATCCCCCATAACAGTGCCATCCACAGTTCCCCCCCATAACAGTGCCATCCACAGATCCCCCCATAACAGTGCCATCCACAGATCCCCCCATAACAGTGCCATCCACAGATCCCCCCATAACAGTGCCATCCACAGATCCCCCCATAACAGTGCCATCCACATATCCCCCATAACAGTACCATCCACAGATCCCCAACACAGTGCTATCCACAGATCCCCCCATAGCAGTGTTATCCACAGATCCCCCATAACAGTGCCATCCACAGATCCCCCCATAACAGTGTTATCCACAGATCCCCCATAACAGTGCCATCCACAGATCCCCCCATAACAGTGCCATCAACATATCCCTCAATAACAGTGCCATCCACAGATCCCCCCCATAACAGTGTGCCATCCACAGATCACCAACACAGTGCCATCAACAGATCCCCCATAACAGTGCCATCCACAGATCCCCCCCATAACAGTGCCATCCACAGATCCCCCATAACAGTGCCATCCACAGATCCCCCCATAACAGTGCCATCCACAGATCCCCCCATAACAGTGCCATCCACAGATCCGCCCATAACAGTGCCATCCACAGATCCCCCATAACAGTGTCAGCAACAGATCCCCCATAACAGTGCCATCCACAGATCCCCCATAACAGTGTCATCCACAGATCCCCCATAACAGTGCCATCCACAGATCCCCCCATAACAGTGCCATCAACATATCCCTCAATAACAGTGCCATCCACAGATCCCCCATAACAGTGCCATCCACAGATCCCCCCATAACAGGGCCATCCACAGATCCCCCCATGACAGTGTCATCTACATATTCCCCATAACAGTGCCAGCAATAATGTTCTAGCGCCCGTTATTGTCATGGGCATAATGTCTAGTTATATATAAACTAACTAACTAACTATCTAATGTAATGTGAGAAATGGAAATGAGAGAGCACAGCAATAACACTGCTGTCTCTCTGAGAACTGTAATAAACTGTAGAAAATGGCAGTGGGGAGTTTCTTATATAGTAAATGAGGTAGGCAACTTTCCTATTGGTTGCCAGGGATGTTGCTAAGCTTAGACAAAGACATAGCAGCCTTCTCATTGGGCCACAAGCAAGAAGAGAGGTTACTGATGGGAAAAAAAAGTAGAATATTCGAAAATATGAGCATATATCACTATATTCTAAATATTCGTGAATTCTCTAAGTTGCGATATTCACGATTAAAATTCACAATTCGAATATTTGTGCCCAACACGAGTGGTCAGATAATCTTCTTAACATTTCTAAAGACTGTAAGCACAAAATATGAGGTGCCATAGAGCAAATGTATAAATTTTAAAAGCAAAAACCTAAGCACCTAAACTAATAGTATTCAAAAACATCATTGTAACGTAAACAATTACGTAATAGTCCATATACTTTTAGAGCTCTAGAAGAAAACAAGTGGAAAAAGAAAATGGGACAAAAAAGTGAGACCAAGAACAACTCCAAAATGTTTATTTATGTTATGAATATAAATAGGGTTGAGCGAGCCCGAACTGACTAGTTTGGGTTCGTACCAAATTTTAGGGTGTTCGGGACATAGACCTGAACCTGAACATTTCCGAAAAAGTTCGGGTTCGGTGTTCGGCGCTTTCTTGGCGCTTTTTAAAAGGCTGCACAGCAGCCAATCAACAAGCGTCATACTACTTGCCCCAAGAGGCCATCGCAGCCATGCCTACTAATGGCAGGTCTGTGATTGGCGAGAGCAGCATGTGACCCAGGCTCTATATAAGCTTGAGTCACATAGCGCTGTACGTCACTTTTCTGTTACAAGTCCAGGATGCTGCTGTACTTGTGATTTCAGGGAGAGAATAGGAGAGAATCTGTGTGGGTGCAGGGTACTATCCTTTTACCCTGCCCTAAGCTCATTGACAAAAAAAAACCTAACTTTTAGAATTCTGTTAGTTAGGTGGGTGGTGGCGGCCATTTTATGCATGCTCAGTGCACCAGCACTGGATCTGAGCTTTTGGGACATTGCAAATCACTATTTTTTGGGGGCAAACTACAACATCTGTATTAGTCAGTGTGCAATTTAAGCTATAAATACACCCATCCTTTTCTGGGGTTTTAAAAACACACATTTTATTTAAAAAAACAGTATTTTCCAGATCTGCAAGTGTTAAATTCAAGTTTAATATATACAGCATTCATATTCTGTTAGCAAAAAAAGACTTTTTTTGGTAATCTACAGCATCTGTATTAGTCAGTGTGCAATTTAAGCTAGAAGTACACCCATCATTTTCTGTGGTTTGAAAAACACACTTTTGTTTCTTCAAAAAACAGGATTTTCTAGATCTGCAAGTGTTAAATTCAAGTTTAATATATACAGCATTCATATTCTGTTAGCAAAATAAGACTTTTTTTGGCAATCTACAACATCTGTATTAGTCAGTGTGCAATTTAAGCTAGAAGTACACCCATCATTTTCTGTGGTTTGAAAAACACACTTTTTCCCCCCAAAAAAACTGTATTTTCCAGATCTGCAAGTGTTCAATTCAAGTTTAATATATACATCATTCATTTTCTGTTTGCTCATGCTCACAAAGACTTTTTTTGCTATCTACAACATCTGTATTAGTCAGTGTGCAATTTAAGCTAGAAATACACCCATCATTTTCTGGGGTTTGAAAAACACACATTATATTTAAAAAAACAGTATTTTCCCATATCTGCAAGTGTTAAATTCAAGTTTAATATATACAAGCATTCATATTCTGCTAGCAAAAAAATACTTTTTGGGCAACCTACAACATCTGTATTAGTCAGTGTGCAATTTAAGCTAGAAATACACCCATCATTTTCTGGGTTTTGAAAAACACACATTTTATTTAAAAAAAACAGTATTTTCCCCTATCTGCAAGTGTTAAATTCAAGTTTAATATATACAGCATTCATATTCTGCTAGCAAAAAAAGACTTTTTGGGCAACCTACAACATCTGTATTAGTCAGTGTGCAATTTAAGCTAGAAATATACTCATCATTTTCTGGGGTTTTGGGGTTTGAAAAACACACTTTTGTTTCTTTAAAAACCAGGATTTTCTAGATCTGCAAGTGTTAAATTCAAGTTTAATATATACAGCATTCATATTCTGTTAGCAAAAAAATACTTTTTTTGGCAATCTACAACATCTGTATCAGTCAGTGTGCAATTTAAGCTAGAAGTACACCCATCATTTTCTGTGGTTTGAAAAACACACGTTTTTTTCCCTAAAAAAACTGTATTTTCCAGATCTGCAAGTGTTCAATTCAAGTGTAATATATACAGCATTCATTTTCTGTTAGCAAAAAAAGACTTTTTGAGCAATCTACAACATCTGTATTAGTCAGTGTGCAATTTAAGCTAGAAGTACACCCATCATTTTCTGTGGTTTGAAAAACACACGTTTTTTCCCCCAAAAAAACTGTATTTTCCAGATCTGCAAGTGTTCAATTCAAGTGTAATATATACAGCATTCATTTTCTGTTAGCAAAAAAAGACTTTTTGAGCAATCTACAACATCTGTATTAGTCAGTGTGCAATTTAAGCTAGAAATACACCCATCACTTTCTGGGGTTTCAAAAACACACTTTTTTGACAAAAAACACTATTTTCAGGCCTTGCAGCAACAGCACGTGTGAAATTACAGGCTTATATACTGCTGTCAAATTCAGTTGTTAAACAGTCGTTTGGGCACAAAAAATTTAGTTGTCAGCCTTTGATGCAGATGTCATTGTGAGATACACCCTTAATACATTTGGGATACATTCAGAGATTTTAAATACTGCCATTTGGTGCACCAATATTGAATTCAGGCCCTGTGAGATCCCCCCTATACATACAGGGGTTTGAATTAGGCATTTGAAATACAGCCATTTGAAATACCGCCTTTTTGTGCAAAGATATATTTACTTCAGGCCTATACTGATTCAGGGCATTTGTGATCCCCAATATACATACAGGGGTTTGATTCAGACATTTAAAATACAGACATTTTAAATACAGCCATTTAGTGAAAAGATATATTTACTTCAGGCCTACACTGATTCAGGGCGTGTGTGATCCCCCCTATACATACAGGGGTTTTATTCAGCCATTTGAAATACAGCCATTTTAAATACAGCCATTTTGTGCAAAGATATATTTACTTCAGGCCAACACTAATTCAGGGCGTGTGTGATCCCCCTATACATACAGGGGTTTGAATTAGGTATTTGAAATACAGCCATTTGAAATACAGCCTTTTTGTGCAAAGATATATTTACTTCAGGCCTACAGTGGTTCAGACTGGATGAGATACTCCCTATACATACAGGGGTTTGATTCAGCCATTTGAAATATAGCCATTTGATATACAGCCATTTTGTGCAAATAAATCTTTAATTGAGGCCTAGTCTTGTTCAGGCCATGTGAGAAACACCCTTTACATACTGTCGTTCTTTTCTACTATTAATTAAACACCCATTTAGGGCAAGATCCTGAATTTGAAAAATATGAGGAGAGCGTCAAATAAGGGACGTGGCCCAGGTCGTGGTGCTGCTGGTTGAGCTCCTGTTGCAGGGAGAGGACGTGGTCTATCTGTGCCAGCTGCATGCACAAGTGAAACCCCTTCCTCAGGTTCAAGTAGGCGACAAAACCTGCAGCGGTATTTGGTCGTGCGAGGTCCATGCGAGACCTGTGTTCCTTGTTGCGCTGTTTCGATTACTCCACCAACATGGCCAGTGCCGATAATGCCGTTCTCAGCTTTACTATCCCACTTCTATGCCTCCTTGAAAAAGCGCTCATGGCGATTATGGAAGAGGATGTGCACAGGAGGAAGAGGGATCATTTTGTAGGATTTCTGGCCAGTCATTCCCAAGTGGCTCCGATGGTGGGTTCCTGCACACACAAACCCAAGGGACACAATTGTCCAGCCAGGGTACAGTTCTCGAGGATGACGAGGTGGAGGAGTAGGAGATGGAGGAGGAGGTACCATGTTCACAGCAGGGTGGCAACCAGACCAGCTAATGGCCATCACTGGTGCGTGGATGGGGGGATACAGAGGACACAGACAATACACCACCCACAGAGGACAGCTTTTCGTTGCCTCTGGGCAGCCTTGCACACATGAGCGATTACATGCCGCAGTGTCTCCGCAACGACCGCAGAGTTGCCCTTATTCTAACTTGTGCTGATTACTGGGTGGCCACCCTGCTGGATCCCCGTTACGAGGACAACATACCGTCCTTAATTCCGTCACTGGAGCGTGATCGTAAGATGCGCAAGTACAAGTGCAAGCTGGTAGACGCACTGCTGACAGTGGGGGCACAGTGGAAGCACAAGGCAGAGGACGAGGAAGAGGTCGCAAATGCAGCTGGGGCACTGCCGGCACCTCAGAAGGCAGGGTTAGCATGGCCGACATGTGGAAAAGCTTTGTCAGCATGCCACAACAACCAGCACCACCAGCTGATATGGAACGTCTTAGCAGGAGCCAGCATTTCACCAACATGGTGGAGCAGTATGTGTGCACACGCCTACACATACTGAATGACGGGTCTGCCCCCTTCAACTTCTGGGTCTCCAAATTTGGCACATGGTCTGAGCTTGCCCTTTACGCCTTGGAGGTTCTGGCTTGCCCTGCAGCCAGTGTATTATCTGAACATGTGTTTAGCACGGCAGGGGGCGTCATCACAGACAAGTGCAGCCGCCTGTCCACAGTCAATGTGGACAAGCCCACGTTCATTAAAATGAACCAGGCATGGATCCCTCAAGACTTGTCCATACCTTGTGCAGAATAAACATGTATACCGGCACTAACCAGCCATTGTTATACTGCAGCGCAATTGCTCATGTTTGTATTTTGGATATTTCACACTTTTTTGGAGTGTACCTTAATTTTACAAAATTAAATTTAAATCAAAAACCTGTGTTGACTATCTCGTCCTCCTCCACCACCGCTTCCACCTACTCCGCTGCGTCCACCGCCTCCTCAAACTCCTACTCTATATGAAACTGCAAACTGTTGGTGTGTATAGTACCACTGCTATACCTATTAGACCGGTAAAATAAATAAAATAAATTATCTGTTACATTTTCTGGTGAAATTAACCACTTTTTGGGTGTATAGTACCACTGCTATACCTAGTAGGCCGTTTAAAAAATATATTAATTGTCTTTCACATTTTCTGGTGAAATTAACCAATTTTTGGGTGTATAGTACCACTGCTATACTTAGTAGGCCGATTAAAAAAAAAAAAACTGACATTTACATTTTCGGTTGAAATTCACCAATTTTTGGGTGTATAGTACCACTGCTATACCTAGTAGACCGGTAAAAAAAAAAAAAATATATAACATTTGTCAGTTACATTTTATGGTCAAATTCACCAATTGTTGGGTGTAATATACCCCTCCTCTACCTAGTTGATAGCTTAATAAATTTCAATAATTTTTCTTTCACCTTTTCAGGTGACAATAAACAATTGTTTTCTGTCATAGACCCCTGCTCTACCAAGTAGACAGGTTAATTAATATCAGTAATTTTAGACGTGAATAAACCCCTGCTCTGCATAGGTGACAGGGAATAAAATTTCGGAAATACTTCTTTAATTGATGTGCGCCACCTCCTTTGATTCAATGCTTAAACTTAAAGTATATCTGTCAATTTTTTATTTATTTTTTACTATTGGATTTTGGTGATTAATATCACCTTGTTGGCCCTGTTTTAATTTCTGATTGTTTAATAATTAAACCCTAAAAGCCACCTAAAAGTCCCCAGTATTGGCTATTGTTACCTGAGATAAAATCAGGTTGCTATGCTCCTTCCGTCTACCAGATGAGGACGGAGCACGCTGCGTGCACTGGGAACTGATAGTGAGTCAACATTGTAAGGGAATGTATAAAAAGACAGGTTCTTCCTGACAGGAGATAACAGTGCTGGGCTGTGTGTGTGAACTTCTCCACATGCCTGTGCTTGGCAGACACTCCCTTAGCAGTGTTGGACAATGTGGCTGCTCAGTGTATAAATGAAAGCCTTATCTGATAAGAGGAGAGCTTGTAGGAGGACTACAGGCTTCAGCCAGACCTGGGAACTTCACTGCAAGACCCCCCTATACAGAGCTGGTCTTCACTAACTTCACTGCAGGCGTCCTATGGATTAGCCTCAGGGCTGAGGGTGGCCATTTTAACAGAATAGTGAAATTGCAGTTTTATGCAGACTGGTTGCTAAGGGCTGAATCTTATTTAAAATGGGGTAAGTAAGTCTAATAGTTATTGATTCAGGAATATTATCATATTAGTAACTACATATATGAAAACTGAAATTAGGGTCTAAATGTGACAGTTATCCTTTAAACAAGTTGTACCACATTTAAGCTTTAATACTTTGTCCCACATTTCCGCTATACTCTTTTGGACAACATTTCCGCCTCAATAGCTTTTCCCACAATTCCGCTTGACTCTTTTGGCCCACATTTGGGCTTCTGTAATTTGTCCCACATTTGCCCCTCAATAGCTTTTCACACATTTATACTCGATCCCAATTTTTTTTTATACATTCATCTCCCTTAAATTTTGGCTCTTTTTCTCACGCTCCCTCACTGGCCTGAAACCCTGATTCCCTGCCACCCGTGATCACAATGGTAGGCGCATAAAAGTTTATAGAGCAGATATCAAATTGTACATGAACATCACGGGGACGTGCGACATGGTAGGGCGGTAAGTGTGCACACACCTACACAAACTGACTGACAGGGGTCAGCCCCTGCAACTTCTGGAAGAGGGGTTAGGTGGTCACTTGGACCTAGCGTAACCTTTGAAACCTCTCTGACTAGTAATAGGTAAACCTTAATCTTTATTAATCACTCTATTAAAAATTAATTAACTACTTGGGAACATGCAACTTCTGGGTCTCCAAATTGGGCACATGGCCTGAGCTTGCCCTTTACCCCTTGGAGGTGCTGGCCTGCCCTGCAGCCAGTGTATTGTCTGAACGTGTGTTTAGCATTACTGGAGTTGGTTATCACAGGTTAAATTTCCCAATGTTTTGAGGTGTACCCTAATTTTAAAAATAAAATTTAAAACCAAAAAGCAGTGTAGGCTACCTCCTCCTCTTTCACCGCCGCTTCCACCTACAACGCCACATCCACCGCCTCCTCAACCTCCTACTCCATATGGACCTCGTCCTCCTAGATCAAGATTATTATTTTTTATTTTTACTTATTTTATGTTACTTAAAGTAATTTCCCTATCCATATTTGTTTGCAGAGCACTTGCCATGCTCTTAACAACATTTTTCTGGTATTTGCAGCCCTCTAGCCATTTCCATGACATTTTTACAGCCATTTTAGTGCTCAAAAGTCCGGGTCCCCATTGACTTCAATGGGGTTCGGGGTCAAGTTTGGGTACCGAACTCGAACTTTTTTCCGAAGTTCGGGCCAAACCTGTCGAACTCGAACATCCAGGTGTCCGCTCAACTCTAAATATAAAGTATTACATCTAAATTATATCTACAGAAACTTTAATATATTTTATGAAAGTAAAATAAAAGATACAATGAAAATATTAAATACATATTATGGGAGGGTGAATAATTTAGTTAAAGTGACACTACAATATTTTTTCCCTCACACGTTAACAACCTATATGTTTATATTCTATGTATTTTTTGGGGTGAAAGTTTTCTGTAAATCATTTTTAAAGTCACTCCATACATTCTACTTCTTTCCTTGGCTCTAAACATCCTCCTTTATTTGGACTATTAGCACGGGCATCTTTATTAGAACTATCTAGAAAACATTAGAGATGTTATACTGTTATCTCAATTCAACTAATCTACTATTTTATGAACAGACAATGTATTTCTCTTGTAGCAGCAGTGAACAAAAAATGGGTTCCCTATCTATGTAGGAGTATTTTCTCTCTGATACAGAATGACAATCATTTAAATTTAATTTTACTGTATTCAGCATTGCTGAAATGAAAAAATAAAACAGCCAACAATTCCAAAATGTTTTCTATGAATATTAAGGTTAAATATACCCCTTTCTGACAGAAATATTCCTTTGATCAACCTAAGCAAAATACTGAGAAGACTATTAAAACCTATACATATAAGTAAACCTACATACTATATAAGTATGGGAAGAGTGCCAGGGAGGCTAGCCCTGATCTGACACACCCCAACAAGTTTGCACGGTTGGCAGATGAGGGGGATGTCAGTTCAGGGATGTCACTGCTGCAGCCGGACACTTTCTCTGCCAGTCAGGGGAATGTCAGCTCCAGTAAGCAGGGGACCAGGAGAGCAGGGCAGGCCAGATAGGTGTTGGTAGTGGGAGACTTATTATGGAAACAGATAGGGTGATCTGTCACAAAGAACACGCTGAACAGTGTGCTGTCTTCCCGGCGCTAGAGTTCGACACATCACGGATCGAGTTGACAGATTAATGGGAGGGTCTGGAGAAGATCCAGCGTTCATGGTCCATATCGGAACAAATTACAAAGTTAGAGGAAGGTGGAGAGTCCTTAAAAAGGATTTCAGGGATTTAGGCCAAAAGCTTGGGGCAAGGACCTCCAAAAGTAGTATTTTCTGAAATACTGCCTGTACCACGAGCCACACAAGAAAGGCAGCGGGAGATTAGGGAGGTTAACCAGTGGCTCAAAAACTGGTGTAGAAAGGACAGGTTTGGGTTCTTGGAGAACTTGGCCGACTTCTCTGTCGGCTACAGGCTCTATCATAGGGATGAGCTGCACCTCAATGGGGGAGGGGCAGCTGTGTTGGGGAGAAAGATGGCTGGAAGGTTGGGGGAGTGTTTAAACTAGGGACTGGGGGGGAGGGTAATTACATTATATGAGGGGAAGATAGTGCAGTTAGAGACCAGGGTCTAGGTAGTGTGATTGGGGGAGGAATGGAAGGGGGCACTAGAACAGTTCAGAATAAAAGGTGTAGCGTAAAAAATACACATAAACCTCTCAAATGTATGTATACTAATGCCAGAAGCCTGACTAACAAGACTGGTGAACTGGAATTAGTGATGTGTGAGGAGGACTATGACATAGTGGGAATAACTGAGACATGGCTGAATGATGGCTATGACTGGGCCGTTAATATAAAAGGTTACAATCTGTAATACCAGAGTCCAGAGAAAATCTATTACTAAACGAGATAGATGAGGCGGCAAATCATAATGAAGTCGTTATTTTGGGGGACTTTAGCTACCCAGATATAGACTGGGAAACTGAAAGCTGTACATCCCATAAAGGAAACAGGTTCTTGGCACCAGCCAAAGACAATTACCTTTCCCAACTGTTTCAGGACCCCACTAGAGGAACGGCCATACTGGACTTAGTATTAACCAATAGACCTGACAGAACAACAGATGTGCAGGTTGGGCGACACCTAGGAAATAGTGACCATAAAGTAATAACCTTCCAAGTATCCTTCAAACAAGAGTTTCTAAAGGGAGGAACAAAAATACCAAACTTCAAAAAAGCTAAATTTAGCCAACTAGGCGAGGCCATAGGCCTAACTAACTGGGATAAAGTCTTCAAAAATAAAAATACAACCACAAAATGGGAGATTTTTAAAAGCATTTTAACATCTAATTGTGAGAGGTACATACCTTATAGGAATAAAAGGCTAAAAAACAATAACATACCAATGTGGATAAATAGAACCGTAAAGAAAGCAATAAATGACAAAAAAAAAAGCATATAAATCACTAAAACAGGAGGGGAGCCAGGAAGCACTGATAAACTAAATGGTAAAAAATATAAATCTGAAGGAGTCGGCCCTCTACATAGCAATGAGGGGGGTGTTGCAGAGAGCGACGAGGATAAAGCAAAACTATTAAATATTTTTTCTCCACTATATTCACTGAGGAAAATAAACTGTCATATGAAATGAAGAATGTAAAAGTAAATTCCCCATTAAAAGTGCGCTGTCTGACCCAGGAAGAAGTACAACAGTGACTTAAAAAGATTAAAATAGACAAATTGCCAGGAACGGATGGCATACACCCCCATATCCTAAGGGAATTAAGTGATGTCATAGCCAGACCTTTTTTTCTGATATTTACGGACTCTATACTGACAGGGAATGTTCCACAGGATTGGCGCATAGCAAATGTGGTGCCAATATTCAAAAAGGGTCCAAAAACAGAGCCTGGAAATTATGGCCGGTAAGTTTAACATCTGTTGTTGGTAAACTGTTTGAAGGGTTTCTAAGAGATGCTGTCTTGGAGTATCTCAATGAAAATAAGCAAATTACTTCATATCAGCATGGCTTCATGAGGGATCGGTCATGCCAAACAAATTTAATCACTTTTTATGAGGAGGTAAGTTCTAGACTTGACAGCAGAGAATCGATGGATGTCGTATATCTGGACTTTACAAAGCATTTGACACTACCTCATAAAAGGTTAGTATATAAAATTAGGATGCTCGGACTGGGAGAAAATGTCTGTAAGTGGGTAAGTAACTGGCTGAGTGACAGAAAACAGAGGGTGGTTATTAACGGTACACACTCAGATTGGGTCACTGTCACTAGTGGAGTACCTCGGGGTCAGTATTGGGCCCTATTCTCTTGAATATATTTATTAATGATCTTGTAAAAGGCTTGCAAAGTAAAATATCAATTTTTGCAGATGACACTAAACTGTGTAAAGTAATTAACACTAAAGAGGACAGTTTTCTGCTACAGAGTGAAGTGGATAGATTGGAGGCTTGGGCAGAGAAATGGCAGATGAGGTTTAACACTGACAAATGTAAAGTTATGCACATAGGAAGGAATAATTCAAGTCACCCGTACATACTAAATGTTAAAACCCACGGTAACACTGACATGGAAAAGGATCTAGGAATTTTAATAAACAGCAAACTAAGCTGTAAAAAACAGTGTCAGGCAGCTACTGCAAAGGCCAATAAGATAATGGGTTGCATCAAAAGGGGCATAAATGCCCGTGATGAGAACATAGTCCTACTACCACTTTACAAATCACTAGTCAGACCACACATGGAGTACTGTGTACAGTTCTGGGCTCCTGTGAACAAGGCAGACATAGCAGAGCTGGAGAGGGTTCAGAGGAGGGCAACTAAAGTAATAACTGGAATGGGGCAACTACAGTACCCTGAAAGGTTATCAAAAATAGGGTTATTCACTTTAAAAAAAAGACGACTGAGGGGAGATCTAATACCTATGTATAAATATATCAGGGGTCAGTACAGAGATCTCTCTGATCCTCTATTTATTCCCAGGACTGTGACTGTGACGAGGGGACATCCTCTGCTTCTGGAGGAAAGAAGGTTTTGTACACAAACATAGAAGAGGATTCTTTTCGGTAAGAGCAGTGAGACTATGGAACTCTCTGCCTGAGGAGGTGGTAATGGTGACTTCACTAAAAGAGTTCAAGAAGGGACTGGCTGTATTTCTGGAGTGAAATAATATTACAGGCTATAGCTACTAGAGATGGGTCATTGATCCAGGGAGTTATTCTGATTGCCTGATTGGAGTCGGGAAGCAATTTTTTTCCCTTAAGTAGGGAAAATTGGCTTCTGCCTCACAGGGTTTTTTTTTTGCCTTCTTCTGGATCAACTTTTAGGAAACAGGCCGAACTGGATGGATAAATGTCTTTTTTCGGTCTTATATACTTATATACTATGTAGTTGTAAGTCCATTTTGGCACTATTTTAAGCGTTATCCTAAACTGAGCTCAGCAACTCATATGATGTAGAAATGGCAGAACCTAAATTTAGTATTGGTAGAGAATGATTTAAATGATTCACAGGTGAAATGAAGTGAAGATTCAAAGTTACCTGAGGAGTTAGTAAAACAGATTGCTGATGAATAGAGATGAGCGAGCCCGTGGATGTTAGGGTTAAACGAGTTTGGCTGAACTTCAATCAAAGTTCAGTTAAGGTACCCAAACTTGACCCTGAACACCATAGAATTCAACGGGGAACCAAACTTTGGTGCTGTAAAACGGCTGTAAAATAGTTGCAGTAAAGTAACATTGGGAAATGGTAAACATGCCCTTGAGCTGCTTTGGGTGCTACCCTGCTGGTTCCTCTTCCTACTCCTCATCATCCTCCTTATCCTCCAAAACTGTGCCCTGACTGGACAGTTGAGTACCTGGCCGCTGTTGTTTCCGGCGAGCAGTAGCAGGATGAGAAAGCCGAGAGTGCACACTTACAGCCCGCACAATAATCAGCAGCTCTGACATATCATGGTAATATTTCAGGAAACTCTGTACCACCAAATCCAGCACATTCACCAGGTAACGGATGTGCATCAAACTGGCTAGTAGAGATGAGCGAATTTCTTAAAGATTCAGCCGATTCGCTGAATTTACTGAAAAAATTAGCTTTGATCCGAAAATATTTGAGGCAAATGGCATTGCAAAACGGCTATTTCCGGCCCACAGAAAGCCTTTATAGGGGTGTAGAACACTTTGCCTTGCAGTAACACGCATAGGGAGTGTCCTGGAGTAGTGAAAAAATACTGTAAGTGAGGATGATATGCAGATGACATGCGTCGCTATTAGAATCACTGCATACTTCACTTATCTGGGCAGTCACGGTGCCAAAACTGACCAAATAACTCAAGTATTAACTCAGTCTTACAGGTCCATGTTAGCGTCAAGAAGGCTACAAAGTGGCAAAATGACAGAGTCTGGAGGTAGTGGGGCAGCATGAGTGGGCCACAGAGTGGCAAGGTGACATAGTGTGGACAAAAGATTGTGGGCACAGATTGTTGAGAAAGATGCAGATGGAAAGTTATATGTAGAGCTGTATGATGGTAAGCTGCAGATGAATGCAGCCTTCAAAAGCAAGATAGGTTTCTCGGTTCCAAATCCTAAATTAGATCATGTGCGAGTGATCAGTCCAAGACCTTCAAGAAGCAGCAGCATGATAACACAGATTGGCAAGGTGACATACTGTGGAGATGGCAGCATGAGGAGGCCACAAAGTGGCAAGGAGACATAGTGTGGAGATGGCAGCAGCATGATAACACAGATTAGCAAGGTGACATAATGCAGAGATGGCAGCAACACCAGCAGCATGATAACACAGATAGGCAAGGTGACATAGTGTGGAGATGGCAGCATGAGTAGGCCACAAAGTGGCAAGGTGACATAGTGTGGAGATGGCAGCATGAGGAGGCCACAAAGTGGCAAGGTGACATAATGTGGATCAAAGACTGAGGGCAAAGACTGTTGAGAAAGATGCAGATTGAAAGTTATCTGTAGAGCTGTACGAGGGTAACCTGCAAATTAATGCCGCCCTCAAAAGCAAGTTGGGTTTATCGGTTCATGGGGCGGGTGATCAGTCCAAGACAGTCAAGCAGCAGCATGATACCACAGATTGGCAAGGTGACATAGTGTGGAGATGGCAGCATGAGGAGGCCACAAAGTGGTAAGGAGACATAGTATGGAGATGGCAGCAGCATGATAACACAGATTGGCAAGGTGACATAGCGTGTAGATGGCAGCAACAGCAGCATCATGATAACACAGATTGGCAAGGAGAAATAGTGTGCAGATGGCAGCATGAGTAGGCCACAAAGTGGTGAGGAGACATAGTGTGTTGATGGCAGCATGAGTAGGCCACAAAGCATGGGTAGGCGACAAAGTGACAAGGAGACATAGTATGGAGATGGTAGCATGAGTAGGCCACAAAGTGGCAAGGAGACATAGTGTGGAGATGGATGATCTAATCTGATGCATCAGGCATCGGTGGGTTGAAATTGTAGCTGATCCACGCCTGATTGAACATGACAAAAGGAAGTCTCTTCACATTTTGGTGGGACAGGCGAGTTCTTCTTGGGGTAATTACGGCCCCTGCCGCTCTGATGCCACACTACTGGCCGGACACACACCCGCTCTGATGCCACACTACTGTTCGGGCAGGACAGCTTTTCCAGGGAAAACTCAGCCAGTTGCGGCCACAAGTCCAGTTTGGCTGCCCAGTAGTCCAGCGGGTCTTCAATGTGGAGTGGCAGGGTGCTGTCCAAGTATGCCACCACCTGCTGGTTCAGGTCCTACTCCAGGTCTACCTACTGCTGCTGGTGAGTAGTTACTACACTATGCGGGTGAAGAAAGCTGCTCATCATGGACTCTAGACTCAGGCTGCTGCTGATGGATCTGCTACTGTTCCTGCAACCGCCCCTCTCTCCAGCAGCCATGGCAGTGGAATGTGAGCGCAGAGGCCCCCCCCCCCCCGGGCAGACCGACGAGAGGATGGACGATGGCGCAGATATACAGAGGCCAACTGTCTACATAGGATGTCTCTGTAGTACTTCATTTTGTGCTCCCTCTCAGTGGGTAAAAAAAAGGCCCCCATTTTGGACCGGTAGCGAGGGACCAACATGGTGGAGAGCCAGAAGTTATCCCACTGCCGAATGGTGACAATTCTGCTGTCACTATGCAAACAAGTTAGCATGCAGCGGGCCATTTGTGCAAGTGACTCTGAGGGATTCCCTGCTTTCATCTCCACTGCATACTGCCACGGTGTGTCTGGGTCCTCTGTCTCGTCTTCCTCATCGCCCTCTTGCTCCTCCGGCTCCTCCTGCTCCTCCTCTCCTGTCACCGCAGTAGAAAAAACACTAATCTGGCTACATATTGCCTGTTCAAAAATGTCCTCCTCCCCTCCTCTTCCAGTTCAGTCCTCACAGGGCTCACGTGGCCATGAGATCTAGGCGCCACATCTCCAGTCCCCTGACAAGCAATATTCACCAGAATCTGTTCCAGGACACGAAGTACTGGAATGACATTGTTTATCCTGTAGTCCTGGCGACTGACAAATAATGTGTCCTCCTCAAATGGCCTGAGCAAATGTCAGGTAACATTCATGGGCTGCCACTGGCTGACATCGAAGTTACACAGATGAGTACTCCTATCTGCTTGGATCATCAAAAAATCGTTGATGGCCTTTCTCTGTTCGTACAGTCGGTCCAACATATGGAGGGTAGAATTCTAACGGGTGAAAACGTCGCATATCAGCCTATGTTGGGGGATGCCGTTCTGCCGCTGCAGCTCAAGGAGGGTGTGTAGGAGTGGCTGAAGTACATGCAAAGTGTTTTGGCCATTTTTAGTATGTCTTGCAGATGGGTGAAAGATTTCAGGGACCGCTTGACAACCAGATTGAACATGTGTGCCATGCAGGGAGCATGGCTCAGCACTCCTTGAGGCAGCGCCGACACCAGGTTCTTCCCATTGTCATTCACCATGGTTCCGATTTTCAGTTGTCGCGGAGAAAGCCAGCAGCTAATTTCTTTCTGAATGACATGGAGCAGTTCTTCCCCTGTGTTACTCTGTTCGACCAGGCAAACCAGGTGCAGAACCGTGTGACACCACCGTGCCCTGCACATGTGGTATGCTGGAGGGGCACTGTGACTTGTCCCTGCAGTGGAGGCTGAGGATATGGTTGAGGATGAGGAGACAGAGGCAGACATTGTCGCAGGACCAACGGTGTGACAACGTGGAGGCGGAAGCGGTGTCACCTGGCCAAGTTGCAGGTGTGGCTGTGCAGAAACCACATTCACCCAGTGGGCCATACAGGAAATGTATTGTACCTGACCATAGTTATAGCTCCACGCGTCGGCGCTACCGTGCACTTTGGCAGACACAGACAGGCTCAAATACTGGCACACCTTCTGTTCTACATACGTGTGCAGGGCTGGTACTGCCTTTTGGGAAAATAAATGACGGCTTTGGACTCCCCACCTCATCTCAGCACAAGCCATCAGTTCTCTGACAGGTGCAGAGTCAACCACTTGGAAATGGAGGGACTGCAGCACCAGCAACTTGGTCAGGAGCACGTTGAGCTTCTGCGCCGCTGGATGCGTGCATGCATACTGCTGTCTCTTGGCAATCGCTTCAGAGATTGATTGCTGCTGGAATGACTGACGAGGAGTAGAATAAGGAGGAGCAGGAGCTTCAGAACCAGCAGACGATGGTACAGACATACAGCTTCCTTCTGCTTAGCTTGTAGAGCCTTGATTGCCTGCAATGGGGTGAGTGCCACTAGGTGATGCAGCAGTTGCTACGGGAAGCTGAACCACCACATCAGAGCCACGGTTATCCCAAGCCACTTTGTGGTGACGCTGCATATGTTGTCGAAGGGCAGTGGTGCCAACATTGTCCCCCTGGCCACGTCGAACCTTCTGACCAGAGATTCGACATATGGCCATGTTCTCCTCATCTGGAGTCTTGACAAAAAACTGCCACACCGCACTATATGCTTTCACCAGAAATTATCGCAAGAGTGCAGTGGGTATATATTTTTCTGGTATTACAGAAATAAGGCCACTATACGCTTTCACCAAAAATGATCGCAAGAGTGCAGTTGGTATATATTTTTCTTGTATTACAGAAATAAGGCCACAATAAGCTTTCACCAGAAATTATCGCAAGAGTGCAGTGGGTATATATTTTTCTTGTATTACAGAAATAAGGCCACTATACGCTTTCACCAAAAATGATCGCAAGAGTGCAGTGGGTATATATTTTTCTGGTATTACAGAAATAAGGCCGCTATATGCTTTTACCAGAAATTATTGCTACAGTGCAGTGGGTATATATTTTTCTGGTATTTCAGAAATAAGGCCACTATACACTTTCACAAGAAATTATCGCTAAAGTGCAGTGGGTATATATTTTCTGGTCTTACAGAAATAAGGCCACTGTACGCTTTCACCAGAAATTATCGCAAGAGTGCAGTGGGTATATATTTTTCTGGTATTACAGAAATAAGGCCACTATACGCTATCACCAGAAATTATCGCAAGAGTGCAGTTGGTATATATTTTTCTTGTATTAAAGAAATAAGGCCACAATAAGCTTTCACTAGAAATTATCGTTACAGTGCAGTGGGTATATATTTTTCTTGTATTACAGAAATAAGGCCACTATATGCTTTCACCAGAAATTATCGCAAGAGTGAAGTGGGTATATATTTTTGTGGTATTACAGAAATTAGGCCGCTATACGCTTTCACTAGAAATTATCGCAAGGTTGCAGTGGGTATATATTTATATATATTATTTTTCTGGTATTACAGACTTCCTACATTTAATATGGGATTGCCCTAAAATAAGGGAATATTGGAACCAGATTTTTCAGATAGTGGAGAGAAAGATAGGATTAAAATGTCCTGATACACCAGAAGTAGCAGTAATTGATGACGTGGATAAATGCATTAAGGTTGGAAATAAAATAAACAAAAGTGTATTCTTAGAGTGCTTATAATAGTACAAGTTATTATTACCAGAATATGGTGCTCAGGAAAATCCCCAGATATAAAGAAATTGGAAGGTTTGTTAAATATATGGTTATAAGATATGTGGAGATTTATTTCCAGGGTATTAATTAAGTCAAATGGAATACAATTTGGTGTTGGTGGATGGGTTGTGGATAAGAGCCAAAGAGGTAGGGAAGAAAAGGAAGAGAAGAGGGGGAAAGGAAATGTGTATGTATACATATATGTATATGCAAATGTTTTTTCTCTCCAGCTGGTGTCCGGTGTGTGTGTGTGTGTGGGGGGGAGGGTGCCATATAAAACTTTTTACAATGTGTTTTAGAAATATGGTCTTAACAGTGATTATGCGCGAAGCAAAGATGTTATGTATGTATATATATATATATATATATATATATATATATATACTGTGTGTATATATTATATATATATATATATATATATATATATATATACTGTATATGTAAATGAAAAAAGGACAGCACTGCAAAAAAATAAAAATAAGGAACAGTTTATTCACCCATGTGGCAAAGGCAACGTTTCGGCTCTATACTGGAGCATTTCTCAAGCAAATAACATGGACATAGTGAAGGTTTAAATAACCAATCATAGATTACATGATAGTGTCATGTGATCATTGCAGCACACAGAAAATGTAACTCATTATGTAAACTCAGTGATATAAAATAATAGTGCAATATATAGACATTTTTTTTTTTAACAAGTGTATTATGGACATGATTCTCATGCAGGTCAAGTGCATAACTCTTAAATACATGATTATAATTAAATTCATTCATATTCATTTATACATAAAAATCTTCATGATTATTAGTGCTGAAGTGGTAAAAAAGTGACAGGTGCAGATAATGTTCAGGAGAAGCAACAAGAATACAATGGGAGGACACACTGACCCGATAAGCAGCGGTCCACATGTATTAAGATGTCAGCGGTGGCGTGTACTCCACGCTAGTGTGCATGTCCCGGATCATTCTGAGCCAATTACGTAATCGTGATAAACAAGCACGAATGGAGTATGCGCAGAACGGTCTCTCATATCTCAATCGGCCATCTTAAAAGAGGTAAAGGACCGTAGGACTTACAGCACATGCGCCCGAGTATCCCGCAAGTCCAATTCCCCTCTGTATTGTCATATCCAAAAAATATGCATATAACAGGGCTATTATCAAACGGATTGAGAGGAAAGACATTTGTACTCCACCGAGTGCACTTTGCTATCGTCAAACACAGAAAAAGCCGGGTGGACACTAGCAGACCCCTGCTGTATCCATTCCTCATATTACTGTGGATCCATAATGTTCACCTGAGGGATGTCCTCAGCACACAATCACCCACAAATTCAACAGACACGTCCAATCGGCCTCAACATATACCGGGTATATATATACATTAGCAGTATAAAGAACATAATGGACGATCGCAGAAGTTTCAGACCAGTGTATCATCCCAAGTTCTTCAAGTCGGTTCTCCAGCAAGGCATATTCAATGTTGTTGAATGTGGACCGCTGCTTATCGGTCAGTGTATCCTCCCATTGTATTCTTTTTGCTTCTCCTCAACATTATCAGCACCTGTCACTTTATTAACCACTTTAGCACTAATAATCGTGAAGATTGTTATGTATAAATGAATATGAATGAATTTAATTATAATCATGTATTTATGAGTTATGCACTTGACCTGTATGATAATCATGCCCACCATTATACACTTGAAAAAAAAAAATTCTATATATTGCACTATTATTTTATATCACTGAGTTTACATAACGAGTTCAATTTTCTGTGTGCTGCAATAATCACATGACATTATCATGTTTGGGTATTTAAACCTTCACTATGTTCATGTTATTTGCTTGAGATATAGAGATTTGCTTGAGATATAGAGCCAAAATGTTTCCTTTGCCACATGGGTAAACAAACTGTTCTTTATTTTTAATTTTTGGAGTGCTGACCTTTTATCATTTTTATTATTTGCATTGGCTATTCCAGTGGGCCTTGCACCCTGCTGCTTTGTTAGGCTATATATATATATATATATATATATATATATATATATATATATATATAATCTGTAAAACTCTGCAGAGAGAAGAGGTGGCTGAAAGAAATCATCATGGTGGTCTTGTCTAAATGGAGAAGATGAGGAAAGAGAACATCTACATCAGAGGAGACTTCACTGGATGTAAGAGGTATGTGGTGTTGTATTCTCCTTTATGATGTGTAGAACTATATATAATGTTTTCCAGGTATGTCTTTAAAGGGGTTGTTCAGCCTCTCATATATAGGCACATTTATCTAGTTCAACTGCTGCTCCATTCATACTTAGTTACTTGAAAACCCACCTCTTCAGACAAGCCTACAACCAGTGACCCTACTGCTGTTATACTGCCATGACCAACTTTACCATCACCTACTGTGTCTTTCCTCCATACCTTGTAGATTGTAAGCCCTCACGGGCAGGGCCCTCTCTCCTTCTGTGCCAGTTTGTAATTCTTTTTGTTCTTGCTTAGTTCAATTGTCTGTATTAGGTATGTACTGTATACCCATTTTCATATGTACAGCACCATGGAATGAATGAAGCTTGAATAATAAGTAATACCTGACTGTGATTCAGCCCTTTAGCCCTTTCCATGACTCTTTTAGAGCCATTTTAGTGCCCCAAAGTTCGGGTCCCCATTTACTTCAATGGGACCTGAACTTGACTCGAACTTCACCCGAACTTGACCCTGAACCCGGATTTTGCGGGGAAGTTTGGCCGAACTCGGCGAACCCAAACTTCCAGGTGTCCGGTTAATTCTAATCCTTAGCATTCTTTTATCATACAGGGTGGCCCACGAAAAATAATCCGCCTCTAATGATATTATGACAAGATGAATAAGCAAGTGAATATTTTTTTTCCCCACAGAAAAAAATCACATGTGGACAAGTCTGGGGACATATGACATGTTGCCCCATCTTTCTGGAAAAAGCAGGACTTCTTTCTTCTGCAGAATCACTGCTGAAGAGCTGCAAGTAGGGTTGAGCGAACTTGTATTTTAAGTTTGGCGTCCAAAGTTCGGGTTGAGGTTATCATGGATTCCTGTTATGGATTCCGCTACGATGGACCATAACGGAATTTGGAATCCATAAGAGGATTCTTCGATGAACTCGAACCTTGGACGCCGAACTTGAAAAACAAGTTCAACACTAAGGACCTGGAGTGACATCACTGTCATGTCATCAGTGCAGGGGGCGTGGCTTAGTACTGGATTGGATAAGAGGTGGTAGCTCCTCTGCTCTGTGTGGATGAGAAAAAGGAAATAGAGCAGTGAAGGACGGCTGAGCGAACATGTTTTTTAAGTTCAGCGTCCAGGGTTCGTGGTGGCAATAACCCGTACCCGAACTTTGGACGCCGAACTTAAAATACAAGTTCGCTCAACCCTAGCTGCAAGGAGTAGTAGCCAACATAATCTGATGTGCCTAAAGATGCATAGATGTGAACGGCGACCACTTTCAGCTTATGTGACTTATGGATAAGGCTACTTTCACACTAGTGTTTTGGCTTTCTGTTTCTGAGATCCGTCATGGGCTCTCCGAAGCGGTCCAAAACGGATCAGTTTTGCCATAATACATTCTGAATGGAAAAGGATCCACTCAAAATGCATCAGTTTGCCTCCGTTCAGTCATCATTCCGCTCTGCAGGCGGACACCAAAAAGCTGCCTGCAGCGTTTTTCTGTTCGCGATGTGGTGTAGAGTCTGACAAAACAGAAAACTGATCCGTCCCCCATTGACTTTCAATGGTATTCATGACTGATCTGTCATGGTTATATAAGACATTATACAATCGGATCCGTTATTGACGGATGCATGCGGTTGTATTATTGTAACAAAAGCGTTTTTGCAGATCCATGACGGATCTGCAAGAAAAGCTAATGTGAAAGTAGCCTAATTAAAAAAGAAAAAAATCCACTTGCTCATTCATTATGTCATACTATCGCTGGAGGTTGGCTACTTTTTCATGGGCCACCCTGTATTTTGTGAGTCTGGCAATAACAATACATGAACTTTTTATATGAAAAAATTAAAAAATTGTCTTCATAGCTACATGAAAATCTAATCTATTTTAATAGCAAGTGCAGTACATTTGTAATGTTTTGGATGACATATCATTTTATTAAACCTATTAGCACCTGACATTATTTGCATGAATTTGATTGGCTATCAATCATGCTTGTCATTTTCTGGCTGAACAAATCCTAAAAACTAACTTTAATTTGACAAATATGTCATTTTAAAATGCTTCAGTTTATCTTAATGACTTTTCTTGAATTGTTTAGATGTTTTTCTTTTTTCTTGAACAGATGAGAAATGAGTGCATAAAAAGCTATTCTACATAATTATTTTAAATATAAATAATAAAAATATATGCTGCTACAAGTTTCCTAGCTCATATATGCAATCTTTGTATATAATAAATGTAAATAGATTTCTTTCTCTGAGGGTACTGTCCTCAGTGGCTATGAACTTACCTGGCAATTTAACGCATTTACTAGATTAGGAGGACCACCATGACCTACAGTATACAGATCACCAGATCCTGAGGTGCTCACCTAATTGGTTGTGCTGGAGGCACAATACCCTGTAGAGCGTTTCTGTAGAACCGCCATGGCTGCTAGTTATGCTGTCACGGTCAGGGAATTGACTGAGCGTTAGATCCAGGAATATGTAGCCTTGCCTGTGTCCAGGGGTGGATTGGCCATAGACCTTACAGGAACATTTTTCAATGGGCAGGCCAATGGAAGTTTTGGGGATGTATTTTGCCCTCTGGCAGTATTTTGTGATGGACTGTGGTCTTTGGCTCTTTTGGGGTAATATAATGTGCCACGATATGGTATTGCTTGCCCTACTTTCCATCATGCCTATGTCAGTGGATCATAGGGACCAGAGCTAGTTGTATTAAATAAGAAGATCTTTATTAGCAGGAATTCACTTTGTGACCACAGCAAAATGTCACCTTTTGGAATGTTGCTTGTGATTTAAAATGTATTTATTTCTGCAGGACTTGTGATTTTCTTATTATTCAACATTAGAGTATATATTTGTTCATTTATAGACCTTATTAAGGGGCAAGTGATCAGAAACAGGAAAACAAATGTTTTGTTATTTGCATTGCATTTTCATGCTGTTTTGACATAATTTGTTCAGTAAACAATATTTACCAAAATATTGTGTAACATATGGTATGACTTAAAAAAAAAAAAAAAAAAAAACTGTTTTAGTGCTACAGCCTTTAGTTTTACAGCCTGAAAATACAGTATTTATATATGGATGATAATCATCTCAGTACAGAAATGTTTTTTATGTCGGGGGATGCTTTTCATTTTTTTATATTAGTCATACGCTTTAAAAAAAAAATCTTTGTGAACTAATTACTTATTATCCCATATACCTGGCATTGCCCAGGTGTACATTTATCTATGTAAGTATTTGCTATTTTCTACCTAAAAATACTCATTGTTGTCTTTGGCTCAAATAGAGAGGTAAAGAAAACATCCACCATTTTCCAATTAATTTATTTAAGTTTTGTTTGTTTTTTTTGATTTTTACTTAAAGGCCTGCATAAATAAATGAAAGGTGTGTTGTGCTTGGTTGTTATGGGCAACAAAGTCCGTCTTTTAGAGTTACACAGCACATGTAGAGAGATGAGAGGTCTAATATGTAGACACGTTTACCTAGTTCACCTATTGCGCCTTCAATAGTTAATCTATTCAGTGATACATAGACTTACTGTGCATTAGAATCATTGTCAACAGGCATTCTAATGTACAGTCGCAATTATCTAGTTCACCTGCTGCACAATTTATACTTAATCTGTTCTGTTATACATAGCCTTACTATATATCAGACTTAGTCTCAGCAGAGGGTCTAATGTTGCTGCAATGCACAGTGATGTACACGGAGACACATTCTCCTTAAAGCTTAACTGCATCTCACTTTGTGACAAATGAATTCTTCAGCAAATCTTTTGGATGAATTCAGCGAAGTGACTGAATCAAATTTTTCGAAACTTCACTCATCTATAATCTTCTTAAATATTTTCTAAACCTACTTATTCCCTAAAAGTACTCATTATTATCTTTGGCACAATTAGAGAGGCAAAAAAACATCTACCATTATGGTAGATAACAAAAAGCAACATGCAGCGGTATTTAGAAAAGTATCAAAAAGATTTTATTGAACATATATTAAAAATTATAGATCATAGAAGGAGGTAGCAAGAAAGCATAGACACCACCCTGG
The DNA here is from genome assembly GCA_033119425.1 of Bufotes viridis. Taxonomy (NCBI): domain Eukaryota; kingdom Metazoa; phylum Chordata; class Amphibia; order Anura; family Bufonidae; genus Bufotes; species Bufotes viridis. The sequence goes on from CM065596.1 coordinate 70,992,460, forward strand.
ACCCTATAGCAAAATATACAAAAACATACGCTGAAACGCGCGTCGGGGTTGACGCCATCCTGGTCCCTCACTTCCATTTTCTTACTGGTAAGTACCCCTTCGGGTTCTGTTCTAGCACGATTCATGTCATTTTCTGTTTGCCTTGTACCACTAACCTTGTCTATATACAAAGACACTTGTCCTTATTATTGTTCCTTTTTTGTGGACTTTTTGAAGGCTACAGCGAGGCTTTGATATACCATACTTATAAAACAGTATAGCGTTTGACTTTCTGTTATATTACCTTCTAACAATGCTAGATACATATATGTTTTTGTACGTTTTGCTATAGGGTCCAGGGTTGCGTCTATGCTTTCTTGCTACCTCCTTCTATGATCTATAATTTTTAATATATGTTCAATAAAATCTTTTTGATACTTTTCTAAATACCGCTGCATGTTGCTTTTTGTTCTCTCCCTCTTTTTCTGTGTTTGTACAGAGTATATGCAGATATACATATTATAGGCATCTCAATAACAAAGGCCCCACCACTGAGTGTACAAATTGTAGTTAGGGCATGAGATACCTCCGGGTTTCTTCTCTTTTTCCATTATGGTAGATATGCTGTTTTTTTTTTTCTTTTTCTTCAAAGGCCTCCATACATGTTAGTGTATTGTTGGCCAAACCTGCCATTATTGGCAGATTTGGCCAATAGTTAAAAGTGTATAGGGAGTGCCCATCTATCCCCTGACAGATGTCACTGGCAGCAGCTTTTTTCTCTCCCCCCACTTGAGGGAATCTGTCTCCCCAATTTTGGACCATTTTCTACAGTAATACGTGAGTAGTACTACACATTGATTCCTCTCCATTATGCTAGAACTTAAGAGCAGTCCAGACCATGTATTTCAGTGCAGCTTTGAGTGCTGACAGGGAAGAAACTGGAGGCAATAGGAAAATAAAAAAAATCTGGGCTTTTTATCTGCATCACTACACATATAATACTGTGGATAACAGTCTAAAATGGGGAAGACAGATTTCCTTATTATACATATTTGGCCAAGACAATGAGTATGAGAAAGTTGGTAGGGGATCGGGGGAGATGGCGGAATGTTTAAGGTCTCCTTTAAAATTTTGCAAAACCCACTACTACCACAAATGCCCATTCACAACGGAAAAATCTGTTTTGGGAGTGCCTTTTTGAATACGGTTTGTTAAATCTAATTTGCAGTCTGCCTCTCATCTTCCCGCATCTTCCGTCTAAAAGACAAATTGTTTGTTGCCCAATACCAATAACAGCACAGCTTTAATTTTTGCCTATAGCAACTAATCACAGCACAGCTTTCATTTTAATATAGTACATCTCCCAATCTGCAGGACTTTGGCGTCTGTCCCATTGTCCCAGGAAGACTGAGGCATTTACTGATCTAGACTGTCACTGCATCCTTCTGAGGACATAGAGACAGTTCAATGCTAAAGTGAAGCAGGCAGCAATCAGCACTCTGCTTTACCATTTCCTGGTCTGAGCTCTCCCAAGCCTTATGCCCCTTTCACACAGGCGAGAATTCCATGCCGCTGCAATGCTTGAGGTGAACTGAATCCTTCTATCTTCGTTTAGCAGGACCTGCGCTGACGTCACCACGCTCACCACGTGGTGAGCGCGTTTAAGTCATCAGAGGTCCGATGGCAGGTCCTGAAAGAAGAAGAAAGAAGACAAGGCCGGCTGCGTGATCAAGTGGATGAGGTGAGTTAATTTTATTTATTTCTTTAACCCCTCAATCAAAATTTTAGTAAGCATTCTGTATTAAGAATACTATTATTTTCCCTTATAACCATGTTATAAGGGAAAATAATTAAATCTACACAACACCTAACCTAAACCCAAACTTCAGTGAAGAAGTCCGGGTTCGGATCTGTGTACCACATTCAGTTTTTTTGTCACGTGCGTGCAAAATGCATTGTTCTCGCCCAGAAAAAAACTGAAGAATGCAACTCAATCGCAGTCTGGCTGAAATTGTGTGCGCACTCACGTGGCTTTCCCGCATTGCACCTGAGGCGCATCTGGAGCAAATCCGGGAAGCCCGTGTGAAAGAGGCCTTAGGTGTGATGCGCTGACATGTTGTACCTGCTGGGTTGTGTAGGAGGAATGTGCAGGCCAATACATAGACAAGCAGGCTCAATATGTCACCACATCATACCTGCTAGGGAGTGCAGGATGTGCTATGATTATTGGGGAATGGGGCAAGGTGAATATTATAGTTTTTTTTTTTTTAATTAACAGTAGTCTTGAGCAAATCAAGCTTCAGACCATAGATCCAACGTTAATTCTTTAAAATAGTTTGATTTTAATGCTGTTTCCATCTAATAGGCGACCTTGATTAAGGTGGTACATATAGGTGTGTGTGTCCCTCCTCCCACCGGTTGCTGAAGCACATGGAGGTAACAAGGGGCAACACACCATATGTGCGGGACTGCGCTCCTGTAGAAGAAATGCGCAACAGCATTAATAGGTTTAGCGAAGGTACCCGCCTGGACTGAGACCACCTTGTCGCTTGGTGGGTGGGCTTAGATGTGTTTTGATCAAAATATGTTGACTACGTGTCTCAGACGTTATCAGAATGAGGGCTTATTCCACATAATGTTTGCATTTATTTTAGTGCACCATTTTCTGTGATTTGATAAATGCAGCCATGTTCATCCGCGCACTCAATATCATATCGCGCAGGATGTTTTATCTAGTTTTTTCTGTGAATTGTTTAACTTGTCTTGAAGGAGTGGCACCTTCATGTGTGAATACGCTCCTATACAGGGGTGAGATTCATGTGCACTAGTGTCCCGCCCATCTAATTGGCGACCTTGATTAAGGTGGTACATATAGGTGTGTGTGTACCTCCTCCCACCGGTTGCTGAAGCACATGGAGGTAACAAGGGGCAACACACCATATGTGCGGGACTGCGCTCCTGTAGAAAAAATGCGCAACAGCATTAATAGGTTTAGCGTAGGTACCCGCCTGGACTGAGACCACCTTGTCGCTTGGTGGGTGGGCTTAAATGTGTTTTAATCAAAATATGTTGACTAAGTGTCTCAGACGTTATCATATTGAGGGCTTATTCCACATAATGTTTGCATTTATTTTAGTGCACCATTTTCTGTGATTTGATAAATGCAGCCATGTTCATCCGCGCACTCAATATCATATCGCGCAGGATGTTTTATCTAGTTTTTTCTGTGAACTGTTTCCATCCATCATTAAAATGTATGGGCTGCATGTAGGCAAAATTTGTATCGCCTGGGGACATGCAAGACTTTGGTGAAGTAATTTGGTATTCCTATCATTCATTCCTACCTGTGGCTTTAAAAACATTTTAAAATAGGAATCCAAAGCCAGGTTTGGTACCGGCTGGTACCCTCGGCACCAAACCCAACTTCGGATTCATAATTTAAAGTTTTAAGGATTTAATTTAAGATTTATTTTTCATATTTAACAGAAAATAAAGGATATTTTTTGTTACTAAAATGTTTCTTCCCATACCAAGTAAAAAATACCTTAAATGTAATTATGCGTCACATGTTTTCTTTTGTACATACTGCACCAAAGGGGCTCATAATACATTAAACATACAGTATCATTTACTCATAATTTATGCGGCTTTTGTTTCAATTTTAAATGGTAAACTTGCTAAACCCTATTCTGCAAGGTGATGTGATTGTCTGTTGGTTTTTTTACTGTTCTGGTAAATAAGTATACATAATAACCAGATGTCAACCTTCAGATGCACTACAGTGAAAAAGAACACATCCCTGTTATATAAGCATTGGCACTTAAAAGCTATTTTCTAATGCTTTACTTTATATGTGCTGCAAAGAATTTCACACCTTGCATTGCAACTCAATTTCATGCAAGCTTTGCTTTTATTTATTTAAGTGAATAAAAGAAAGGCTTTCATTTTAAATTAATTCTGTGTGAGTTTTAGCTATTAACAAAAGGGATTTTACATAAATTACATTTCCATTATGTTAATGTGTAAAAACAACAATGAAACATTATAAACAGTTGTAAAACTAGACTTTCAGGGTGTCATTTATTATTTTTTTTATGTTTTAGGTTATTTATGAAAAAGTCTACCCTGGACAGGCAAGGTGATAAACATTTTACCATTTTTGCAAACACCCATATTTTGCACCAACCATTAACTGGCTTCCAAACTGTTTTTCGATAAAAATTTCCCAATTCTGTCTCTTTAAAAGTAGGCCCAGTTACATGGAAGGATGATCAGGAAAATTACTGGGAATGAACATTCATATGCATACTCATTATTGATAATTGTCCAATGAAAATGTGCCCACGATCAACCAACAAACAAGCAAAATGCTTATATCTGGTCTGATCTGTTCTTTTTTTCCAACACAAAAATTGTCAGCAGCACATCACTAGTGATGAGCGAGCATGCTCGACCTAGTACCAGTTCGCTCGAGTCTTCTCCCCGCACGTTTGGCGCCTCCTAAGCAGCCAATCAACGTTCAGGTAAGTCATTCCCTTAAGTGTAATGCCATAGCCATATTAGCTATTAGCCTTACACTGATTGGCTGGCCGGAACACGTGATACCAGTTTATATAGGAGTCGATGTCCCGCGTTCGGATCACTCAACATCAGGGAGAGCAGATAGTAGGCAAGGACAGATAGTGTTTTGCTGGAAATTCACAGATTTAACTCCAAAAAAAATATTGAAAGACCAAACAGTCCTCTTAAGGACTACAGTGTTTGTCTGACAGCAGTGCAGCACCATCTTATTTTTTTTTTTTTTTAGTAGCAGTATCAGGGACAGGCGTCTTCAGGAAGGGACAGATGGTGCAGGGCTGGAAAATCGCTTTTTTAAGTACCCAAAAGCTTTTAAAAGACTGAAAAATTTGATATTAGTGAGATTTACAGTATGCGATCAGAAAGCAGTGTGCTTAGCAGACATTATAAAATGGGGCTTATTTACTAGAGTGTGCTTGCTAGTGATATATACACCGCGGAATAAGAGACATTTTTTTTTCTAGGGAAATTAACCTATGGTAATTTGTGCCACATCTGTGTGTGCGTTCAATCTGCAACCGTTAAATTCATTACTCCAGCAGAGAATTATTTATATTTTGGGCAAATTTGACTAGTTTTGGACACATCTGTGTGTGCGTTTAGGCTGCAACCGTATATTCAGTATTCCTGCAGAGAATACATTTTATTTGGGACAAATTTAACTTGTTTTAGGCACATCTGTGTGCGTTTAGGCCGCAACCATATATACAGTATTCCATCATAGAATTATTTGTATTTGGGACAAATTTAACTAGTTTGGGGCACATCTGTGTGAGCGTTCAATCCACAAACTTTATATACAGTATTCCAGCATAGAATTATTTGTATTTGTGACAAATTAAAATTGTTTTGCGCACATCTGTGTGTGTGTTTAGGACGCAACCGTATATACAGTATTCCAGCAGAGAATAAATTTTATTTGGGACAAATTTGTATCCCATACTAAACTGAATCTGAAAACACGGTGTATATTACAACTTCCATTATTCTGGGCCTAGTAAAGTGTTCACAATCTGTGGCTTTTTGTATCCCATACTGAACTGAATCTGAAAACTCTGTCTATATTACAACTTCCATTAATCTGGGCCTATTATAGTGTCCACAATCTATGGGTTTTAGTATCCCATACTGAACTGAATCTTAAAACATTGTGTATATTACAACTTCCATTAATCTGGGCCTAGTAAAGTGTCCAAAATCTGTTGGTTTTTGTATCCAATACTGAACTACATCTAAAAACACTGTCTATATTACAACTTCCATTAATCTGGGCATAGTGTAGTGTCCAAAATCTGTGCTGTTCTGTAACCAATACTGTCCGGCATAAGAAAACTGTGTCTTTAGTGGACAGTAAAACAATCTGCGCTACATCTACAGAATAAACCATTAATATGAAGAAGGCGAGCACAAAGGGACGGGAAGTGGGCGTGATGCTGATGGTGCAAGCAAAGGCCGTGGCCCTGGGCTCAATGGAACTGTGCCTGCTGACAGTGCACCAGAAAAACAAAATCCACCTCACCCAGCTTCATGTCCCACTTAGCTGGGCGGCGCAAGACAACACTGTCCAAGTCGGACCAGTGCGAACAGGTGGTCGGTTGGATTGCAGAAGATAATGCTTCCAGTCGGTTAAGCAGCAACCTCTCTTCCACTAAGTCCAGTCTCTGTAGCCAAGAGTCTAATTAGCCGAATCCTCACTCTGATCCTCCTACCGCCCACCATTTGGGAGGGAGTCTGGCCAAACAAGTGATCACACACTCAGATATTCACATGACCTCTTTTCATCACCAGTACTTGGTTTGGCTCTCTCTCCAAGCATGCTTGAAGAGGTACCTGAGATATTTTGCCCTGATTCCCAACCTTTTGAGCCTTCACAGTCTCAAGAAGATGACGATGGTGAATGGCAATCATTTGTTCACAAGGTGGATGATGATGAGACACAGTTGTCAATCACTGAGGTGGTGGTTAGGTCAAGTCAGGAGGATGAGCAGAGTGAGGAAGTGGAAGAGGAGGTGGTGGACGATGAGGTCACTGATCCAACATGGGAATGTGAAAAGCCGAGCGAGGACAGCAGGAGGGATCAACAGCACTGCAACAGTCTGTAAGAGGCAGTGGGGTTGCAAAAGGGAGACGTTGGCCAACACCAAACAGGCCCACAACCATTACACCAAGCACCCCCATGCATAAATCTACCTTGCCAAGGGGTAGGTGTTCCTTAGTATGGCGCTTTTTGAGGAAAGCGCAGACGACAAAAAAATGGTAGTTTGCAACTTGTGCCGTACCAAAATGAGTCAGGGCGTGAACACTAGCAACCTCACAGCCACCAGCATGATCTGCAACATGGCATCCAAGCACCCGTCTAAGTGAGCTTAATACCTGGGTCCACAATCTGGGTCTGCGGGTCACACCACTGCCTCCTCTTCCCCTGTCTTACGCATTGCTGGCCAATCCCCTGTCAAAGGCATAGGCCCGGATGCCGCTCGCCCTGCACCTGGACCTTCGCATCAACCGTGAGCAAAAAGATCCACTTCCCTGTCCCAAAGCAACCTCCAAATGTCAATAACACAGGCATTTGAATGCAAGCGCAAAGTTTAGAAATTACTGGCCATTGAATTGTTGCCATTTAGGCTTGTGGACACTAAGGCCTTCCGCAGCCTGATGTCGGCTAGATGTAGCTAGAAATGACTGGGCCCCATAGCAAAACATTTTCATGACCCCCCCCCCCCCTTCCCGGATCTCCCACCCCCACATACCTCTCTGACCCTAAGCCTTGGCAGCTGCTGAGCGGGGTCGGCTCAGAGCTGGGCACAGCAGCATCAAAGCTAGGTGATAGGAAAACCTAAGATAATTTTCACATCAAAGAGCATACAGTGTAAACCCTGAGCCATCCCATACAACACAGTATAATCCCTACAGCATGCTGTACAGAATACATTATAATCCCTTCTGTACAATATACAGTATAACCCCTACACCACTCTGTGTATGTGCAATATTCATTATAATCCATACACCATGCTGTACGATATACAGTATAGTTCATACACCATGCTGTACACAGTATACAGTATAATCCATACACCATGCTGTACACATTATATAGTATAATCTATACACCATGCTGTACACAGTATACAGTATAATCCATACACCATGCCGTACAATATACACAATAACCCCACAGTGTATGGATTATACTCAATATTGTACCGCATGGTGTACAGATTATACTGTATATTGTATGGCTTGATGTATGGATTATTCTGTATATTGTATGGCATGGTGTATGGATTATTCTGTATATTGTACAGCAGCACATACCTGTCACATCCAGCTCCCCCAGGTGATGTCTCCTTTGATGTAGATCTTCTCTGTCATCATCTTTCCCTTTCGGTCCATACAGCTTCTTCCAGCCGTGCCTCGTCTCTGCAGAGTGTGACACAGACATCTTAGCTTCCTCACTTTTCTATCATCATCACCCCCCAACCTGGAGCCCCCACAGTGTTATCCTGCTGCTCGCTGTGCCCCCAATACATTATGGTATACAGGCAGTTTCAGAGTTTTTGGCAGCACTTGCACTTTATATACAATTGAATATACAGGAAAGAATGTTTTGTAACATTTTAAAAACTTAAAAATAGATTTTTTTGTGGGGCTTTTGGGCGTATTTTTGTCAGTCTGTAAAAGTGGCTTACAACTCAGACAACATGGTTCCCAGCAGCAACCTGGGAGTCCAAAATACATTCATACACCGTCCCCATGCTTTTCCCAATCCATTTTGGTGGTGTTTCTGTCACTTTCAGACCTTTTCGAATAGACCAGGCACCCTCCCCTCTTCAGAGCAGGGGGTGCCTGGTTGTCTCCTATTGACTTCCATTATACACGAGTATCGTTATGTGTTCGGACTGAGTACCCGAACGCTTTGGTGCTCGCTCGTCACTAGTAAACAACACATAACAGTTACCCTAGTATTCTTGAATATATAATAGTTTCTTCTGGGATGATTACCTGTAATGTCATAAATTTGTCTATCAATATGGTCACTATAACAGTGAAACCCAATAGCATAAAATATATATTGCATGTTACACCCTGTGTTAGCTAGATCATAACAAAGCAATACATACCATGAATACAGTGCTAGTATTTCATCCGAGACATAATGTGGCATCAAATTCATGTAAGGATTGAAATAAGTTCTATTCCCTCACCAAAAACCTGTTATCTGCAAGAGAGAATACATAGGAAAGAAAGCACACAAGAATTGCATAAACCTCAAACCTTCACACAGCTGAGATACAGCAAATATGGTCTCTGAGCAAAGGATGCTTTCTGATTAGTAATTTTGGAGTGAGTCAGTGAAAATTTATGCTCATTCAGTCAAAACAACATTTGTGAGTAGTGATGAGCGGCAGGGGCAATATTTGAATTTGCGATATTTCGTGAATATTTGGTCAAATATTCATCATAAATTCTCAAATTCACGATTATTTTATTGATTGCGAAAATCGGCAATGTAATATGCACGTATTGCGAGTGCAATACAGGCGTGGGTCACTATTGCTACATTTTTCAAGCTGCTAGAAGTTTTCTGAGACTGGAGAAAATGGTTGGCACGGCAGAACATCACAATAGCTTTATATGCAGATAGAGTGCTCTGATATATTTGTGATTGCACAAATCGTCAATTAATGATGCGCATATTTTTGCACAATAATTGCAACTTCACATTTTAGCAGGTCTGACTACATATTAGTGATTGGTGCACTAAGTATTGCTGTTACCTTGCCTGTAGCATGTATGTATGGACAGCAGAACTATAGCTACACTATATCACAATCTAACCTACACTGACTATCTCCCACTAACTATCTGTATTATATACAGTCAGGTCCATAAATGTTAGGACACCGACACAATTCTAACATTTTTGGCTCTATACACCACCACAATGGATTTGAAATGAAACAAGACGTGCAATAACTGCAGACCGTCAGCTTTAATTTGAGGGTATTTACATCCAAATCAGGTTAACACTGTAAAAATTACAACAGTTTGCATATGTGCCTGCCACTTGTTAAGGGGCAAAAAGTAATGGGACAGAAAAATAATCATAAATAAAACTTTCACTTGTTAATACTTGGTTGAAAATCCTTTGCAGTCAATTACAGCCTGAAGTATGAAACGCATAGACATCACCAGATGCTGGGTTTCATCCCTGGTGATGCTCTGCCAGGCCTCTACTGCAAATGTCTTCAGTTCGTGCTTCTTCTTGGGGCATTTTCCCTTAAGTTTTGTCTTCAGCAGGCGAAATGCATGCTCAACTGGATTCAGGTCAGTTTATTGACTTGGCCATTGCATAACATTTAACTTCTTTCCCTTAAACTCTTTGGTTGCTTTTGCAGTATTGTTTGGGTCATTGTCCATTAGAGATGTCGCGAAACATAAAATTTTCCGTTCGCGAACGGTGAACTTCCTCAAATGTTCGCGAACGGGCGAACCGCCGTAGACTACAATAGGCAGGCGAATTTTAAAACCCACAGGGACTCTTTTTGGCCACAATATAGTGATGGAAAAGTTGTTTCAAGCGAACTAACACCTGGACTGTGGCATGCCGGAGGGGGATCCATGGCAAAACTCCCATGGACAATTACGTAGTTGACGCAGAGTCGGGTTTTAATCTATAAAGGGCATAAATCACCTAACATTCCTAAATTGTTTGGAATAACGTGCTTTAAAACATCCAGTGTGTGTATACGATCAGGTATGATGTTGTATCGATCAGGTAGTGTCAGACCAAACTCTGACAGACCAAACTTCCCGTTTAACGCACTGCAAACAACTGCAAACAGTCCATTTGCACAACCACAAACTCCCCATTTGCACAAGGTTGGATACCAAGCTAGCCATGTCCCGTTCCTTGTCCTCACTGACGTCATTGAAGGTCTCTTTCTCCACCCAGCCACGTACAACACTAAGGGTCCACGAAAGGTGACAACAAGCTCCCTGAGACGCCTTGCTGTGCTTGATCTTCCACCTCCTCAAAGCCTCCTTCCTCCTCCTCTGACTCCTCTTCTTCAGACTCCTCTCTCTGTATTGCCGCAGGTCCAGCAATCGACGATGACAAGGCTGCTTCTGGTGGTGATGGTGACCACAACTCTTCCTCTTCATGCTCATCTATGGCCTGATCCAGCACTCTTCGCAGGGCACGCTCCAGAAAAAACGCATATGGGATGAGGTCGATGATGTTGCCTTGGGTTTGACTGACCAGGTTTGTCACCTTCACAAAGGGATGCATGAGCCTACAGCCATTGTACATGAGCGTTCAGTAACGCGCCCAAAAAATACCCAGGTCCGCAGAGGCTGTCCTCTTTTTTTTAAATTCAAAAAATTTGTTCTTACCAGTTTAATCTCTCTTTTGTCCCCTATCAGGGGCCGGTGTATGGAATAGATTTTAGGAACCGGGAGATGGAAAAAGATGGTTGGTCGGTCCTCTTCCTTCCAATTTGGTGCACAGCGCGTGTGCCGTGCAATGTACTGTGCCACCCTATATGAGTGGTGTGTTAAGTAGTACTATACCTATCAGTTTAATCCCTGTTATGTTCCCTATCAGGGGACGTGTATTGAATAGATTTTATGAACCGGGAGATGGAAAAAGATGATTGGTTGGTCCTCCTACTTCCAATTTGGGGCACTGCGCATGCGTCTCGCAATGTACTGTGCCACCAATACAGATAGTGTGAACTACTATTCTTACCATTTTAATCTTTATTAAGTCACCTATCAGGGGACTTGTATTGAATTGAATCCTTGCATGGGGAGATAGAGAAAAAAGCTTGCACGCCATGACACTACCACCACCATGCTTCACTGATGAGGTGATGTGCTTAGAATCAGGAGCAGTTAATTTCCTTCTCCATACTCTTCTCTTCCCTTCACTCTGGTACAAGTTGATCTTGGTCTCATCTGTCCATAGGATGTTGTTCCAGAATTGGGAAGGCTTTTTAGATGGCGTTTGGCAAACTCTAATCTGGCCCTTTTTTTTTTTAGGCTCACCAATGGTTTACATCTTTGGTGAACCTTCTGTATTCACTCTGGTGAAGTCTTCTCTTGATTGTTGACTTTGACACACAAACACCTACCTCCTGGAGAGTGTTCTTGATCTGGCCAACTGTTGTGAAGGGTGTTTTCCTCACCAGGGAAATAATTATTCGGTCATCCACCAGAGTTGTTTTGTGTCTTTTGGTGTTGCTGAGCTCATTGGTGCGTTCCTTCTTTTTAAGAATGTTCCAAACTGTTGTTTTGGCCACGCCTAATGTTTTTGCTATCTCTCTGATTTTTTATTTTTTTTTCAGCCTAATGATGGCTTGCTTCAATGATAGTGACAGCTCTTTGGATCTCATCTTGAGAGTTGACAGCAACAGATTCCAAATGAAAATGGCACACTTGAAATGAACTCTTGACCTTTTATCTGCTCATTGTAATTGGGATAATGAGGGAATAACCTCTCCCCTTAACAAGTGGAAGGCAGATATGCAAACAGTTCTAATTCCTACACCATTCACCTGATTTGGATGTAATTACCCTCAAATTAAAGCTGACGGTCTGCAGTTAAAGCACATCTTGTTCATTTCATTTCAAATCCATTGTGGTGGTGTATAGAGCCAAAAATGTTAGAATTGTGTTGATGTCCCAATATTTATGGACCTGGCTGTATATAAGCTAAATTGCTAACTATCTAATGTAATGTGACACAGTAAAGCACAAAGCACACTAATGACACTGCTGTCTCTCTCAGAACTGTAAAAAAAATGCCTGCTGCGCATATAGTAAAGGGGTAGGCAACTTTCCTATTGGTTGCTAGGAATGTTGCTAAGCTCAGACAAAGACATTGCAGCCTTCTCATTAGCCCACAAGCAAGAAGTAGGGAGGGATCATGGGTTCAGAGGAAAAAAATCTAGAATATTCACGAATACAAACATATAGCACTATATTGTAAACATTCGCAAATTCTCGAAGTAGTGATATTCGAGATTAAAATTCGCGATTCGAATATTCGTGCCCAACACTATTTGTGTGGTCATGCATTGATATTGGATTGGATGGTTTGACTTGTAGTAGATGTTCCCATTTATCCTAAATGTGTTTAACCCCTTCAACCACTGTTATGTTCCCGTATGTCACAATGGTTGAGGGAGTGTATGAAGTGGGCTGCATAACAGGCAACATTTAGTGTTAGGTTCCCGTCTTACAGAGATTGCCTTGACGTTTGGCAGACGGGCCCAAAGAATTTTGTACAAAATGTATTTGCCAAGAATCTCAAATTTACAAAATAAGCGTAGCATTAGCACCAGAATATTTTCCATTACTTTGACATTATTGTACTTTATTTGGTTGGCAGAGTGGTGTTGCAATGTATTTTTTTTTCTTTGTATTATACAGCAGACACCCTGGACACAAAGCTGGGAGTCCTTCCAAACCCCGTAATTTAATCCCTCTGGTGGCATGATTAATGCTGATAGTGGCACCTACTTTCCAATCGCCCATAGTAAAATTGCAGCCTGGACACTGCAGAAGCCTTCCAGGACTGCCATGGTAAATTCCATGCTGCTTTGTGCACAAAGAATAGCTCAGCAGAAAAAGGGTCAGCATCCTATTCATCATAATAGATCTCTATTATGGTGAATTAGACAAGGGATCAAAAGATCCCAAGTTCTAGCCCCCTAAGGGGACTAATAGTTATTGAATAAAAAGTTATAAACCTATTAAAAGTTTAAATAACCCCCTTTCCCAATTTTACATTTAAAAATATATAAACAATAAAAAAATAAACAAATCAGATATTATCGCATTAGAAAATGTCTGAACTATTAAAAGAAAAGAAAAAGAAATTCCTGTGCAGCAAACACCGTAATAGACAAAAAAATGAAAAACAGTGATCAAAAATGGTACCAATAAAAACTACAGTTTGCCCTGCTAAAAAAAAACAAGCCCTCATACAGCTCTGTGGCCGGAAATATAAAATTTATGGCTGTCAGAAAATGGCGATACAAAGAAAATTTAGATTTTTCTCTGGTAAAATATATTACAAAGTTTTTTTTTACATTTGCTAAGTTTGTTGAACTCAATGGCCTCTTATTCCTGCACCTGATTTTCAATTCTAGACTATTTTCCCCTGCAGTCTGATTTGATAGACTCTGTTTGCTCTGTTATTGCATTATATTGTGTGAATGTGTTCTTACCTGCCAAATAGATTATTGTGTACCACTTTTTTTTTTTTTTTTGTTAAATGAAACTACCGTATGCATGTACTTATCATGCTAACAATCTGCCAACTCTCAGGTGGGATCAATCATTTACATATATTTAGCATATATTATACATTTGTAACCAAACAAAAATAAAGCAATCAATGACTGAGCAAGCATCATATTTTATAATGAGATATAAAATCATATTTCTTGTTTAAACAATTTGTTTATATCATCTAATGTGAGAATCGGAAAGGCTTTTTGACTAGAAATGGATTTCTCCAATCTCCTCTTCTGGTCGCCAGGTTAGCCTTTTATGCAAAAAAAGAAAAGAAATGTGTAAATCAGCACAATTCACCTTAAACATACCTGTACTTGATATAATCAAATATAGATTTATAGATTTTTTTTTTTTTTTTTACTTCTTGGTTAGTTGCATTTTTGAGGTGTTGCAGAAATATTGCTCTGTATGAAGCACCCTAAACACTGACAAAACAGCAAAAATATCTCATATATCATCTAATAAATGACAGAGAGAGAGATAATGCTGCCTTATCTGCTTCTAAATCAGATTCAAAATTTATGTGGTCTTTGGTATTCTGTACTGTAATTTTACAATGTCTTTCCATCACACAGACAAATACACAGTTAAACATAAATCCCACTGGAATGAAAGCTTTACACAGAGCTTTAGTGACAGTTTCACATATTACAGAGATTGGATACCAAAATGAAATGGAAACCTCTATTGTAAAACCACAAAATCTCACAAAACGGAATGGATAGGTGAGAGATATTTAGAGGTCATGTACAATAACTATTTGAACTGTTGCCTGACTCTTTAAAATTAATAGTGCCTTTTTTTTCATGGATTTAAGTCAAAAGACATTTTTGGATTTGAAATCTGAGAACATTTTTAAGCATTAAGATGTTCATAGACAAAGAGGATTATAAAAGTCACTACAAAGAGACTAATACATTTCATAGGAGAATTGTGGTATAATGTTCTATTCTAATAACCATGGGTGTTACATTGTTTGCAAAAAGTGTGTGTAGTGACATAAATAAATGGAAAACTTTAGAATGTTTCCAAGATTGATAATCACGGGTACGACAATCCGACTATCAGTAAGGCCTCATGCACACAAATGTTTTTTTTTTTCTGTTTACATGCCTTTTTTTTGCATTCTGTGTACAGACCGTATACAGAACCATTCATTTCAATGGATCCGCAAAAAAAATGGAAGGTACTCCGTATGCTTTCCATTTCCGTTTTTGCGTTCCGTTCAAAGATAGAACATTTCCTATTATTGTAAGCATAACGGACAAGGATAGTACTGTTATATCAGGGACCAGCTGTTCCGTTCCGCAAAAAGCGGAATGCAGACGGACGTCATCCGTATTTTTTGCGGATCCATTTTTGTGGACCGCAAAATACTGAAAAAGCCATACGGTCATGTGCAATAGGCCTAAATCAGCTGATAAACAGCAGTGAGTAATAAATTACATCACCATTAAAATGGAACCTTTACTGTAATATTATGATACTAAAATTAAATTACCTCTTGGATTGTGCAGTATAAACATGCTGTGAGCATGGGCAGTGTCAGCATCAGATTATCTGGCACTGACACTGCCCATCCTCACTACAAGACAACTGGGACCCTGACTGGGATACACAAGTAAACCAAAATCTGGCGTTGGGATGACACCAAAATATCCGGGATCCCACATACACATATACACCAATTTGCCACACTGGAAATTCAAATAATTAGTATTTTTATAAAACAATTCATATTAAAATATTATATAGTCTTGGTTAACATGATTGGTGGTACAGATGACAGCTAGAAACCTTTACACAGGGGTATATGTACATAAGTATAGAGATGATAACATCACAATTACCACTGACAATTTGTGCGCACACGTAATTACAAAACCCCTTATGGTATGGGGCCACAAATGTACTAATAGCTCAAAAAATAATAATAAGTAGTATATCAATGCATGACAGAAAAATGACAATAAAGTGCTAGTATTTGTACAATCAAAAATCATATGTGTCCATGTACCTGAGTGCGCACAGAATATCAGTGTCTCCCCCGCGTCCCGCTTTTTGCAGCTGCAACGCCTTTCCCTATTGATTTGCAGGTCCATACAGTGCACACATCATAACTTCTGGCCCTGTCAAAGTGCAGGGGGTGCACTATGGAGCAGAGGACAAGAAAGAGGAGTAATCTTATCAAGAGAAAAAGCAGCTGTTGATATGTGTACTGCTTGACGATGCGGGCTTGCTGCCATAAAGACCAGGAGAAGGAGGACAGACTTCCACTGATTCCGAATGCTGGCCAGTTCAATTTTCCCACAAGATCTGGTGATTCCTCCTCATGTGGTGCAATAGAGCCCTGGTACCTAAGTTTGTGTTGGAACGCCGATGGTTTATTTTAATCCTGTAGCTCTTGTACAAGGCTGTGGTTTTGTGTGCTGGCCTTATGGAGAAAAGCCACCATAAGGGAAATTCTAGCATAAAGCTAGCAGCAGCTGAACTTGGCCAAGGTCTGGCATGTTTTGAGTCTGTGCCCAGAGTATCAGCAGCATAACCAGTCCCCGAGCTGACCATCGTAGAAGCAGATTTGGTCCTGCTAGTTCTTTTGGAGACTTTGGTCATACTTTGCTATCGC
This sequence comes from Bufotes viridis, assembly GCA_033119425.1. Taxonomy (NCBI): domain Eukaryota; kingdom Metazoa; phylum Chordata; class Amphibia; order Anura; family Bufonidae; genus Bufotes; species Bufotes viridis. Next base: position 71,008,952 of record CM065596.1, read on the forward strand.
TCTTTAATGCCACCATGGGCCCGTTCTACAAATTATACAACAAATCCATGTGCCCATTCTGCAAATTATACAACAGGTCCTATCCGTGTTTGCATACAAGAATAACTTTATACTGATGGGAGGGTGAAAATACAGAATAAACTCATGTTTAGTATATGGCCATGTGCATGAACCCTTAAGCTTTCTGGGGATGTAAAATAGTTTTTAGCCATATGCTTATTTTATCTGGTGCTGTTTTACCTTTTTATGTCTTGTTTTGTTTACTACTCTACTGTACTACTGTACCCACTACTGTAGCAAATAAATAGAAGAAAGTAACATATTGCACATTATAATTTTATCAGTCGATCACTTCTTTAGTAACTCCCCCCAGTGTAACTTTAGAGGTTTTCTGCTGTACCAACAACGTTTTCAGTGACCTTAAATACCGATATGATTATTATTCCAATTTGCCCCCTTTACCAATGGTAGGTTTCCTTGCAAGTGTTTAGTAGTAGATTACACTACTTTCCCAATGCTGGGACATTGATAAGAATATACATGTAAGCCTTTGTTTAACCATATTATTTTCAAAACCTTTAAAGGAAGCCTGTCATTAACTTTATGCTGATCTCACCAAGGACAGTATAAAGGGGTGACAGACATGCTAATTTCAGTGGTGTGTCATTCATGACCTAATGGTAAGTATAACAATTATCGCAGCTTGAGCCTGGAGAAGAGTCATGGCTGCCTTAGAAGAGTTACATTTATTTGAGATCTCCTACTTTTCCCACCAACCAAGGGAGAAAACTCAGAGGAAAGCTGTCAATTAGTGTTGAATGAACAGCGCTTCGGATCCAAGACCCAAAGTCACTTTGTTTAAAACTTTAAATGCTGTACGGAGACCCGCCTGGGCTGTGCCGAGGTGAAATTTGTGACACTTCAGTAAAGAACTTCAGGCTTTGATTATACAACATAAAAAAACATTTAAAAACAGCAATCGGAAGTCGGCTTTGGTACCAACTGGTTCCTCGGTAATGAAGCCAACTTCTGATTGTTGTTTTTAAATGGTTTTAAAGGGTCACCGTACAGCATTTAAACAGAGTTTTGAATGAAGCGACTTAGGATCTTGGAATAAATAAAAATTACTCTTGTAAGGCATCAGTGACTCTTTTTCAGGTCCCAGCTGTAATGATTAAAAAGCTGTTTTATTTGCAGATCAAAAGACAGCACATCAGGGCAGAAAAAATATAGAAGGAGGATCATATGACCCTTACCACTTTTTTTGCCCATAATGCCTTGCAGCCAATCAGGAAGATTTTTACTAACATATGTCATTGGTAAAATAAAAGAGCCTAACCAGGAAATGCATATTTTTTTGGTCTGATAGGACGTCTGACAGAGAGAGAAAATAAGTCTCCTCTTTAAATAATTGATAGAGATATTCTAGCTTTGGACAGGACAATAGACAATGTAGTGTGTCACTGTGTAACTCGGTCAGGCTGCCAGCCATTTTCAGAAAGTACTGTTGCAGCGTTTAAAGTTATATCACTCAATTTACTTCAAACAATTTTTATTCGAAAGAACAGACAAATCTTGGTCAAAGACATCTTAAATGTACATTTTTCAAAAGTTTCCAAGGAGAGCAATGTAGAGCAATAATATATCAATGGAAAGCGCTGGTATGCAATGTCTCAGATATCAAGCGGAGTATCGTGTAGCTTATACACCGTGGTAAATAACATAAATAACCAAAAAACAATAAAATAAAAATAAAATAAAAATAAAGAAAAAAAAAAAGGGGGGGGGGAGGGAAAGGAGGGGGGAAGGAAAGGAAAGGGGTAGCAACCAATGGATGCAGCGACAGCCGCTACGGTCAGAAAAATCAGATATCAAATAGGAATTCTAGTGCTTAGACAACCAAAGGGAGAGCATAACGAGAGATCTCTAGACCTGTGGAAATTTTCTATATGTTCCCCAAGGGCCCCATGTATTCCTGAAATCAGGGGTACGCCTAAGTTCCCATCCCATTAGTTGTTCCATTCTAAAGACATCATCGCATTTGCTTTCCCATTGTTCAATGGAGGGGGGGAGAGTCGTTCTCCAGTGGGCAGCTATGAGTATTCTCGCTGAGGCAAGGAGATGAGTGATCAGACGACGGGTAGGAGAAGAACATCTAACATTATCTATTAAATTTAAGAGACATATCTGAGGAGAAGGGGACACCGTTACCCCACAGACCTCCGTGACTGCCAGGCATATACGTTCCCAAAAGGCCTTGATTATATCACACTGCCACCAGATATGGAAAAATGTACCTCTCTCTTTGGTGCATCTCCAACATGTTTCACTGACTTCTGGATAGATTTTGTGTAGAACATCAGGTGTATAGTACCATCTGGTGAGCAATTTATAATAATTTTCCTGTAGTCTCACACAGGTAGAAATCTTGGGAGTAAGAGACAGACACCTTTTTAGACAATCTTTGGATGGATCTAACTGAAGGTCGGTTTCCCACTTTTGTATGAAGGTGGTAACTTCGGGTTTGGATTGTGTTAGAATCATGGAGTAAAGGGTGGAAATCTTCTTGACAGGTTCTCTTTTGTGTAAGACCATTTTCTCAAAGGCTGTGGGATCGGTTGATTGTAACGGTAGGCACGTTTTCAGGTGGGCCTTGATGTGTGAACGGTGAAAGAAGGATAAGGGGGCCAGGTCATCTCTCTTGTCCCAATCCACCCCAAGGTCTCCCGAGTCGTCTAGTAAGTCCACTACTAGCAAGGTATAAGTGTTTGCTATGTCGGGAAGGGTCTGTAGAAAGCGGGAGGTGCGTCATACAGTATATCCCTAACTTGGGTCAAAGGGGAAAATTGGGAGATAACAGGTAGGACTTAAGAGTTCGCTTCCACAAACGAAGCGTAGCTTTAGTAGTAGGGTTCTTGATAGATTGGATATTCACATGTGTCCCCAACAAGAGTAAGGGCCTCATAAAAGTATCGTTAGTAGCCATCTCAGCCTGTATATCGAGTCTATCCCCTTGTATCGTAGCCACTCTAAACATCGCATCCCATGCACAGCTACATAGTAACTATAAAAATCCGGGACCCCCATCCCCCTTGATTGATAGGTAGGATGGTAAAACGTCTGGGAAGTCGGGGCTTTTTTTGTTCCACATGAATTTAGAAAGGACGGAGTCCAGCTTAGCAAAAGAGACCTGGGTATTGGAATGGGGAGGGTTTGAAGCGAATATAAGATCTTAGGTAATATCACAGTTTTAATCAGGGAGCGTCTGCCAAACCAAGAGGTAAAGGGTATTTCCCAAGATTCTATCAGACGTTTAACAATATCAGGCAGATCTTGGAAGTTTGCCTCATATAATTTAGCCGGATCAGATGTCAACTGGATGCCTAGAAACTTCAATTTCGAAGATGACCATTGATAAGGGGTATTGAGTTCGAGCCTTTTCTGCCATTGAGTATCTAATGTTATGTTCAAAACCTGGGATTTGGCAGGGTTGATCAGAAAATTAGATAGTTCTCCAAACAAGTCAAATGTTGATTGTATGGCAGGGAATGCGGTGTCCGGGTTAGTGATCAACACCAGCAAATCATCAGCAAATGCTGCAAGCTGGTGTGGTACCCCTGAAGCTCAATACCCTGAATCCTATCATCTTGTCGAATAGCTTGAAAAAGGCACTCCACTGTTAGAACGAACAACAGCGGTGATAGGGGGCACCCCTGTCTCGTACCATTCGATATTCGTAGAGGAGGAGAGAGGGTGCCATTAACCACTACCTTGGCTGTGGGCCTGGAGTACATAGCCATAATAGCTTGAATGAAACCAGGGGGAATCCCAAATTTGGCTAGGGCCCGTTTCATAAAAAGCCAATCTATGCGATCGAACGCTTTTTCAGCGTCTGTGCCAAGAAGCACTAAAGGCAAAGATCTGGTATGTGCAAATCTAATAATACTAAGCAGACGAGTAGTGTTCATTCTCCCCTCTCTCCCCGCTACAAAACCGACTTGTTCACAGTTTATCAACATTGGTAAGAGTGGGTTTAGTCGAGAAGCTAGAAGTTTAGCAAATATTTTTAAATCATTGTTCAACAGTGATATTGGTCGATAGTTAGCACAGGACTTTTCATCCTTACCCTCTTTAGGGATTATTGTGATATGCGCCATTAACATTTGGTCTGGCAGAGGCTTCCCTGCTAAGGACTCATTACAAACAGTCAGGAGTTGGGGGAAGAGAACTGATTGAAACTTCCGATAATATACCATCGGAAGGCCATCAGGGCCCGGGCTCTTATGCAATGGGATGGATTTGATCACATCTGACAGCTCTTGGGGCGTAAAAGGTCTCAATAAAGAATCAATCTGATGTGTCTGGAGCGTAGGGAGATTGAGGGTAGTTAACCAGTCATCTATTTTGAGTAGACGCTTTTGAGAATCTAGATGTGTGTCCTCAGCCCTGATATTATAGAGGGACTCATAGAATTCCTTAAAACGCATGGCTATCTCCTCAGTGTTCCTAGACAGTGAGGAAGTCGGGGTTCGTATAGCATGTATATAGGATTTAGCTCTTCTCTTCTTAATTTGAGCTAATAAGAATTTAGATGCTTTATCGCCGTGTGCGTAGTACTTAAAACGCGATGAAAGAAATAATTTCGCCGTTTTTGAATTTAGGATATTTTTAAGAGAGGAGCGCAGGTGATTTAGTTTTTCCAATATAGCATCAGAACAGTCCCTTTTATGTAGGGCCTCCAGAGACTGAATCTGTGTAGCAAGAGATGTCACCTGAGCTTCTCTTTGACGTTTCAAAAGGAGCCTAAGCTGATAAAATGGCCACGGATCACACTTTTATGGGCTTCCCATATTATCCCTTGGGGTAAATCAGGGGTATTGTTTAGTTTAAAATACTCCTCAAGTCGTTCAGCAGTTTTCAGAACATGCGCCGGGAATCCAGCATTGTCTCATTAAGCCTCCAATTCGACATAGGTCTAGGTAAGAACCTCAAACCTACCTCTACAAAAACCGGAGCATGGTCTGAAAGAAGTAACGAGCCAATAGAGGCATTAGAGCAAGATGTTAAGAGGTGTGTAGGGATGAACAAATAGTCCAACCGTTGATATGATTTATGTGCCACCGAGTAATGAGAATAATCCCTGTCGGTAGGGTGTAAAACCCTCCACACATCCGTCAAGCCTAGAGAACTAATAGCTACATTGACTCGTCTCAAAGCCAGATGTGAGGTAGACGAAAGACCTGTAGAGGAGTCTAAAGATGGATAAAGCGAGAGATTTAAGTCGCCCCTAAAATCAACGTGCCTTCTGAGAAATCCTTTAAGAGGCCAATCACCTTACATATCCATTTGGTTTGTGCCAAATTTGGAGCATAAAGATTCCCAAATGTATATGTACAGCTCCCAATATTCCCTTTGATAAAAATATACCTGCCCTCTGGATCAACCAAAGAGGAGCTAACTGTCATGGGGAAATTTCTGTGTAACGCAATTGAAACCCCTTTAGAGGCTGAGGAGGGCCATGTACTATGGTACCACCTATTATATGTAAGATGGTTCAACCGTGGCACGTGGTCCTTCCTGAAATGTGTTTCCTGAAGCATCAATACGCTCACCTGCTGCTTACGCATAAGATGTACTATCTGACTTCGTTTGGCAGGTGAGTTAATCCCTCGAACATTGAAGGAACAAATCTTTATATTAGCCATAGCATGTAGTCACGGAGGTCCAGGGCAACGCCGTCAGGGCTGGTAGAAGAGGAGCATTGGATCGGCTGCTGAGAAGGAAAACAGGGGAGGGCGGCGGAGGGAAGGGGAACATAAAACATAAAATATGGAAACAAAAAAAGAACATGTGAGAGCAAGTACAGAATATCAACATCATACTTATATTACTCATGAATCTAAGCAATGAGTGAACCATTGAGTAAACAGTGTCTCCTAGAGAAGGAGTCACTCTGGGGGGGAAGAGAATTGGTCAGTAAATACGGCCAATCCGTACACACGAGCAGGAAGACAATATGTAAAAGAACACAGAGATAAGAAACAAAGTGAACAACAGTATGATCTATTGGGTTGCAATCGGTATGTAAAGGACCAAGATCCTATACTTTTGAAATGGTAGGTATATTGGTACATCCGAAATATAGTGTCGAACAAGTGCTCCATCATTGAACGATAAAATAAACTAAGATGAAACCATACAAATATTCTCAGTCTGGGTCCAGTGGCAACCTCCTGGGAGTTAGCTTGGAAACTTTTCTCTTGAACCTTTGAGGTCTGGAAGCTGAGGCTGGGGTCCACACAGGAAGTGCTGGGACTGCAGGTAGGTCGGTCAAATTTCTCACTATAGTCCAATCCTGAATGTCCAGCGACTCTATTTCTAAAGCAATGTAAATTTGCGTTAGGTCAGCAGGCGCTCTGATCACCACTTTCCTCCCTGGTGCATTAACCAGAAGCCCAAACGGATGCAGCCATCGGTACGTGACATTCCTCCTTTGTAAGACTTCCAGGAGTGGCTTTAGGGTTCTCCTCTTTTGGAGGGTCATAGGCGAAAGGTCCTGAAATAAAGTAATGGTGGACCCGAAGCATGTTACTGGATGTTTCTCTCTGGCAGCTTTAAGTAGCTTTTCTTTTACGCTGAAGCTGGTCAGGCGGCAGATGATATCCCTTGGGGGTTCCTGAGGCTTAGGTGGCGGGCGGAGCGCCCTATGAGCTCTGTCCATAGTAAAATCATCAGTAGCGTCAGGCCCCAGCAGCGTAGTAAAAAACTCCAATAACGAGGCCATGATGGCGTCTGGCGGCAGCGTTTCGGGAACCCCTCTAATACGCAAGTTGTTCCTGCGCCCACGGTTATCCTGATCCTCGATTAGGTTATATAGCTGATTAATATGGGCCTGGGCATGGTCAAAACTGGAACTGACCGCTGAGTTAAAAGTGGTAGCGCCCTCCCAACAAGCTTCTAGGGATTCCACTCTGTCCCAGACCTGTCTCAGGTCCGATTTAATGTCCTGTAAATCTTGCTTCAGAGGCGCCAGTGCTGCGCCTAGGGCCTGTGTTATAAAGTCTCTTGAGAGCGGGAGATTTTCTCTGGGACGACGGAGGTCAGCCTCACTCTCCCTACCTCCATCTGAGTCTGCCGATGCATCGGTGTGATCTCCTCGCTCTGATGCTGTATGATCCAGCGCCATCTTGGATTCAGCTCGCGTCGGGCCCGCAGTCTTTTTCAGAAATTTCTCCATTTCTCCTTGGACCGGGTTAGATCCCCGGGTGCTAGGGGTGTCTCGGGGTTTATCTCTCCCGACTTTCCCCATCTTTAAGCTCCGTGAGTTGCTAATAAAGCTCGTGTGTCCACAGCCAGGAGCAGAGCTCACACAGACATGTGTGTCTCGCTCTGCGGCCAAGCTCCGCCCCCATATCACTCAATTTATTATTGATGTGTTTCAGCCCAAAGTACACTGCATACTTTACAATCTTAACACAAATCTTTGATAATATTAATCCTGGTGCTGATATTATACTGCCTGTCACATTTTCTGCATCACAGTTGATATGTATTGTACTGGACTACATAGTTGACCGTTATTTAAAAAAAATTTACCATGTGTCAAAATTACCATGTATGGTTGAAACATTTCTATCTATCCATCCAACACATACAGCAAACCTGATACTACTCAGCAAGAAAGGGTTATTTGTCTAAAAGTACACCTAGGATTGAGCACCTATATCCAAAGGTCTGAAGGAGGTGAGCCGCTGACATTAAATTTGATTTACAAAGAAAGGATTATTTGTAGACTTTTTTAATATATATATATATATATATATATATATATATATATATATATAAATCCAGTAGTGTAGCGCATTTTAAAACAGAGTGCTCTATTTCCAGAAGAACAAGAAAACCAAAATGTCTGAAAAGAAAATTACATTTCTTTAATCATTAGGGAGACAAAGCAAAACATACATGATTAGTTTTGTATGCCAGACAACACTGCTCTTGTTTTATGGGAAGGATGTTCACAACTTCACATATCTTAATTCTGCTAGCATCAGATAGGATATCCTCTCTTTTCTGTTTTATCAAGCAAGTTAATTTGCATACCTTAGGGTTTCTAAAAAGGTAATCAAATAAGAATTTTTTCCAAAAAAAAGAAAAGAATGCTAATCTTATCTGATGCTAGCTGAATTAAGATTGCTTGTTCTTTTAGATAGAGAACTAGCTTGCATATCTCACTTTCAGTTGAATATTATGTGTAAGGGGTCTCTCTTGTGTGAAACGAATCCCAAAAAGTTTGGGCAAATTCTGAACTGAATTGATTTACTCATGCTTAGTATAATAAAATTTGCTGCTAATTTATCTATTATATATTGGTTTTTATAGTCTCTTTTTGTGTGTGTCTATTTAAATATTTTCTCATTTTGATTAGTGTTGAGCGAACAGTTCGAGCATAGTTCGGGTCCGTACCGAATTTTGGGGTGTTCGTGACACGGACCCGAACCCGAACTTTTTCGTAAAAGTTCGGGTTCGGGTTCGTCGTTCGGCATGTATTTTGGCGCATTTTGAAAGGCTGCAAAGCAGCCAATCAACATGCATCATACTACTTGCCCTAAGATGCCATCGCAGCCATGCCTACTATTGGCAAGGCTGTGATTGGCCAAGTGCAGCATGTGACTCAGCCTCTTTATAAGCTTGTGCGCACGTCGGGACGTGCTCACTCCCGATGTGAATAGAACAGGGATAGACGCAGCTGATGCTAGGGCGAGAATAGGCAGGGATAATTGAATAACTGGAAGCAAATTTCTCTCCTCCACCTGTGATTCATCTGAACAACTGCAGCTGAGCTGCTTTTTTGATAGGGATTGGCTATTTTTAGAGTGGCCAGAGTGATTTTTCCATCCACATGTACCTGGGCTGACCGCCGGCCGCCATTTTGCGACTTGTAGTGCTGCAGCAGAAGCTGCCACAGTGTGCATTCCAAAGCTCCAAACAAGTCAGACATCTACACCTGGGATTCAGACCAATAGCGATTTAGCAGCACAGTCCAAGGCTATTTTTTTAAAGGTTGTGCAGACCATTTTGTGGCACATGTTACTGGGCTGATAGGCGGCGGCCATCTTGGGACTAGTGCTGCAGCACAATCTCTCCCAACGTCCATTAATCACTTGTAATAGTGGTCTGTGCCATAGAAATCCTACATCAGGGACTTGGGTGTGCTTGTGTCACCCCTACTAATACCAGTCCACCTGTAATCCATACAGTGAAAAGCCATAAAGTATTCCAGTGAGGGAATTTTTTTTATTTAAAAAGGCCAAGTTAGTTTATCTGATGCTCAATATACTAGATACAGTTAGGCCTATGTTTCATACATCTGGAATTAGCAAACTAATGTGCTGGGGTTGGGAAAACATATATGTACCCATACTAGAATCTGTCAAAGAAAGCGGTACTCACATATAACAGTCATTCCATCTGTAATCCATACAGTCAAAAGACTGAAAGTATTCCAGTGAGGGAATTTTTTTATTTAAAAAGGCCAAGTTAGTTTATCTGGCGTTCAATATACTAGATACAGTTAGGCCTATGCTTCATACATCTGGAATTAGCAAACTAATGTGCTGGGGTTGGGAAAACATATATGTACCCATACTAGAATCTGTCAAAGAAAGCGGTACTCACATATAACAGTCATTCCATCTGTAATCCATACAGTCAAAAGACTGAAAGTATTCCAGTGAGGGAATTTTTTTTATTTAAAAAGGCCAAGTTAGTTTATCTGGCGCTCAATATACTAGATACAGTTAGGCCTCATGCTTTCATACATCTGGAATTAGCAAACTAATGTGCTGGGGTTGGGAAAACATATATGTACCCATACTAGAATCTGTCAAAGAAAGCGGTACTCACATATAACAGTCATTCCATCTGTAATCCATACAGTCAAAAGACTGAAAGTATTCCAGTGAGGGGATTTTGCTTATAAAAATAATATATTTCATTGTGGTGCGAGTTGAATCGCAACAATGAAGAAAAATACTATTAAGGGACGAGGACGCGGTCGTGGTGGTGTCCGTGGAGCCTCTGTTGCTGGTAGAGGACGTGGCCGCTCGGCCCCAGGCGCACACAGTAGGGAACGAACTCCCTCAACTAGCCGGCAGAATGTACCGCAATATCTCGTGGGGCCCAATGCCGCTCTTAGGATGGTAAGGCCTGAGCAGGTACAGGCATTAATCGATTGGGTGGCCGACAGTGCTTCCAGCACGTTCACCACATGGTCTTCCACCCAGTCTTCTGCGGAAAGCGCACAGGTGGCACCTGAAAACCAAGCCCATCAGTCTGTCACATCACCCCCAAGCATATCAGGGAAACGGTCTGAGCCACAAGTTATGCAGCAGTCTCTTCTTCTGTTTGAAGACTCTGCTTCCAGGGTTTCCCAGGGGCGTCCACCTAGCCCTTCCCCAGTGGAGGAAGACATACCATGCACTGACGCACAACCACTTATGTCTCCAGATGAAGAGGACATGGGAATACCACCACAGCAGAGTCACCGACTCTCTGATGATGACGAAACACAGGTGCCCACTGCCGCGTCTTTTGCAGTGTGCAGACTGAACAGGAGGAGGTCAGGGAGGGAGACTGGGTGGAAGACGATGCAGAGGACGATGAGGTCTTAGACCCCACATGGACTGAAGGTCGTGGCGATGACTTTCACAGTTCAGAGGAAGAGGTAGTGGTGAGACCGAGACAACAGCGAAGCCAAAGAGGGAGCAGGGGGCCAAAGCAGACGAGCCGCCGCCCCCAGAGTTCGCCTGCTACTGGACATCGCCAACAGGGACCCAGCCCCACAAAGGCAGCTTCAAAGAGTTCCCTGGCATGGCACTTCTTTAAACAATGTCCTACCGACAAGACCCGAGTGACTTGCACGCTCTGCCATCAGAGCCTGAGGCGAGGCATTAACGTTCTGAACCTCAGCACAACCTGCATGACCAGGCATCTACATGCAAAGCATGAACTGCAGTGGGGTACACACCTTAAAAACCAGGCACTCGCTGAGGCTCCCCTGCTCCTCTACCGCTGCTGCCTCGGCTTCCGCCTCGAGAGGAATGTTGCCACCTGCCGAGCAGCAAACAGAGGATGTGCCACCGACACCACCACCACCGCCACCGTCAACTAGCGCCTCCACTATATCACACAGCAGCGTTCAGCTCTCAATATCTCAAACCTTAGAGAGGAAGCGCAAATTCCCCGAGTCACCCTCGAGCCTCTTGGCCTGAACGCCAGCATTTCTAAACTGCTGGCCTTTGAAATGCTGTCATTCCGGCTGGTGGACACAGACAGCTTCAAACAGCTGATGGCCATGGCTGTCCCGCAGTATGTGGTTCCCAGCCGCCACTACTTCTCCAAGACAGCCGTGCCTTCCCTGCACATGCAAGTGTCCGATAAAATCAAGTGTGCACTGCGCAACGCCATTTGTGGCAAGGTCCACCTAACCACAGATACGTGGACCAGTAAGCACGGCCAGGGACGCTATATCTCACTAACTGCACACTGGATGAATGTAGTGGCGGCTGGGCCCCCGGCGGACAGTTCCTTGGCGCACGTCCTTCCGCCCCCTAGGATCGCAGGGCATCATTCTCTGCCTCCTGTAGCCTCCTCCTCCTACTCGGCTTCCTCCTCCACTGCTTCCACCAGCTCATCCGGTCAGCCACACACCTTCACCACCAACTTCAGCACAGCCCGGGTAAACGTCAGCAGGCCATTCTGAAACTCATATGTTTGGGGGACAGGCCCCACAGCGCAAAGGAGTTGTGGCGGGGTATTGAACAACAGACCGACGAGTGGTTTCTGCCGGTGGGCCTCAAGCCAGGCCTGGTGGTATGCGATAATGGGCGAAATCTCGTGGCAGCTCTGGGACTAGCCGGTTTGACGCACATCCCTTGCCTGGCGCATGTGCTGAACTTGGTGGTGCAGAGGTTCATTCACCACTACCCCAACATGTCAGAGCTGCTGCATAAAGTGCGGGCCGTCTGTGCGCGCTCCGCCTGCTCACATCCTGCCGCTGCTCGCCTGTCTGCGCTACAGCGGAACTTCGGCCTTCCCGCCACCGCCTCATATGCGACGTGCCCACCCGGTGGAACTCCACCTTGCACATGCTGGAGAGACTGTGCGAGCAGCAGCAGGCCATAGTGGAGTTTCAGCTGCAGCACGCTCGCGCCAGTCGTACTGCCGAACAGCACCACTTCACCACCAATGATTGGGCCTCCATGCGAGACCTGTGTGCCCTGCTGCGCTGTTTCGAGTACTCCACCAACATGGCCAGTGGCGATGACACTGTTATCAGCGTTACAATACCACTTCTATGTCTCCTTGAGAAAACACTTAGGGCAATGATGTTAGAGGAGGTGGCCCAGGTGGAGGAGGAGGAGGAGGATGAGGGCTCGCTTCTAACACTTTCGGGCCAGTCTGTTCGAATTGGCTCAGAGGGAGGTTTGTTTAAGCAGCAGAGGACAGGTTCACAAGTCGCCAGCCAAGGCACTGTACTGGGAGGACGAGGAGGATGAGGAGGAGGAGGTGGAGGGGGACGAGGATGACGCAAGTTCACAGCGGGGTGGCAGCCCAGGCCCATCACTGGTGCGTGGCTGGGGGATACGGTGGACGATGACGATACGCCTCCCACAGAGGACAGCTTGTCCTTACCCATGGGTAGCCTGGCCCACATGAGCGAATATATGCTCCAATGCCTGCGCAACGACAGCAGAGTTGCCCACGCTTTAACGTGTGCAGACTACTGGGTGGCCACCCTGCTGGATCCCCGGTATAAAGACAATGTGCCCACTTTAATTCCTGAACTGGAGCGCGACCGTAAGATGCGCGAGTACAAGCGCACGCTGATAGAGGCGCTCTTGAGAGCATTCCCACATGTCACAGGGGAACAGGTGGAAGGTGAAGGCAGAGGAGTGGCAAGAGGTCGCCAACGCAGCTGTGTCACGGCCAGCTCATCTGAGGGCAGGGTTAGCATGGCAGAAATGTGGAAAGGTTTTGTCTCCACGCCACAGCTATCTGCACCGACACCTGATACGGAACGTGTTAGCAGGAGGCAGCATTTCACTAACATGGTTGAACAGTATGTCTGCACACCCTCCACATCCTGACGGATGGTTCGGCCCCATTCAACTACTGGGTTTCAAATTGTCCACGTGGCCAGAGTTAGCATGTTATGCCTTGAGGTGCTTTCCTGCCCGGCGGCCAGCGCTTTATCTGAACGCGTATTCAGCACGGCAGGGGGCGCCATTACTGACAAGCGCAGCCGCCTGTCCACAGCCAACGTGGACAAGCTGACCTTCATAAAGATGAACCAGGCATGGATCCCACAGGACCTGTCCCTCCCTTGTGCAGAGTAGTCCTTATTAACTGCCTAAAACATGTCTTGTTGTGCTACGGGCCACTTCTTTATTTGATACAAATTTTATGAAACCCACAGTTGAATGAAACTCTTCTCTGTCTGGGCGCCGGGCCTAACCAGATGAAAGTGGCCGGTTAAACTAACGGGTGACATGAAGCCATAACCTCTGCCATGCTACCTCTGTCTTCTGTCTGGGTGCTGAGGCCTAAGTCAAATAAAGCGGTCTTCTGCTGTGCTGGGGGATATGAAGCTAATCTCTGACCTCTCTCCTCTGTCTGGGTCCAAAGGCCTAAATCACTGAAAGAGGCCTTCTCCTGTGGTGTGTGATATGATGCCAGAATATGTGCTGTGGGGCCTCTCTCCTCTTCCTGGGTGCAGGGGTCAAATAAACTAAATTGTGGCCTACTCCTGTGGTGGTTGATATGATGCCTGATTCTCTGATGTGGAACCTCTCTCCTCTGTTTGGGTGAAGGGGTCAAAGTAACTAAATGGTGGCTTCTCCTGTGGTGGCTGATATGATGCCAGAATATGTGCTGTGGGGCCTCTCTCCTCTTCCTGGGTGCAGGGGTCAAAGTAACTCAATGGTGGCTTCTCCTGTGGTGGCTGATATGATGCCAGAATATGTGCTGTGGTGCCTCTCCTCTTCCTGGGTGCGGGGTCAAAGTAACTCAATGGTGGCTTCTCCTGTGGTGGCTGATATGATGCCAGAATATGTGCTGTGGTGCCTCTCTCCTCTTCCTGGGTGCAGGGGTCAAAGTAACTCAATGGTGGCTTCTCCTGTGGTGGCTGATATGATGCCAGAATATGTGCTGTGGGGCCTCTCCTCTTCCTGGGTGCAGGGGTCAAAGTAACTCAATGGTGGCTTCTCCTGTGGTGGTTAGTATGATGCCAGAATATGTGCTGTGGGGCCTCTCTCCTCTTCCTGGGTGCAGGGGTCAAAGTAACTCAATGGTGGCTTCTCCTGTGGTGGCTGATATGATGCCAGAATATGTGCTGTGGTGCCTCTCTCCTCTTCCTGGGTGCGGGGTCAAAGTAACTCAATGGTGGCTTCTCCTGTGGTGGCTGATATGATGCCAGAATATGTGCTGTGGGGCCTCTCTCCTCTTCCTGGGTGCAGGGGTCAAAGTAACTCAATGGTGGCTTCTCCTGTGGTGGTTAGTATGATGCCAGAATATGTGCTGTGGGGCCTCTCTCCTCTTCCTGGGTGCAGGGGTCAAAGTAACTCAATGGTGGCTTCTCCTGTGGTGGCTGATATGATGCCAGAATATGTGCTGTGGGGCCTCTCTCCTCTTCCTGGGTGCAGGGGTCAAAGTAACTAAATGGTGGCTTCTCCTGTGGTGGTTGATATGATGCCTGATTCTCTGCTGTGAAACCTCTCTCCTCCATCTGGGTGTAGGGGTCAAAGTCTTTCAAAGTCGCTTCTCCTGTGCTGATTGATATAAAGCTGATGGTTGTGCCATCTGACATGGTTGCCAGGGTCTGATTCAATGGGGGCCTACTCCTGTGGTGGGTGATCTAAATGCCTGATTCTCTGCTGTGAAACCTCTCTCCTCCGTCTGGGTGTAGGGGTCAAAGTCTTTCAAAGTCGCTTCTCCTGTGCTGATTGATATGAAGCTGATGGTTGTGCCATCTGACATGGTTGCCGGGGTCCCATTAAATTGTGGCCTACTCCTGTGGTGGTTGATATGATGCCTGATTCTCTGATGTGGAACCTCTCTCCTCTGTTTGGGTGAAGGGGTCAAAGTAACTAAATGGTGGCTTCTCCTGTGGTGGCTGATATGATGCCAGAATATGTGCTGTGGGGCCTCTCTCCTCTTCCTGGGTGCAGGGGTCAAAGTAACTCAATGGTGGCTTCTCCTGTGGTGGCTGATATGATGCCAGAATATGTGCTGTGGTGCCTCTCTCCTCTTCCTGGGTGCGGGGGTCAAAGTAACTCAATGGTGGCTTCTCCTGTGGTGGCTGATATGATGCCAGAATATGTGCTGTGGTGCCTCTCTCCTCTTCCTGGGTGCGGGGTCAAAGTAACTCAATGGTGGCTTCTCCTGTGGTGGCTGATATGATGCCAGAATATGTGCTGTGGGGCCTCTCTCCTCTTCCTGGGTGCAGGGGTCAAAGTAACTCAATGGTGGCTTCTCCTGTGGTGGTTAGTATGATGCCAGAATATGTGCTGTGGGGCCTCTCTCCTCTTCCTGGGTGCAGGGGTCAAAGTAACTCAATGGTGGCTTCTCCTGTGGTGGCTGATATGATGCCAGAATATGTGCTGTGGTGCCTCTCTCCTCTTCCTGGGTGCGGGGTCAAAGTAACTCAATGGTGGCTTCTCCTGTGGTGGCTGATATGATGCCAGAATATGTGCTGTGGGGCCTCTCTCCTCTTCCTGGGTGCAGGGGTCAAAGTAACTCAATGGTGGCTTCTCCTGTTGTGGTTAGTATGATGCCAGAATATGTGCTGTGGGGCCTCTCTCCTCTTCCTGGGTGCAGGGGTCAAAGTAACTCAATGGTGGCTTCTCCTGTGGTGGCTGATATGATGCCAGAATATGTGCTGTGGTGCCTCTCTCCTCTTCCTGGGTGCAGGGGTCAAAGTAACTAAATGGTGGCTTCTCCTGTGGTGGTTGATATGATGCCTGATTCTCTGCTGTGAAACCCTCTCCTCCATCTGGGTGTAGGGGTCAAAGTCTTTCAAAGTCGCCTTCTCCTGTGCTGATTGATATAAAGCTGATGGTTGTGCCATCTGACATGGTTGCCAGGGTCTGATTCAATGGGGGCCTACTCCTGTGGTGGGTGATCTAAATGCCTGATTCTCTGCTGTGAAACCTCTCTCCTCCGTCTGGGTGTAGGGGTCAAAGTCTTTCAAAGTCGCCTTCTCCTGTGCTGATTGATATGAAGCTGATGGTTGTGCCATCTGACATGGTTGCCGGGGTCCCATTAAATTGGGGCCTACTCCTGTGGTGGGTGATCTAAATGCCTGATTCTCTGCTTTGAAACCTCTCCTCCGTCCGGGTGTAGGGGTCAAAGTCTGTCAAAGTCGCCTTCTCCTGTGCTGATTGATATAAAGCTTATGCTTGTGCCATCTGGACATGGTTGCCGGGGTCTGATTCAATGGTGGCCTACTCCTGTGGTGGGTGATCTAAATGCCTGATTCTCTGCTGTGTAACCTCTCTCCTCCGTCTGGGTGTAGGGGTCAAAGTAACTAAATGGTGGCCTACTCCTGTGGTGGGTGATATGATGCCTGGTTCTCTGCTGTGGGACCTCTCCTTTGTCTGGGTGCTGTGGTCAAAATAATAGTAAGTGACCTTCTCCATTGGTGGGTGACTTGAAGCCTGATTCTGTGCTATGGGACCTCACTCCAATTAATATTGTTTAATTTTTATTTATTTTATGTTAACTCATCATTTCCCTATCTACATTTGTTTGCAGGGGATTTAACTACATTTTGCTGCCTTTTGCAGCCCTCTAGCCCTTTCCGGGTGTGTTTTACAGCCTTTTTAGTGCCCAAAAGTTCGGGTCCCCATTGACTTCTATGGGGTTCGGGTTCGGGATGAAGTTCGGGTCGAGTTCGGATCCCGAACCCGAACATTTTTCGAAAGTTCGGCCGAACTCGTCGAACCCGAACATCCAGGTGTTCGCTCAACTCTAATTTTGATATATTATTTGTCATTATGTGTGATTTGGGTTAGAGATGAGCAAAGTTTAGAAAAATTTGATTCTGCAGATTTGCCAAAGTTCACCAAGAACTTGGTGGCCCAATCTCAGTATGAAGGCTTGGAAGTTAACCCTTTCCAAAACGCTGACAGTAAATTTACATTGGCAGCCAAACATTTAAAAATGGCACCCACTGGTGTGTGGAACAGGCGCCATGGCCACTGGGTGTCTGCTGTTTTAAAGGGTAGACACCTGACACGAATGTCCGTGACTGGCAGTAATTCTGGTCGAGGACTTTTAACCCTTTAGATACCATGGTCTTTTGGATGTATGTAGCAGCCCCTTTCCTCCTGTGTGATGGTAGCAGAGATGGTACACAGCATTGAGGTGGAAAAACCTTCCTCAAAGCAATAACATTGAGGGATTCATAACAAGGATGACCATAATCCCATGTGGATTCCTTCATAAGGTCCAGGATCCCTCCCTTCTATGAAGCTTCCAGTATTTTGCTTTTAAAATTATTAGGGTTAAAACTAGATGGCTAAACATGGTGGATGGATCAAACATGGCCTGAATTATTGCAGCAACAAAGCCCCAAGCACATGAGTGCTTGCCACGTTTCTTACTATGCTCAGCTCTCTGAAATATGGCAGAGACCATGTGGGATTAGGGTTTTATAGGGCTGTAACATCATAGGGGATGGCTACCGGCAGATTGGCTGGCTGCATGGCATTATGGGTCATATTGCGTTTCAAGGCTTCTTACTTTCACTTTGTACACTTGCATCTGCCATTTAAAAAAAAACTAATTCATTACCAGAGACTTTGAGGAAATTCGTATTTGTGTCTTATCAAATTTTTCCTAAACTTCGGACCAAATTCAGTTTCAGAAGCTTCAATTCGCTTAACGCTAATTACAATATTTGTGTTTACCCATGTGTTTGTAGACATGTATTTACAGCTAAAGAGAATCTCTCACCGCATTTTGGCACCCACCCCCAGCTAATACCACTGTTGATAACTGGGAGAATCCTGTTTCTGAAGATGTAATTTTGTTTGTAAAACCTACTCACTATTCCTTGCTGTGAACCTATAATCATTTTTCTCCCTATGATGTGCTGGAGCTCAGTAGTTGGGCAGGACTCAGTAGGGTATCCTGCCCATCTGCTCTGACACACGATCCCAGCAGCTGCTGATTATGAATATTCAAGAAGTGAGGCAGAGTGCAGGGAAGGGGAACACATGGCTTACTTGTGGTTGACATGTAAAACTCAGAACTTTTTCAAACAAGTTTCAGGGGATTGCAACTGATTTTATAGAAATATATATATAGCATTGGTGTTTGTCATACTATGTATTATGTCTCACAGATTGATGAAGTTACAGATGATGACAGTTTCCCTTTAACCCCTTAGGCCAGGTTCACACTTGCATTAGGGTATTCCATTATAGGTTCCATTTATATCGGAATATAACGGAACAGAAGGCTTTAGTAGGCATTCCTTTTTGATCGATCATAATAGAAGTCTATGGGCAAGAATAACGGATCTGTCTGCTTTCCATTATGCAGGACGGAAAACAAAGCCATTTTTTTAGACACCTTAGCCCCCCAAAAAGTTGAATAACAGTGATTAAAAAGTTGTACTCAACCCAAAAATGGTACCAATAAAAACTACAGTTTTCCTGCAAAAAATGAAACTCTCATACAGCTCTGATTAAAAGTAAAAAAAAAAAAAAAGTTATGGCTGTCAGAGAGTGAGGATGCAAAGAAAACTTTGGAAAAAAGATTTTTTCAAATTTTTTTTTTTTTTTTTTACAGTACTAAAACAAAATAAAAACTATACAAATTTGGTATCTCCGCAATTATATTGAGCCGCAGAGTAAGGACGTTATGTCATTTTTAGTGCACAGTGAACACTGTAATATAAAAACCAAAAAACCTTGGTTGAATTGTTTTTCTTTTTTTTTTGACCCCACAAAGAATGTTTTTCCTGTTTTCCAATACAAGACATGGTAAATTAAATGGAGCCATTAAAAATGCATCTTGCCCTGCAAAAACTAAGCATCATATGGCTATGTGAACAGAAAAATGAAAAAAGTTATGGCTATTGGAATGTGAGGAGGAAAAATTAAAGATGCAAAAATGAAAATAGGCCCAATCCTTAAGGGTTTAATCAGATTAACTTAATACTAGATGAATGTCTATATTAGGGTTGGAGTATCAACCATAGTCATTGGCAGACAGAAGATAGATTTCTGACTACCTCAGAATACCTCAGAGTGTTTTACGTGTGGCTCATAGGAAGATAGATTTGGCAACTAGTGCTGGTGAAAAGTGAATCAGTGAGCCACCTAATCTTTCCTAATCGGGTGTAACAATGGAAAAACCATACCGGAATTCGGATTGCGATTAAAGTGGTGATTAACTAAATGTAATATTAATAAGCAGTATAGTAGCAATCTTCTTGGTTAAATCTATAGAGAAAAACATTTAAACAGTGGCTTGTAATTTAATTTTAGCTCAAACAGAATTTTATGTAATTCACTTATGTTTAAGACTCCCAGGCTGGGAACTCACAGATGGTAAATGAGAACTTTTTATTGTATTAGGAATCCAGAATATGTGAAGCTGCCCCAGGGCAGCCCAAGAGTAGAAATACAGTCAAAGAATAAATATAAATCTCTTTGCTGCTGTTTATATTTATCTGAAATTGCAGGATAACCCTGAAAAATCTGTTCTAGTCATCTTTTCAACACATCTTTAAATATAATTGAATTCCGGGTCTTTTTTTTTTTTTTTTTTTCTATAGTGGTGTGTCATAGCAGGGCCAACTCTCAAAGGAAATAACAATACAACTTGCCATTTAGATAATATGATTTTTTCTCTGTGCAAATAAACAGTGGAATAAGTCATAGACTTGCAATTGCCAACATTGCTATATAAATTTAGGATTTAGTTACAATATGCAGCCAGATAGCTGTTTAATATTGACTGTTCCAATGATTTTGCAAATCTGATTTCTGGTTTGCATGATAACAGATATTCAAGATGTAGGTCATAAGCAGCAACAATTGTGGCAGTCTAATTAGGAGTTTTGACCTAAGATGTATAGCATTCACACGTTCATAATATTACATTTCTAGTTTGTTTGGGCTCCCAGTGGACCTTTATGCTTGTCTGATTAAGATGCCATAAGAGTTAATAGCGTGGAAAAACTCAAGCATTATGTATATGGAGCAGAACGTGTTTATACAGATTTGCACATATTTTGTATCCCCTCAAAATAAATAACTTGGAATGTAGACTGAGAATTGCAGCATCTCCGGATTGATAGCATGTTACACCGTTTATAACAAATACTGTAAAATAGATGGTGTGGAAGAAGAGATTAATGTAACAAGAAGATTGCTGAAGATCTCGCACAAAATCCTGTGCGCTGTGCCATCATCATGGGCCATGTAACATTTTGCACCAGATTTTTAATCAAGATGGCAGAGGCCGGCCCGTCACGAGCAAATGGATGAGGTAAGTATTTTTGTTTTTTTTAACACTCTGTTATTACTATCAGCTCACCAAGGTGAGCCGCACTCCTTACAGCAAGTATGACTGGAGTTATCCAGCTTGGTCTACGCTTCCTGTAATCGCCCGGCTTCTCGGACTTGAAAAAGGAGTAACAAAGGAGAGGAAGAGGAGGCAGTGGTGTGAACCGCAGACACTGATTGTGGACACAGGCGTTCGGTCCACCTATTAGGGTGCTTTGATGCCATGTGGCGGATCATGCTGGTGGTGTCGAGGTTGATAGTGTTCACTCCCCTGCTTATTTTGGTATGGCACAGGTTGCAAATAGCAATTCTTTTATCAACCGCACTTTCCTCAAAAAACCGCCAGACTGCGGAACACCTACCCCTTGGCAAGTGAGATGGCCGCAAGGGGGTGCTCCGGGGAACAGTTGCGGTCCTGTTTGGTGTGGCCCGACTTCTCCCTTTTGCCACTCCACTGCCTATTCCAGAATGTTGCAGTGCTGCAGATCCCCCCACTCTCTACTGCTGTCCTCGCTCTGCTTGCCACCTTCCCAGGTTGGGTCAGTGATTTCATCGTCCACCACCTCCTCTTCCACTTCCTCACTCTGGTCATCCTCCTGACTTGTTGACCTAACAAGAACCTCACTTATTGACAACTGTGTCTCATCCTCATGATGATCCTCTTGAGACACTAATTGCCATTGACTTATTGGAAACTATACATGCAAACGCAAAAACAAAAATGCAATGGCACTCTGCAACCAGCACTTTGCCCTGCCTCCATGCTGGTTGCAAAGTTCCATTGCATTTTTGTTTTTGCGTTTGCACGTGTATTTCGCCATAGCAATGTGCACCTGCATATAGGGTTGTGCTGACTGAACCCACCACCTTTTTTTCTTTGTAGTATATATTGGAGGTGTGGCGATCTCCATGCAGTCGTGCACACCTGACTAGTTAGTCTGCCCTGGAGGCTGGTTTTAAAGTCAGTATAAAACTGAGTCTGATTTTATAGTTCCTACCAGTAGCCATTTGGCTCCAGGAGAAGTATATAGTGGGCTCAGCATGCATGTTGGTACTTGCATCCCTGGATCTGATTGAAGCTGTTATGGCACCAGACGGGGTTACAAGCAGAGTGTATCTGGCATGCATGCTGCACCTGCGCTTCCTGGATTTTGTGTGGCTGTCATGGCCCATAACAGGTAGGAACTAGTGTTAGGGACCACTCATAGAGGCGACCTTGACGTGGTGAGTGGCTTATTACGCTTTGGCTAAAATGTACACTAATGCCTCATTCAAAATCCAGCATGAAGACAGGGCAGAGTGCTGGTTGCAGAGTGCCATTGCATTTTTATTTTTGCGTTTGCATGTGTATTTCACCATAGCAACGTGCACCTGCATAGAGGGTTGTGCTGACTTAACCCCCCACCTTTTTTATTGGAAACTATGTCTCATCATCATCATCCACCTCGTGAAACATTAATTGACGTTTCCCACCATCATCTTTTTCTGACTGTGGATACTCAAGAGTTCGGGAATCAGTGCACAAGATTTCCTCATGTCCCTCTTCAAGCGGGCTTGGCGAGAGGGCCAAATCAAGGAAATCCCGATGAAAAGAGCTCCTTGGAATATCCAAGTGTGGGATCACTTATTTGCCAAGACTCTCCATGATGGGAGGAAGGAGGATCAGGGTGAGAATTCTGTTGACCAGATTGTTGGCTACTGAGACTGGACTTTGTGGAAGACAGGGTGGTGCTTAATCGACTAGAAGCATTATTTGCTGCAATCCAACTGACCACCTGGTCACACTGGTGTGACTTCAACAGTGGTGTCCTGTGCCGCTCTGCAAACTGGGACATGAAGCTAGGTATCGTGGATGAGTGTGTTTTTTGTGCTCTGGCAGCAGGCACAGTTTCACCACGCCCAGGGCCATGGCCTCTGCGTGCACCATCAGCAGCAAGGCCACTTCCCCGTCCTTTACTGCTCACCTTGAACATATTAAATGGTATATATGCTTGCAAGTATGTCACCCTTACAATAGCGCAGGTTTTGTAAGTGTAGGCGCAAACAAATTACACTGAATGTCACAGATATTTAGGATGCGCAAAAGTTATACAGGAGATGTAGCTTAGGAAATATCACTTTCACCAGCGGCGAAAAAATGAAACTGAATGTCACAGATACTTAGGATGTGCAAACGTTATACAGGAGAAGTAGCGCAGGTAATGTCGCTGTCAAAAAATTACACTGAATGGGAAAAATCTGGGAAAAAATTGCACTGAATGTTACAGATACTTAGGATACGCAAACGTTACACAGGAGATGTAGCGCAGGTAATGTCGCTGTCACCAGCGGCTGGGAATAAATTGCACTGAATGTTACAGATATTTAGCATGCACAAACATTATACAGGACATGTAGCACAGGTAATGTCACTGTCATCAGCAGTGAAAAATGGAAACTGAATGTCACAGATATTTAGGATGAAAGAGTAAATCACAACTGATAGGGCTGATATCAACAGGATCTCTTTTTTGTAGAAGTTTACATTGTAATTATTAGAGAATCCTTTCTGCTTAAAACTTTGCTTTTAATATATTCAATAAAAATATCATCAATAGTACAATACAAACATAAGATATGGTTTTCCACGATTGAGAGAGATAAAGATACTCTTGCAAGACATAGATGCTGGGCTATATACAGCTTGGTTAGGGTGGGAGGTGGAGGTGATAAAGAATTTAGGGGGAAAAGGAGTAGATATCTCTCCCTATTCTCGCCCCTCACTAACCTCAGCCCAAAGACGACCCCTAATGGTGGGGTCTCCTTGTCCTCGAACCTCCCCTCTCTCGCCCTGGGCTGGCCCTTGCATGCAGTGTCTAACAATGTAGATGATTAGAACCAACAAATAATCATACCCCAACGCGTTTCGCCCGTGGGCGGGCTCTTCAGGGGGGGTGATAACAACAAATATCGATCTCACTGGTAGATATAAATGAATAAAGAAGACCTACTTCAAAGTAGTTACATGGAGCAGTCAGCCAAAGAACTATAAAAAATGGGAAGGAGCCAGATGAAAGAGCTCCTCACCTATAGTTCCCCCGGGATTGATAGATTCCGGTCCTCGACCCACTGCCCGTTGCCTCGATATTTAGGATGTGTAAACGTTATACAGGAGATGTAGTGCAGGTAATGTCGCTGTCATCAGCGGCTAAGAAAAAATTACACTGAATGTTACAGATATTTAGGATGCGCAAACATTATACAGAAGAAGTAGCGTAGGTAATGTCACTGTCACCAGCGGCTAAGAAAAAATTACACTGAATGTCACGGATATTTAGGATGCGCAAATGTAACACAATAGATTTAGCAAAGGTGGTATCACTGTCAGCAGCATCTAAACAATTGCACGCAATTTAGCGCAAGTTGCTCTAGTAATATATATTGCAGCCAAATAAAACAATAGTCCTTAAAAGGACTTTTGGGTCTCTAACAGTTTTCAAGACTAAACCCTGCCTGAGAAAACAGCAATTCCTGTCCCTACACTATCTGTCCCTTCTGCTGCAGCTCTCCCCGACTAAGACTGAGCCAAACAACGTGTTATCGGGTGCTATATAGCACCCGATGATGCGTTCTGGCGAGCCAGTCACTATAATGCCAGTAACCAACATGTCTAGAGCATTACAGTGAGTGACAGCATTTACAGTGAGTGACAGCATTTGCCAGCACAGTTATTGGCTGCGTAGCAGCCAACAAACGTGCAGGGAGGAGACTCGAGCATCGCGCTCGAGCACACATGGTGTTTGCGTTGCTCGAGTCAAAATGGTGTTCGGACGAGCGTACTCGCCCAACACTAATCATCACGTCACCGCATGGAATCTTCACCTCGCTGTGTCTTCAATCAAGATGGCAACAGCCTCTCCATGAGTAAATGGATAAGGTGAGAATTTATTTCTTTTACCCCGATTAACCCCTGAAAGGTCTCAATTATAGCATAAAATGTCGCGATCAGCGAGGAACGTGGCATCTAAGGGGTTAAATAATGGGGGGGCGGCACAATCGTAGTTCTCCATCATTTCTCCCACTATATACAAATGAATGCGCTTAGTGACAAAGTAATTTGTTATGAATGTAATTTCTTTGTGAAATTCGGTGAAGTAGCCAAATCAATTTTTTTTTTACTTCACAGCACTCATTCTCTTCACTGTTTACCTGCTCAGCATCACCATTGCTGCGGCAAGCAGTGTAATTACAGCTCCTCCATGGTGTTCAGCAAATCAAACTTTATGAAGTGGAATTCAATCCGAATTTCATGAAAAAAAATTTAGCACCCGATGACGCATGTTCGACTCAGACGTAGACAAGGATAGCAGAGCGTAGGAAGGGAAAGAGAGAGTAGGGAGCGACATTTAACAGATTTAATCAGAAACAAGATTTGCAAAGACCCAAATGGCCTTTTAAGGACCACTGTGTTTGTGTGTGCGTTTTACAGCAGCAATAAATTTAACTCTTGCAGTCTCAGGGACAGTGCTTCTGAAGGGACAGTAAGTGCAGGGAGAGAAATTTCATGTTTTTACTACCAAAATGCCCCCACAATGCCTTTTAATGACTACTGGGTGTGTTTCACAGCAGCAAGATATTTTTATTTTCTACCTATTAGTGACATATAGTGTACATCATCCGCAGACTGTGTCTTATATAATACAGTACTACATCAGCAAACAGTGTCTGTAGCGAAAATTCCATTAATCTAGGTCTAATAGTGTACATATTCTGTGGATTTATGTGACATATACTGTCCGACATCCCCAAATAGTTTCTGTATTTCAAATTACATTAATCTGGGCATAATATACTGTACATATTCTGGGCGTTTATGTGATATATAGTGTCCGGCAACCGAAAACCGTTTCTGTGTTTAAAATTACATTACTGGGCATAATATAGTGTTTATTCTGTGGTTTATGTGACATATACCGTCCGGCATATGAAAAAAGTGTCTGTATTTCAAATTGCAATAATCTGGGTCTAATATAGTGTTCATATTCTGTGGTTTTGTTGGACATATACTGTCCATCATCCGAAAAGAGTGTCTGCTGCACAAATCTAAATAATCTGGGCCTAATATAGTGTCCACAGCGTGGGTCTCTCAGTGTCAAGTACTGTAGTACAAGTAAAATCAGTGTATTTTGAGGAAATGTAAATTAATTGTTCAACATTTAGTGTCCATAGCGTGTGGCTCACTGTGTCAAATACTGTACCACATGTAAAAACAGTATATTTTGGGAAAATGTAGGTTATTTGTGCAACATTTAGTGTCCACAGTGTGTGACTCTCTGTGTCAAATTCTGTACCACAGGTGAAAACAGAGTATTTTTTTGAAAATGTACTTTATTTGTGCAACATTTAGTGTCCACAGCGTGTGGCTCTCTGTGTCAAATACTGTACCACAGGTGAAAACAGTGTTTTTTGCGGAAATGTACATTAATTGTGCAACATTTATTGTCCACAGTGTGTGACTCTCTGTGTCAAATACTGAACCACAGGTGATAACAGTGTATTTTGGGGAAATGTGCATTATGTGTGCCAGACCAGCACGTAACACAGGGGAGGAAGAGAAGGCAGTGGTGTGACCCACAGACACTGATTGTGGACCCAGTGGTTTGGGCCACCTGTTAGGGTGCTTTGATGCCATGTGGCGGATCATGCCGGTGGTGGTGAGGTTGCTAGTGTTCACAACCCCTACTCATTTTGCCTCCAGTGTACTGTCTTCCCCCATTATGTTCCCGGGTTTGAATTTTTATTGTTATGGTTTGAGTTAGAGTTAATAAATAGGATGTAAGATATGTTATGGTTATTTGTTTATTTATGAGTTCAATTCTTTTATCATCCCCACTTTCCTCAAAAAAGCGCCAGACTGCGGAACACCTACCCCTTGGCAGGGGAAATTTCCGCAAGGGGGAACAGTTGCGGACCTATTTGGCGTGGCCCGCTTTCTCCCTTTTGCCACCCCACAGCCTCTTCCAGCCTGTTGCAGTGCTATGGATCCCTCCCCTTCTGTCCTGCTGTCCTTGCTTGGCCTGCCACCTTTCCAGGTTGGGTCAGTGATGTCATCGTCCCCCATCTCCTCTTCCACTTCCTCACTCTGGTCATCCTCCTGACTTGTGTTGACCTAACAAGACCCTCACTCATTGACAACTGTGTCTCATCCGCATCATCCACCTCGTGAAACACTAATTGCCATTCCTATCATCATCTTCTTCTGACTGTGGATGCTGAAGAGTTTGGGGATCAGTGCACAAGATCTCCTCATGTCCCTCTTTAGGGAGGGTTAGCTCACCTGCAGACCCTCACCTACAATCTTTTACAGGGCAATCACAAAATATTGTTAAAATTTTATTCAATTTTTTTTGTAGCCGGTGCTGACTGCTATTCCATGCGCTAACCCTGCAATGTAACATTACCACAATCAGAAGATATAGTTAAAATTTCTATAATATTTTATCATGGCCAGTGTTTTTGATAATATATCTACAATGTTCTTGAACTGGGGTGACGTAACTCCTTAGCAAAAAGGAATCTCGTTGGTTATCAGAATGAACAACATAAATTGTCTTGATCCACCTGCTCACAACAGCCATGCTACAACACCCACAGAATCGAGAAAGAGGTTTCAATCTGTCAATCCTTTCAATGTCCGGGCCGGGTGAGGTTTCCCATGTGGAATTAAATTAAGCAGGGCCGGTTCTAGGTCAAATGGGGCCCTGGGGCGAAAAACAATAAGGGGCCCCCCCCCTCATGGCAGCACACTTCAGCCCCCCCCCATATGGCAATACACTTCCCTACCCCCTCATGGCAGCACACTTCCCTCTCTCCCCCTCTCATGGCAGCACACTTCCCTCCCCCCGGCACATTTCTCCAACTCCAACATGGACCAGTGGCAGATGGGATCCAGTTGTTATCTTTGTACCTACCTGTTGGAAGTTGGCTCAGGCTGTGTGTGGGCCTTCCCTGGCAGAGACTGAGTCTGTGGCTGGCTGGAGCCTGGCACTCGCTCCTTCCTTCTTCTCTCTGGGGGCGGAGCTCAGTGGCAACGTCAAACACGAAGACGTGCCTGTGCGGCAGCTACGCTCCAGCAGCCACTGCTCTCTTAAAGAGACAGGCAGGCTGAGGCAGCAGAGCGTAGCTCACAGCGTCCGGGGGTCCCGCCCCCTCCTCACTCTTTTCCATTAGTCCATGTGCGCTTTCAGCGCTATTAGCCGGCGGCCGCAGCAAAATAGTAGACAGTCTAGTTAGTTTGCGGACCGGCGCCGGGGGCCCCTAAGGACTCGGGGCCCGGGGGCAATTGCCCCCCTTGCCTCTATGGAAGCGCCGGCCCTGCAATTAAGCCACAGGCTCCACTCCTGGTGGTTCCCTTCCATCAATTAGTTTAAGTTTTAGCTTTGCAATCATGCTCCCCTCTGAACCCAAAGACTTTGGTTTCCAGGAAAATGCTCGGCGTGTAATGGGAACGCCGCTGGATCATTTTCAAATCAGGCTACAAATTTAATGGTACAGTAGATTAATAAAAACATTCTTGGCAAATGCTTTCAGTGTGGTTCTTCCGGCACCAGTCAAATTTCAGCGCAATACAGATACCTCCGGCCTTCCAACCTAATCATGGCCCCAATTCTAGAAAAAAAAATACTAAATTTGGCAGCACTATACATACAATTGAATATACAGGAAAGAATGTTTCCTAAAAAAAATCCAGTAAAATTGTTTTTTTACCAAAACTTTGTGAAAAAGACCAGTTACTTCTGGCCACCTGCGCCAGCCACTATTCTGATGCTGCCACCCACCTGATGCCACAAACCTGCTGCTTCTGCTGATATGTTCTCATATTGCTACTGTCTTGTGCTGTTACTGCCATTGCTGTTGCACCCCTTCTCCCCACTCTGTGACGGGACCACTAAGTCGACTCCTCATGCAGTTGCCACCCAACCCACTCTGTCACTGGGCCACTATCGCTCATCTCTAGTTGAGAGTTTAACCTTTCTAAAAATGAATCAGGCAGGGACCAGACAGATTTTCCACACACCGGTGTCTGAGTCATTGGACTAGGTCAATCTGGCAGTAATGTTCTGAATGCAGTTTGCTGCCTCACCAGACCATTGGGAAAAATGGTCCATTTTTTCTGGCCATATGTTTCAGCCACTATTTTTATGCAGCCTCCTGCCTGATGCCACACACCTGCTGCCTCTGCTCCCATCTTTTCCTACTGCCACCCATTATCTGCTTCTGTTACTGCCACTACTGTTGCCCCCACTCTGTGACTAGGCCATTATATTGACTGATCGTGCTGTTGCCACCCTTCCCACTCTGTGATTGAGCCACTATGTTGACTCCTCATGCTGTTGCCACACTCACCACTCTGTGATGGGGCCACAAGTGTCCCTGTTTGGTCTTTTTGACATCACCATTTATTTCATCCTTCTCCTGATCTGTCAAAAGAATGGAAAAAGTAAAAACAGATCTTGTTTTTGGAGCATCTATAAAGCCTCTATCACATGATCAGTATTTTGCATCAGTATTTGATCATGATTTGGAAGTTAAAAGCAGGAGTGGGTCCAAAACACAGTAGACTTGCAAATATTTCCATCACACATTATCTCTGTTTTGGACCCATTCCTGTTTTCCCTTACCAATAGTGATCAAATACTGATGCAAAAAACTGACCAAATACTGACCATGTGATAAAGGCCATTAAAGTTCTACATGTAGGACTTCTTTTTCATCCAATTCAAACCAATTTCAGAGGCAAATGGCAAAAACTCATGCAAATTGAGCATGAGGCCTTTATTACATGGGCAGTATTTTACATCAGGACAAAACACAGAAGACATACAAATATTCCCATCACGTGGCATCTCTGTTTTGGACTGACTCCTCCTTTCTTTGGCCTTTCCAATATTGATTAATTAATGACCAAATATTGACTATGTGAAGATGGATGCTCAAAAGACAGGATCTGTTTTTTGGGGTTGTATCAACGTATAAGAAATAGAACAGGTTTTCTACCAATCTATTTTTGAATCAGCAGACGGTGTAAAAGGAGACTGCTCCTTCACTGTATAGTAGAATCTTGGGCCACTACATGGTTAAAGGGAACCTTTCACTGGGATTTTGCGTACATAGCTGAGGACATGGATTGATAGATGGCCGCTAGCACATCCGCAATATCCAGTCCCCATAGCTTTGTGTGCTTTTATTGTGTAAAAAAAACGATTTGATACATATGCAAATGAACTTGAGATGAGTCCTGTCCCTGGACTCATCTCAGGGACAGGACTCATCTCAGGTTCATTTGCATATGCATCAAAACATTTTTTTTACACAATAACAGCACACAGAGCAGCCATCTAGCAATCCATGTCCTCAGCTCTGTACGTAATACCCGGTGACAGGTTCCCTTTAAGTACATTTTACCTAACTCTACCATTGACCTGTAAAGTTGAGTTCACACTTCAGTTTTTTGGTCAGTTTTTGACCCGTGAAGTTAAGAGTGATGTCTGTCACCTGTCTGTCATACTGATGCACAGAAACTGTTTCACTACCAAAATGGACCAGCAGTGCATGTTTCTGCAATGCACAGTGATGTACACCAAGATCTACTCTCTCTGCAAACCAGAAAAGAAAATTGCTGATTTATAATGTGCTTCAAGACAAATTAATTCAGATCAAAAAAATTTTTTCAAAAATTTGGCAAAGCCTCCGAATCAGATTTTTGAAAATTTGCTAATCTCTTGTAATGGCTAATCAATGAAATAGTAGGTTGAGTAACATTTTTTCTGAAATTTCTGGTGATTTGAGATTTCTTCAATTAGTTTACAAACATTTTTTTTAAAATTACCAGCTGGATTTAACTATAACAACACACTTTGTGGAACAACTTCTTACATTTGCCTTACAATGACAAATAAATGGTGTGACAAAATACAAATGCTGTCCCAGTGGTGCTGACACACCTCCCCCTCTCCCTCCCTGTGGTTCCAGTCGCTGGGTAGCTCTGCAGTTTGTTTTGCAGCTCAGCCTTACTCACTCTGCCCAAAGGGTATGTGCTTCCTCTGACTCCTATAAGGCCAGTGTATGCACACCCAATTTATTACCAGCCATTGGTTAACCACCTATGGGTACCTAAGGCACCTTTCCCTGTGGGAAAGTGCCTGAGAAATAGGTTCTACTGTTCTAGTGCGCTGCTAAAGTTTTCTCATTTACATTTGTCAGCCCCTTTGCTGATTTCTGCATGTTTTCCATATTTGACATTTTGCTGCATGTGCTGACCCTGAGCTGCCTGCTCTGAGCTCAAACCGTTTATCAGATTGCACATACTCTTCTTGCCCTGACCTCTGTATGTCCCTGACTTTGGTTTTACCGGATCCCTCAATACTTTCTGCTCTGGTGTCTTTTGACCCATGAGGGTCAACTGCTAAACTCCAAGAGATAGCGGCCTACTAGTTCCTGTGCAGGGAGATCCAGATACATGTTATGGTCCATTCACACGTCCGTGGTGTGTTGCAGATCCGCAAATTGCGGATCCGCAACACACCCAGCCGGCACCCCCCATAGAAATGCCAATTCTTGTCCGCAAGCTGCGGACAAGAATAGGACATGTTCTATCTTTTGCGGAGCCGCGGACCGGAAGATCGGGGCAGCACTCCGCAAATGCGGAGAGCACATAGTGTGCTCTCCGCTTCACGTCCGGCCCCATTGAGAATGAATGGGTCCGCACCTGTTCTGCAGGCACATCAGCAACTTGGTTAGGTGATGGCACTGTCTCTTCCACGTTCTCAAGCAGTGAGTCCTGAGTAGTCAATGTGGATAGGGAAATGACTTTAAATAACATAAAATAGGTAAAAATAAAAAATAATAATCTTGATCTAGGAGGACGAGGTCCATATGGAGTAGGAGATTGAGGAGGCGGTGGATGTAGCGGTGCAGGTGGAAGCGGTGGTGGAAGAGGAGGAGGTAGCCTACACTGCTTTTTGGTTTTGACTTTTGAATTTTTTTTTTAAAATTAGGGTACACCCCAAAACATTGGGAAATGTTACCTGTGATAACGACCTCCAGTCATGCTAAACACATGTTCAGACAATACACTGGCTGCACGGCAGGCCAGCACCTCCAAGGGGTAAAGGGCAAGCTCAGGCCATGTGCCCAATTTGGAGACCCAGAAGTTGCATGTTCCCAAGTAGTTAATGTATTTTTAATAGTGATTAATAAAGATAAAATTTTACCTATTACTAGTCAGACAGGTTGCAAAGGTTACGCTAGGTCCAAGTGACCACCTAACCCCTCTTCCAGAAGCTGCTCCAGAGGTGGATGAAGAGGCCGCAACTGCAGCATTGGAGGAAGCAGGAGGAGCCAGAGACCTTTCTTGGTTTTTGAGGTGTCTACTCCACTGCAGCTCGTGCTTTGCACTTAAATGCCTGGTCATTCAGGTTGTGCTCAGGTTGAGAAAGTTTATGACTCGCTTCAGGCTCTGATTGCACAGCATGCAAACCACTTGTGTCTTGTCATCAGCACATTGTCTGAAGAACTTTCACTGCAGGGAACTTCTTGGAGCTGGCTTTGGTGTGCTCGGTCCCTTGCTGCGGTGGGCAGTAGGAGGCATACTGTCTAGAGGATGGCTGCTCCGATTTTGCACCCTGCTCCCTCTTCTGCTGTGCTGGTGGCTCTGTGCGACCACCGCCTCTTCCTCCGAACTACATCGGTCACTCGCATGACCTTGATTCCATGTGGGGTCGAGGACCTCATCGTCTTCCACATCATCTTTCACCCAGTCTTCACCCCTGACTTCCTTGTCGGTCTGCACACTTTCGAAAGCCCCAGCAGTTGGCACCTGTGTTTCGCCATCATCCGAGACGTGCTGCGATGGTCCTCCCATGTACTCATATTGAGAAATTTGTGGTTGGGCATCGGTGCACTCAATCTCTTCCACTTCTGGGGCAGGGCTAGGTGGATGGCCCTGGGAAACCCTGCTAACAGAGTCATCAAAAAGCAGAACAGACTGCTGCATGACTTGGGGTTTAGAATGCTTGGCTGATTTGCAAGGAGATGAGGTGAAAGACTTTTGGACATCGGCTGCAGGTGCCAAATGTGGTCTTTCAGCAGGAGACTGGGAGGGAGACAATGTGAAGGGACTGGATCCACTGTCAGCAACTCAATCTACTATCACCTGTACTTGTTCAGGCCTCACCATTCGTAGAGTAGCATTAGTCCCAACCAAATACCGCTGCAGGTTTTGTCGCCTACTCGCACCTGAGGAAGGGGTTTCACTTGTGCGTGTAGCTGGCACAGATCGACCACATCCTCTCCCTGCAACAGGAGCTCACCCAGCAGCACCACGACTTGGGCCACGTCCCTTATTTGACGCTCTCCTCATATTTTTTGAATTAAGAATCTTGCCCTAAATGGGTGTTTAATTAAAGTAGAAAAGAACGACAGTATGTAAAGGGTGTATCTCACACGGCCTGAACCAGACTAGGCCTCAATTAAAGATTTATTTGCACAAAATGGCTGTATTTCAAATGGCTATATTTCAAATGGCTGTATTTCAAATGGCTGAATCAAACCCCTGTATGTATAGGGGGTATCTCACGCGGTCTGAACCACTGTAGGCCTGAAGTAAATATATCTTTGCACAAAAAGGCTGTATTTCAAATGGCTGTATTTAAAATGCCTAATTAAAACCCCTGTATGTATAGGGGGGGTCACACACGCCCTGAATCAGTGTAGGCCTGAAGTAAATATATCTTTGCACTAAATGGCTGTATTTAAAATGGCTGCATTTAAAATGGCTGAACCAAACCCCTGTTTGTATAGGGGGATCACACACGCCCTGAATCAGTGTAGGCCTGAAGTAAATATATCTTTGCACAAAAAGGCTGTATTTCAAATGCATAATTCAAACCCACCCCTGTATGTATAGTGGGGATCACACATGCCCTAAATCATTGTAGGCCTATAGTAAATATATATTTGCACAAAATGGCTGTATTTAAAATGGCTGTATTTCAAATGCATAATTCAAACCCACCCCTTTATGTATAGGGGGGGATCACACACGTCCTGAATCAGTGTAGGCCTGAAGTAAATATATCTTTGCACAAAATGGCTGTATTTCAAATGGATGTATTTCAAATGTCTAATTCAAACCCCTGTATGTATAGGGGGATCACACACGCCCTGAATCAGTGTAGACCTGAAGTAAATATATCTTTGCACAAAAAGGCTGTATTTCAAATGGCTGTATTTCAAATGCATAATTCAAACCCACCCCTGTATGTATAGTGGGGATCACACATGCCCTGAATCATTGTAGGCCTATAGTAAATATATCTTTGCACAAAATGGCTGTATTTAAAATGGCTGTATTTCAAATGCATAATTTAAACCCACCCCTTTATGTATAGGGGGGGATCACACACGTCCTGAATCAGTGTAGGCCTGAAGTAAATATATCTTTGCACAAAATGGCTGTATTTCAAATGCCTAAATCAAACCCCTGTACTGTCATGCCTATTCATAAGTATATAAACATTTATACATTTATTAGTGTTATTACATGTATTCATGGCCTATAAGAAGCCATGTTGAACTTATATTCACCTTTCTTTATGAACCTTCATTGTTTAAAAGAAAAAATATGGGTTCAAGGAAAGATTCTTCCTGGCAGATGTGGGCCTATCTAAGGGAGTAATTTTACCTTATCACTAGGCTATGAGCCGACATGAGGTTCTTCCTGGCGCTCGTCTGTCATCTTTTTATAATGAGATGTATTAAGGAGACATAAATATAATGTCTGTTTGTTCATATAGTGGATCGTATTTAGTCTTGACACAAGTTAATCAATATATCACATATGTGTTGTTTCATATTTCATATATTGGTTTTATTTTGTTACATGTTATAATCGTATATTAACATATATATATGCTGTGTGTGTATCACCAGAAGCGTGTATTCCTGAGGTATGTGGGGAAGCATGCTCAGTGGGATTTCTCTTAATAAGAAGTTGCTGACGGAAAAGTTGTGTTATTTTCATAAGATAAGGCACCTGTGAAATCCTAAACCCACACATTTGTTGTCTACATTTTAACTTTATGACATGAGAACAGTTACTAGTTTCTGGGAATTTAAGTTTTAATTGCTTCAAGTGTCAGGGGGTATGCCTCCCTTTTTGATGTATGTCCCAGGTGGTGGATGTTTACCACTTAACATAAAGTCACATTATATAAATTTAACTCCTAAAAGCTTCACATTTATAGCTTATACAACATTGCCGCCTAGGTACCGGCAGGTAACATAACACGTTTACCACAAAATATTTTGGGTAATGTATGATCTCACAGTACCATTACCATATGTGCACACCCTCTGGTTTGGTTGGAAGACCGTTATCTAAAGGGGTGTATTCTTTTGATAAGTCTGTGAATATTAATCATAGACGGGATGAGAGAAGGATTCCAGGAGAAAGAAAAAAAAGACTACAAACAAAAGATTAAACAGACAATATTAAACAATTCAATATTGGTGCACCAAATGGCGGTATTTAAAATCTCTGAATGTAACCCAAATGTATTAAGGGTGTATCTCACAATGACATCTGCATCAAAGACTGCCAACTAAATTTTTTTTGCCCAAACGACTGTTTGTTTAACAACTGAATTTGACAGCAGTATCTAAGCCTGTAATTTCACACGTGCTGATGCTGCAAGGCCTGAAAATTGTGTTTTTTGTCAAAAAAGTGTGTTTTTGAAACCCCAGAACATGATGGGTGTATTTATAGCTTAAATTGCACACTGACTAATACAGATGTTGTAGATTGCTCAAAAAGTCTTTTTTGCTAACAGAATATGAATTCTGTATATATTAAACTTGAATTTAACACTTGCAGATCTGGAAAATACTGTTTTTGGAATAGCTTAAATTGCACACTGACTAATACAGATGTTGTAGATTGCCCAAAAAGTCTTTTTTTGACAACAGAATATGATTGCTGTATATATTAAACTTGAATTTAACACTTGCAGATCTGGAAAATACTGTTTTTGGAGAAAAAAAGTGTGTTTTTCAAACCCCAGAAAATGATGGGTGTATTTCTAGCTTAAATTGCACACTGACTAATACAGGTGTTGTAGTTTGCCCCCAAAAAATTGTGATTTGCAATGTCCCAAAAGCTCAGATGCAGTGCTGGT
This sequence comes from Bufotes viridis, assembly GCA_033119425.1. NCBI lineage: Eukaryota > Metazoa > Chordata > Amphibia > Anura > Bufonidae > Bufotes > Bufotes viridis. The sequence goes on from CM065596.1 coordinate 71,044,749, forward strand.
GCACTGAGCATGCATAAAATGGCCGCAGCCACCTACCTAACTAACAGAATTCTAAAAGTTAGTATTTTTTGGTCAATGAGCTCAGGGCAGGGTAAAAGGATAGTGCCCTGCACCCACACAACTATTTCTAGATGGATTGCTGACTTAGATTCTCTCCTATTCTCTCCCTGAAATCACAAGTCCAGCAGCATCCTCTCCCTACACTTGTAACAGCACAGTGACTTACAGCGCTATGTGACTCAAGCTTATATAGAGCCTGGGTCACATGCTGCTCTGGCCAATCACTGCCATGCCTATAGTAGGCATGGCTGTGATGGCCTCTTGGGGCAAGTAGTATGACGCTTGTTGATTGGCTGCAGTGCAGCCTTTCAAAAAGCGCCAAGAAAGCGCCGAACACCGAACCCGAACTTTTGCGGAAATGTTTGGGTCCGTGTCCCGAACTCCCCAAAATTCGGTACGAACCCTAACTATACAGTTCGGGTTCCCTCAACCATAGTCCTGAGTCAATGTTCTCCTCTGCCTTCTCATCTTCAACCTTGTCCTCAGCCTCCACTGCAGGCACAATTTGGAGTGCTACTCCAGGATACCAACTATACAGAGCATGGCAGTGTAACAGTGTTCTGCAGCTGAAGATTGGAACCGTGGTCACAAACAACAGAAAAAACATCATGTCAGTGCTACATCAAGGTGGGCTGGCTCATGCGCCCTCCATGGCGCTCGTCTTCAACCCGATTATAAAGCAATTCCTGAAGTTTCCTGAGCACTTCCCTGTTTAACTTCAATCAGGGCTGGGACAAGGTCCACCAACAACAGAGGCTGAGCTGCCCAAGTGCGCCCCCCCCCCCAACTTGTGGAGTCTTTACTAAATACTGTTGTAATCACACATAAATATGCACAGTTTAATGTATCAATTAATGACGCACTGTTATGGAGGATCTGTGGATGACATTGTTATGGGGGGGATCTATGGATGACAGTGCTATGGGGGATCTGTGTATGACAGTGCTATGGGGGATCTGTGGATGACAGTGCTATGGGGGATCTGTGGATGACAATGTTATGGGAGATCTGTGGATGACACACTGTTATGGGGGATCTGTGGATCACAGTGCTATGGGGGATCTGTGGATGACACACTGTTATGGGGGATCTGTGGATGACACACTGTTATGGGGGATCTGTGGATGACAGTGCTATGGGGGATCTGTGGATGACACACCATCATGGGGGATCTGTGGATGACACACTGTTATGGGGGATCTGTGGATGACGCATTGTTATGGGGGGATCTGTGGATGGCACTGTTATGGATTGTGACTCACAATGGATATTGGGGGCCAGCAAATTACAAGGAAGGCGGGGGTGGGGGATGATTGATAACATACATATCTAAATGGCTGGGGGGGTGAGGGCTTGATTTGAGCATCTACTGATCAGAGCATTAGAATAGCAGGAATAAATAACATCTAAATGTCTGGTGGGGTAGATGGGGGTAGGACAAGGGCTGATGGGGGAAGGGGGACTGGGTTAGATAATCTATACTGACATACATATGACACACACATATATACTGACATACATATGACACAGACACATATATACTGACATACATATGACACACACATATATACTGACATACATATGACACACACATATATACTGACATACATATGACACAAACATATATACTGACATACATATGACACAGACACATATATACTGACATACATATGACACACACACATATATACTGACATACATATGACACACACATATATACTGACATACATATGACACACACATATATACTGACATACATATGACACAGACACATATATACTGACATACATATGACACACACATATATACTGACATACATATGACACACACATATATACAGACATACATATGACACACACATATATACTGACATACATATGACACACACATATATACTGACATACATATGACACACACACATACTGACATACATATGACACACATACATATATACTGACATACATATGACACACACACACATATATACAGACATACATATGACACACACATATATACTGACATACATATGACACACACACACATACCGACATACATATGACACACATACATATATACAGACATACATATGACACACATACATATATACTGACATACATATGACACACACACACATACAGACATACATATGACACACATACATAAACACACACAATATGCACATTACATTACTGCCATTCCATTCCCTTTAACCCCTTACATTTTCTGCACATACAGTCTCTGGTGACTTGGAGGGAGAGGCAGGCTGCAGAGTATTCCTCCTCCTCCTCCTCCTTCTCTGTCCCGACGCTGCTCTTCTCTCTCTGCTGGGGGAGGGGGTTGTGAATCTCTGGTGCACACACAGGCAGGAAGTCAGGGGCTGGGGAAGGTACGGAGCTGCAGCACACTGCACTAGACTGAGGGAGGGAGGAAGAACACCACTAGGGGGCGCAGGACCGGCTGTTACAGCAGCATAGCGCAGAAATGGATGCTCTGCTGCTAATACAGCTACACGGCAGCAGCAGGGACTTGGTGAGAGTGGCCTTCGCCTGCGCCCTGAGGCTTGAGCGCCCTGAGGCTGGAGCCTCCTCAGCCTCTGTGTCGGCCCGGCCCTGACTTCAATGTTAGCCATTGGCAGCTCATGCGTGACACCTACCATTTGCTCAGGCCGTTTGAGGAGGCCACTTTATTTGCAAGTCACCAGGACTACAGGATGAAAGACGTTATTTCACTCCTTCACATCCTGGAGCATATTCTGATAAATCTGGCTGGCCAGGAGACGGAAGACGTGGTGCCTACATCTAAAGGGCCACCTGAGCCCTGTGGGGGCTGAACTGGCAGAGGAGGAGGAGGACATTCACACACAAGCAATATATACAGAAATGGATGGTTTTTCTGCACACAGGAGAGGAGCAGGAGGAGCTGGAGTGAGATGAGGAAGGCCAGGCAGATGATCCCTGCACACTGTGGCAGTATTCAGTGGAGATGGAGATATGGAGTCCATCCGAGTCCCTTGCGCAAATGGCCAGATACACGCTGAGTGAGTTGCATAGTGACAGCCATATTATCACCATTCAGCAGAGGGATGACTATTGACTCTCCACCATGTTAGATGCTCACTTTTGCTTCAAAATGGGGGCCTTTTTACCACCTGCTGAGGGGGAAGATAAACTCAACTGCTATCAAGACATCCTATGTAGTCAGTTGTCCACTGTCTATGTGCTACATCGCCCATCCTCAGGAAGGACTGGCCAGGGGGGCCCTCTGTGTGCATGCTCCAATGCCATTACTGCTGTGGGGGGAGCGGGGCAGGAACAGCACAAGCTCGATCAGCAGCAACTTAAGTTTGGAGTTTCTAATGAGCACTTTTCTTCACCCGTCTACTGAAGAAGCCACCCAACAACAGCCCCCACTAACAAAATGGACCAGCTGTGCATGTTTCTGCAATGCACAGTGATGTACACCAAGATATACTCTACCTGCAGGCCAGAAAAGAAAATAGCTGATTTATAACTTGCTTCATGACAAATTAATTCAGATGAAACCATTAAAAAAAAAATTGGCAAAGCCTTCAAATCGGATTTTTGAAAATTCGCTAACCTCTTGTAATGGCTAATCAATGAAACAGTAGGTTGAGTAACATTTTTTCTGAAATTTAATTTCTGGTGATATGAGATTTCTTCAATTAGTTTTTTTAAATTACCAGCTGGATTTAACTATAACAACACACTTTGTGGAACAACTTCTTACATTTGCCTTACAATGACAAATAAATGGTGTCCTGACGTAATAGAAATGCTATCCCAGTGGTGCTGACACTAGGGTGACCACATTTCCTAACTGCCATTCAGGGACACTTAGGCTACATGCACACGACCGCTGGTGTTTTGCGGTCCGCAAACCGCAGATCCGCAAAACACGGAATCTGCTCCGTGTTCCGTTCCGCAATTCCGAATGCGGCCCATTATAGAAATGCCTATTCTTGTTCACAAAACGGACAAGAATAGGTCATGCTCTATTTTTTTTGTGGGGGCACGGAACGGAGCGACGGATGCAGACAGCACATGGAGTGCTGTCCACATCTTTTGCGGCCCCATTGAAGTGAATGGGTCCGCGCCCGAGCCGCAAAATGTGCGACTCGGACGCGTACCACAACAACGGCCGTATGCAGGAGGCCTTACTTTCACGAGTGCATTTCGTCAAACTAATAGTGGCAGAAACATATCTGCCTGTGCATTTTTCAGTATTTCAGAAGTTCTTATGTATGCCAGGCCAAGTATGTCACGTTTCACTCTACTGTCCATTCATGTCGTGATACATTAGGGGTATAGGGATTTGCCATAGATTACAAGTGGAGTGGAGGTTTATGGAAGTGATTGTATTATATACTTTATAGTATATTGTCTGTTCTGTATTACTGGGCTGCAGTGAAAGGGAAAACCAAACTTTTCCCCAAACTAGTAAAAACTTGTTAAAAAAAATACCCCCCCCCCCTTCCTGGATAAGGCTGTGTTCACACTGTGAAATGTGAACACAGCCTTATCCAGGAAAGGGGGGTATTTTTTTCCACAAGTTTTTACTAGTTTGGGGAAAAGTTTGGTTTTCCCAGCAACACAGACAATATACTATAAATTGTCTCCTGCTAGTAGTATATAATACAATCACTTCCATAAACCTCCACTCCACTTGTAATCTATGGCTCAGGCTCATCTACCCTATACCCCTAATCTATCACAACATGAGTGGGTCCAACTGTACAGTAAGTAGTGAAACGTGACATGGCAGTATTGGCCAGTTACCTCAGCACACTGCGCCACGCCGCCTACTTGCTTTTGCTTATCTCCTCTGAATTCAAGTTAGCTGGCGACCTAGTGGCGGACTGTGGCGCCGTGCAAGTGACATCACGCACGTTGGCCAGATCACTAGAGGTTTCTGTCCACACTCCGCAAGAGGTTTTAATCTGCAGGTGATTGGAGTGGGCTGAATGTGTGATGGAGGCGGAGCCTGCTGCCTCAAAGCAATTAGCAGCGGTCGGGGCCTGCAGCTCAGGTCATTCCGGGACACTGCATTGTCCCGGAATGAGGGTGACCGGGACCCGGGACAGACTCTCCAAATGCGGGACTGTCCCGGGCGATCCGGGACACGTGGTCACCCTAGCTGACACACCTCCCCCTCTCCCTCCCTGTGGTTCCAGTCGCTGGGTAGCTCTGCAGTTTGTTTTGCAGCTCAGTCTTACTCACTCTGCCCAAAGGGTATGTGCTTCCTCTGACTCCTATAAGGCCAGTGGATGCACACCCAATTTATTTCCAGCCATTGGCTAACCACCTATGGGTACCTAGGGCATCTTTCCCTGTGGGAAAGTGCCTGAGAAATAGGTTCTACTGTTCTAGTGCCCTGCTAAGATTTGCTCATTTACAGTTGTCAGCCCCTTTGCTGATTTCTATATTTGACATTTTGCTGCAAGTGCTGACCCTGAGCTGCCTGCTCTGAGCTCAAACTGTTTATCAGATTGCACATACTCTTCTTGCCCTGACCTCTGTCTGTCCCTGACTTTGGTTTTGCCTGATCCCTCAATACTTTCTGCTCTGGTGTCTTTAGACCCATGAGCGTCAACTGTCAAACTCCAAGAGATAGCAGCCTACTGGTTCCTGTGCGGTGAGATCCAGATACATGTCAGGGTCCATTCATATGTCCGTGGTGTGTTGCAGATCCGCAAATTGCGGCTCCGCAACACACCCGGGTGGCACCCCCTATAGAAATACCTATTCTTGTCCGCAAGCTGCAGACAAGAATGGGACATGTTCTATCTTTTGCGGAGCCGCGAACCAGAAGTTCGGAGACAAAACCCGGAAGTTCTGAGCCACGCTCCGCAAATGCGGAAGCGGTGAACACATAGTGTGCTCTCCGCTTCATGTCCGGCCCCATTGAGAATGAATGGGTCTGCACCCGTTCCGCAGAATTGAGGAACGGTTGCGTACCCATTTGCGGACGTGTGAATGGGGCCTTAAAGGGAGAATACCATTGGGATTGCCAGGATAAAGGCCTTAGGAGTAGTCCCAGGTAAAATATTTTCAGTTGACACAATGGTTCCTAGCCCACTGACTAATACATTTACACAATGGTAAGAGCAGTGAGACTATGGAACTCTCTGCCTGAGGAGGTGGTGATGGTGAGTACAATAAAGGAATTTAAGAGGGGACTGGATGTATTTCTGGAGTGTAATAATTTTACAGGCTATAGCTACTAGAGATAGGTTGTTGATCCAGGGAGTTATTCTGATTGCCTGATTGGAGTCGGGAAGGAATTTTTTTCCCCTTAAGTGGGGAAAATTGGCTTCTGCCTCACAGGGTTTTTTTTGCCTTCCTCTGGATGAACTTGTAGGAAACAGGCTGAACTGGATGGACAAATGTCTTTTTTCGGTCTTATATACTGTGTTACTATGTTACAATAAAAAAGCATTTTCCTAAATTCTTACATGTTTTATACCTAATAAACAAGAAACTACAATTTAAAATGGCATGTGTTTTTGTAGACTTCATATTATATGTATTGTTTCTTAGTAACTTACCAGCTGAGTCATAAACATGTAATTTTGACATGTTATTACCAATAAAGTGCAAAGTGGACTATTTCTAGCTTAATTGGATGCATTTTGATAATGTACCGATAGACGTTATTCAGAATCAGCATTACAGTTGATACAAACCATGTTCTAGCTGTAATTGAATCATTAATAACTGTTTGTTAAATTTGCTCCACATTGACTGTATACTGATTAATAATTAACTTTGTGTATGTTTTCTTCCCTTCAGATTACTAGGGAATAAAATTCTCCACAGCAAGTCAACTATAATATTATTAAACATGATGTTTTTACAACTGATTTAACTTATGAAATGTTTAATTTTTAATACCTGTGGTGAATTCTAATTTTTACATATACAGTGAGGAACAGAAGTATTTGAACACCCTGCAATTTAGCATGTTCTCCCATGAAGAAATCATGGAGAAGTCTGAAATTCACATTGTAGGTGCATTCCCACTCTAAGAGACAGAATAAAACAATTTAAAAAAAATCAGGAAATCCCATTGTATGATTTTTAAAAAATGTGTTTGTCTTGCACTTCTGCACATAAGTATTTGAACACCTGAGAAAATCAGTGTTAATCTTTGGTACAGAAGCCTTTGTTTGCAATTTCAGAGGTCAAACGTTTCCTGTAGTTCTTGACCAGGTTTGCACACACTGCAACAGGAATTTTGGCCAACTCCTCCACACAGATCTCCTCTAGATCTATCAGGTTTTGGGGCTATCGCTGAGAAAGACGGAGTTTCAGCTCTCTGATCTATTGGATTTTGGTCTAGTGACTGGCTAGGCCACTCCAGAACCTTGATATGCTTCTTACGGAGCCACTCCTTGGTTATCCTGGCTGTGTGCTTCGGGTCGTTGTCATGTTGGAAGACCCAGCCACGACCCATCTTTAATGCTCTGACTGAGGGAAAAGGTTGTTGCTCAAAATCTCACAATAAATCGGCCCATTCATCCTCTCCTGGACATGTGATGACTTGAGCAGGGGAACCTTCCATGCAATGCATGATTTGAAACCATGACAGTGTAGTGCTCTACCGACAGTGACCTTTGAAACTGTGGTCCTAGCTCTCCATGTCATTTACCAGCTCCTCCCTTGTAGTTCTGGGCTGAGTCCTCACCTTATCATCAGTAATACCCCACTAGGTGAGATCTTGCATGGAGCCTCAGTCCGAGGGAGACTGACAGTCATCTTTAGCCTCTTCCACTTTCTAACAATTGCTCCAACAGTTGATGTATTTTCACCAAGCTGCTTGGCAATTGCCCCGTAGCCCTTTCCAGCCTTGTGGAGGTCCACAACTTTGGCGTCTGACTGACTGTGGGGTGGACAGGTGTCTTTAACCCCTTAAGGACACAGCCATATTTGACCTAAAGGACCAGGCCTTTTTTTGCAAATCTGACCAGTGTCACTTTATGTGTGAATAACTTTAAAACGATTTTACTTATTCAGGCCATTCTGAGATAGTTTTTTTTTTCTCACATATTGTACTTCATGACAATGTCATGGGGTAGAAACTGCCCTAAAAGTGACCCCATTTTGAAAAATACAACCCTCAAGGTATTCAAAACTAATTTGACAAACGTTGTTAACCCTTTAGGTGTTTCACAAGAGTTAATGGGAAATGGGGCTAAAAGTTCAGAATTTAGATTTTTTCACAAATTTTCCATTTTAATCCATTTTTTCCAGTAACTAAGCAATGGTTACCAGCCAAAAAAAACATAATTTTTATTGCCCTGATTCTGTAATTTTAAGAAACACCCCATATGTGGTCGTACACTACGGTATGGCCACGCGGCAGGGCGTAGAGTGAAAGGAGAGCTGTGTGGTTTTTGGAGGGCAGATTTTGCTGGACTGGTTTATCTACACTATGTCCCATTTGAAGCCCCCCTGATGCCCCCCCGGAGTAGAAACTCCCTAAAAGTGACCCCATTTTGGAAACTATGGGATAAGGAGGCGGTTTTGTTGGGACTATTTTTAGGGTACATATTATTTTTGGTTGCTCTATAATACATTCTTGTGATGCAAGGTTACCAAAAATAGAAATTCTGAAATTTCATCTCCATTTGCCATAAACTCTTGAGGAACACCTAAAGGATTAACACAGTTTGTAAAATAAGTTTTGAATACCTTGAGGGGTGAAGTTTATTTGATGGGGTCACTTTTATGGTGTTTCTACTCTAGGGGTGCATCAGGCATTCTTCAAATGGCACATGGTGTAAAAAAAAAAAGGCCATCAAAATCTGCCTTCCAGGAACCATATGGCATTCCTTTCCTTCTGCGCCCTGCCGTGTGCCCGTACAGCAGTTTACTACCATATATGGGGCGTTTCTGTATACTGCAGAATCAGGGCAATACATTTTAAGTTTTATCTGGCTGTTAACCCTTGCTTTGTTACTGGAAAAAAATGGATTAAAGTGGAAAATTTGCCAAAAAAATAGCTGGTTTGGCACCGTTTTTATTTTATTTTTTTGACCGTGTTAATCTGAGGGGTTAGGTCATGGGGTATTTTAATAGAGCATATTATTTCGGATGCAGTGATATCTAATTTGTCAACTTTTTAAAATGTATTTAGGTTTAACACTATAATATCCTATTTGAAACAAACTAAAAAAATGTAACTATCTACACAGTCTAAGAGTCAGTTTTTTTTTTTTTTTTTTTACCCGATTGTCAAAGGTAGGGGCTCATTTTTTGCAGGATGAGAGGACTGTTTTATTTTCACTGTTTTGGGGGGCATATGACTTTTTGATCGCTTGCTATTACTTTTTTTGTGATGTAAGGTGACCAAAAAAAATCATTTTTTGCACCGTTATTTTTTTTTTTACCGTGTTAATCTAAGGGTTTAGGTCATGTGGCATTATTATAGAGCAGATTATTACGGATGCGGCGATACCTAATTTGTCTACTTTTTTTACATGTTTGTAGGTTTAACACTCTATCATTTTTGAATGTGGTGTCCTTCCGTATCACCCTCCTGTGACATAGTCTGCACCTTTTTTGGGTCCGTCCCTTTTTTCCAGTATGGGGGACCACACCTGGAAAGCGTTGGCCAGGGACGATCCGGCCTGCTCTTTCCCAGTAAGAAAAGATCAGGGCCTTGAAGACCAGCAGGAATTACCCTGTGTTGCCAGCGCACTGGAACAGTACAAAAGAGTTGTACATAGCAACCTGCACCAAGTAGACCGCAACTTTTTTGTACCATGTCCGGGCTTTTTGCATGGCGTTATATGGCGTGAGGACTCGATCAGAGAGATCAACTCCTCCCATATACCAATTGTAGTCGATGATACTATCGGGCTTGAGGACCGTTGCCGCGGTACCTCGCACAGGGACAGGGGTGATTACTTTACCGTAAATTGTGGTCAGTACAAGGACATCCCTCTTGTCCTTATATCTGACCAGCAACAGGTTTCCACTGGTATGGACATGGGTTTCACCCCTGGGGATAGGTACCTGGAGGGGATGGGTAGGGAGGCCCCATAGATTTTTCCACACGGTCCCACAAGCGGACGTGGATCTGGCAACGAGGGACTGGAACAAGGGGAAACTAGTATAAAAGTTATCCACATACAGGTGGTAACCCTTATCTAGCAGTGGCTGCATAAGGTCCCAAACAAGTTTCGCGTTAACACCCAGAGTGGGGGGACATTCTGGGAGTTCAATACGGGAATCTCGCCCCTCGTACACACGAAACTTCTAAGTGTACCCTGAGGTACTCTCACAAAGTTTGTACAGCTTCACACCATACCTCGCCCGCTTTGAGGAAACATACTGGCGGAAAATGAGTCTCCCCGTGAAAGCAATGAGAGACTTATGATCTGCGACCTCCCTTCAAGGAGCAGTAAATGAAAGCAGTAAAAAGTTAAAGGTCAACATAGTAGTTTATAGTGGGATCTGCATAATTATGATTTAGCTATAACTTATCTTACCTGGATATTTTTCGTTGCGGATCTCAGTGATCCGATCCATTTTGTAGCGCTTCAGATCGGACCACTTTTTGGTGATTACATTTTTGCGGTGCCTGTAGCCCATCTTCCACAGCTGGTATCCCAGACGCCACACTATGGCCTCCTTCTCAGCCCTACAGCGGGTCAAATCATATTTGTAAGATCACTCCAAAAGTAGATATGAAATTAGTACGTCTGACCTCAATAATATGAATCACTACCTGCAAAGACGTATATAAAACCACTAACTTTATTAGAAATATTGTCCCGTGGGACTAAAAAGGCAATTAAACCTCGAACAGGTAATACGGATCAGTTTAGACCCGGAACCAGTACAACCAAATAACCTGGTTTCCAGTCCCTGATCCGTCTGAAGTGCAGTAACCTGAACTAGTCACTGGGCATGGGGGGTTAATGTATAGATCCCTCAACAAGCCCTACTAGACCAGAGCAATACCTAGTTGTTGTGGTACACGCTGTGTAAGTGTAAAATCACAGCCTCCCACACAAGCAACACGCACACCGCCACTGATCACCTCACTCAGCAAGGAAGCACACAGTGCCGGTGCCGTGACACGCAAAAGGTGTCTGGCTCCTTCTGTCAACTTACCTATTCAGTATATGGTGCTCCTGAGGATACAGGACATTATCCTAGTCCTGTGGAAACGCGTTGAGCGCGTCAATTGATACAGGTGGCCGCATGTTTTTACCGCTCTGACGCCTCTTGTCAGCGACGGTGCTTCCTCGCTGAGTGAGGTGATCAGTGGCGGTGTGCGTGTTGCTTGTGTGGGAGGCTGTGATTTTACACTCACACAGCGTGTACCACAACAACTAGGTATTGCTCTGGTCTAGTAGGGCTTGTTGAGGGATCTATACATTAACCCCCCATGCCCAGTGACTAGTTCAGGTTACTGCACTTCAGACGGATCAGGGACTGGAAACCAGGTTATTTGGTTGTACTGGTTCCGGGTCTAAACTGATCCGTATTACCTGTTCGAGGTTTAATTGCCTTTTTAGTCCCACGGGACAATATTTCTAATAAAGTTAGTGGTTTTATATACGTCTTTGCAGGTAGTGATTCAAATCATATTTGTGCTGCATCATATGCTGCAAGATAACAATTGAAGCATGTAGTCATAAAATTGACTAATACAAGTATTACTAATTATAGTCAACAAAAATAAAAATTAGTAACTTGAACACTGGCCGCCCCTTTACCAGTGACTTTGACAGCGCCGCCTCTTTAACAGTGACTTTGACAGCGCCGCCCCTTTAACAGTGACTTTGACAGTGGCCGCCCCTTTAACAGTGACTTTGACAGTGCCGCCCTTTTAACAGTGACTTTGACAGTGCCGCCCCTTTAACAGTGACTTTGAAAGTGGCCGCTCCTTTAACAGTGATTTTGACAGTGGCCGCCCCTTTAACAGTGACTTTGACAGTGGCCACCCCTTTAACCGTGACTTTGACAGTGGCCGTCCCCCTTAACACTGACTTCGACAGTACCGCCCCTTTAACAGTGACTGTGACAGTGGCAGTCCATCATATTCACAAAGGGGTCACTGAAAAAAAGACTAAAATAGTCGTACTCAGTTAACTCCTTAAGGACACATGACGTATGAGTACGTCATGTGTCCAGTCCCTGAAGATGGCGCCCGCTCCTGCTTGCTGCGGGCACCATCGCGGCGGGGGTCCGGCTGATTCCTGTAGCTGACCCCCGCAGCTGATGATCGCGGTCGGCAGCTCTGCCGATCGCGATCATTTAACCCCGCAGATGCCGTGATCAATCCTGATCACGGCATCTGCGCGCGCTAAAACCGAAAGTAAAATTTTCGGCAGCGCTTCGGCTCCCCCTAGTGGTGATCGGGAGAATCGGAGCGCTGTAAGGGATAGCCTTAAGCCTTTCATTCAGCTTAAGGCTATCACTTACTATTTCCTATGGAGCCCTTGTTAGCAATAGGGCTTCATAGGAAAGTAGTAAAATGCTCATAAACTCCAATACAAGTGAATTGGAGTTTATGATAGAAGCAATCAGGTAACTGATTTATATAGGTCCCTATGGGACCTATATAAAAGTGTAAAAAAATAAAATAAAAATAAATAAATAAAAAACTAAAAATTTAAATCACCCCCCTTTCCCCAAAATTAAAATAAAATAATAAAAAAAATTAAAAAATACACATCATGGGTGTCGCAATGTGTGAAAACGCCCATAGTATAAAAATATAAAAATATATTTCCCATACGGTAAACAGAAAAACGGAAAAAAGCGCCCAAATGGCCGATTTGCCGTTTTTGGACGCTTCATTTCCTCAAAAAAAATTAAATAAAAAGCGATCAAAAAGTCCTACACACCCCATAATGGTATCAACTAAAAGTTAAGATCGCCCCGCAAAAAATAAGCCCCCATACAACGCCATACACTTATTTACAAATACGTTATAGCGGTCAAAACATGGCGACAAACAAAAAAAAATAATTTTCCCACTTTTGAATTTTTTTTCACTATCAAAATGCAAGAAAAGCTATACATATTGAATATCGCCGGATTCATACTGACCTGTAGAATAAAACTAAATGGTCAGTTTTATCGCAAATCAAACGTCGTAATTTAGAAACCCGTAAAACTGTGGTGAAATTGCTTTTTTTTTGCAATTTCACCCCATTTGGAATTTTTTTCCCGCTTTCTACTACACTGTATGCATTATTAAATGATGGCATTGGAAAGTACAACTTGTCCTGCAAAAAATAAGCCCTCATATGGCCATGTGAATGGAAAAATAAAAAAGTTATGGCTCTTGGAAAGCATAAAGAGCAAAACGAAAACGCAAAAATGAAAAAACCCTGTGTCTTTAAGGGGTTAAGCCCACTGTGGGAATCTGGATCCCTGGTTGACCAACAAAATTAGGAATCGAGGGCTGAAAATTCTCTTGGGTACACCATCCAAGTTCACTGGTAGGGGGCTCAGGTGAACTTATCTGGTGGGCCAGAAAACTAGTACGAGCCCCAGAGCTGCTCGTACTAGGGTGGGCCTCAGGGTCCCTAGCATTGCGGTCCCCTTGCTATGCCTGGCGGCATCTACACCACCTTGGGGGCTCATCATCATCGCTAGATGATTAAGAGGACGCGGATGACAAAAGGAACGTGGGGTCATACTCGTCCTCCTCACTGGGGCTCTCGGACTCAGAGGCAAGCTGGGCATACGCCTCCACGGCTGAGAACGTCCGGCGGGCCATAGGGGAGTGTGTATGTGCGTGCGTGTAAACCTTTATTCAGGGTGTGTATGTTTGGGGGCACGGGTGTTCCCTAACTTTTCCCTAATCCTAACAGGAAAAAAAAAATAACTAACTAAAAGAAATGTGAAAAAAAAATTACAAAAATTCAGACTCGCTGATTAGCTGTCCGAAGCTGATCAGCGATGGGGTGGGCGAAGCGCTTACAATGGCCGGACGCTAAAGAGTGCCGGCCACTGTCAGCGTACGAAAAAGAAAAAAAAACTGCTTGCACCCCCCAAAAAAGGGTGGGGGGCTGGGCAAGGGGGCAAGCTGCAGCACTCCTGGGGGTGTCTAGGGTCACACAGCTGTGCTCTGGACCCCAGACAACCTAAGAGGGTGATGCAAGAGTTAAAAAATCTAAACTCTCCCTAACTTCTCCCTGCCTGAACTAAGCCTTTCCCTAACCTGTCCCTAACCTACCTTTTAGTGCCATATGGCACTTTGGAGGATCTGGGGGTGCTGGGCTCCGCTGCAGGGTGCTCTCTCCTCGCTCCACCAACGGAAAATGGAGCAGGAGAGGAGAGCAGGGGGAGTTAAACCCTGTCCGCCCGTGCAGCCATTAAGATTCGATCCTGAATTGACCTGCAGTTTGCTGCCATCGCCACTGCGGGGGGGAGAGGGGGGGATCACAGGACCCCCCTAGGCATTGTGACAGAGTGCCTGCCGAATGATTTTGTCAGGCACTCTGTTCCGATCACCCTGCGCTGCACGGCGGTGATCGATAGTACACATGACATAACGGTACATCATGTGCCCTTAAGTACCAGGACACCATGATGTACCGATACGTCATATTTCCTTAAGGGGTTAAAGAGCTCAGACAGGTGCTACTAAGTTAGATTAATGAGTGGAGTAGAGGTGGACTTTTTAAAGGCACAATAACAGGTTTTTGAGAACCACAATTCTTGCTAATTGCCAGGTATTCAAATACTTATGTGCAGCAGTGCAAGACAAATAAATTCTTTCAATTCTGGATTTTTTTTTTGTGTGTGTACCATCAATGTAATAAATAAATACAAACATTTTAACTTTCACCATCACAGGTCAATCTAGATCACACCACTCAGTTATCACATCACACCAAAAAAAGCTCATATGTTTGGAAAAAAAAGTGCATTACATATCTAGAGTTGATTATGATTATTTTTGTTTTGTTCGTTTGCAATGAGACATTTTAACTTGATGGAATTGAACATTCTTGGGGGATTGGAAAAAAGGCAATTGCACTTTTTTCTCCAAAAACTCTTGCTAAATTTCTTTAATAAATGACTGTACAATAGGTTAATTTGCAAAATCACTGTCAGAATATATTCTTTCTTTTTTCCCCAAAAACCTGTTGCAAAGTTTCTTCAATGAATGGTAATTAATAAGTGTATAATAATTTTTGAACCACTTGTTAAATGATTCTATCACGACCGGCGTGCCGATCACAGATTTGTGACGCAAATGAGGGAAAAGGGAAAGCCCTGTCCAAGGGAGAGGGAAAGGTGGTGACCCCTAACTCAGCTAGAAGCTGGCACCTGACTGCCCTGACGTCCCTAGACAGGTTTTTCACCTGTACGCTGATCATGTGCCTAAACCCTGGCTTTCCTTAACCTGAGCCCTAAGTAGTGAATAGGGCGGTGGGAGCACTAGTTCTCACCACTAAAACTAAAGGAAAACACCTGGAAGAGGACAGACAATAAAGACAAAACATATAAGCCCAGGTGGGCGACAACAGCGGGCAACAAAAGCCCAACAGGGATCCGGAGGGTAACGCTCTGGTACGACAACCAGGAACAACCGCTACACAGCTCCAGTGGGTCAGTATAGAAGTCCAGGCAGGAAGCTCTATATCTGGCCACCAGAGAAGTGGGAAGGGGGAATATAAGGAGGTTGGGAGTGGCGGACAAGAAACAGCTGAAGAGAAGAAGCTACGGATCCCTGAGTGAGACAAAAAGGATTGTGAAGCAAACACAAAAAGCTACCATTAAGTAACAGCATGATCTTTAGACATAGAGCACACAGCCACCCGCTGTGACTTCCTGACCCTGGGTATAACAGAGTCAGACGTGGCTCCTGACACCCTCGTGACAGTACCCCCCTTTCTAACAGGGGCCTCCGGACACTCAGGACCAAGTCTCTCAGGATGAGAGGCATGGAAAGCCCGAACTAACCTGTTGGTGTTTACCTCTGACACTGGTACCCACATTCTTTCCTCGGGACCGTAACCCTTCCAATGCACCAGATATTGAAGAGAGCGGTGGACCCAACAAGAATCAACAATTTTGGATATTTTAACTACTACAGGACCGCCTAATGCAGGGATGCGTCCTGCGGGCGGTCCTGTAGCTCTGAGTTGACGCGTCGGCGCGTCATCTCGTGAGAGCCGAGATTTCCTGTTCACAGAGAAGCGCGGCACGGCAGTTCGGCTACAGCCTGCCAGCAATGATCCATCGCTGGCAGGCTGTAGATGCGAATAAAATCGCATCAAACAGCTATATCAGACGCTGTTTTATGAACAGCGTCTGATATAGCTGCTACCTGGTCCTCTGGTGATCCCATTTGCTGGGATCGACCACCAGAGGACTAGGTAACACAGTAAAGTTGCACCAAACACGACACTAACCCCCCCCCCCACCCCCACCCTCACCTATTAACCCCTTGATCACCCCATCTAGACCCCCTGATCACCCCCCTGTCATTGATCACACCCCTTGTAAGGCTCCATTCAGACGTCCATATGTGTTTTGCGGATCCGTGGATTCACGGATCCGTGGATTCACGGATCCGCGGATCCGATCCGCGGATCCGATCCGCGGATCCGATCCGCAGATCCTCAAAACACGTACACTGGCAATGTGCTTTCCGCATTTTGCAGATCCGCACATTGCCAGAACTATATAGAAAATGCTTTTTCTTGTCCGCAATTGCGGACAAGAATAGGACATGTTCTATATTTTTGCGGAACGGAAGTGCAGACCCGGAAGCGCGGATCCGTAATTCCGGATCCGAGCGGGACAAAGTCTGTCCCCATAGAAATGAATGGGTCCGCAATTCCGTTGCGCAAACAGAATTTCGGACGTGTGAATGGGGCATAAGGGTCCCCTATCACCGCCAGTTAGCTAGCTACTTGTTAGGTAGCTAGCGCACAGCCCACCGCACCGCAGTCACTGATTTTGACAGAGATTTTTTCATCCACATTGACCGATTCGAATGAAAAAATCTGTGCCGTTCATTTTTTTTTTTTTCAGCGCAGAGGCTGAACGGAAAAAAAAAATCTCATTACCCGTATGCTCAATATACGGAGAATCGCAGAAACTCCTAATGCTGGCCATACGTGTAATGATTGCGGAGACCCTCAAATGCCAGGGCAGTACAAAAACCCCACATGTGACCCCATTTTAGAAAGAAGACACCCCAAGGTATTCCGTGTGGGGTATGGTGATTTCATTTAAAATTTTATTTTTTGTCACAAGTTAGTGGAATATGAGAATGTAAAAAAAAAAAAAAAAAAAACAATTTCCGCCAATTATTTTTTTTTTCTGTGAACTCGCCATGCCCCTCACAGAATACCTTGGGATGTCTTCTTTCCACAATGGGGTAACATGTGGGGTATTTATACTGTCCTGGCATTTTAGGGGTCCTCCTAAAGCGTGAGAATCCAAATGCGTAAAAATGGCCTGTGAAATCCTAAAGGCGCATCTTGGCTGCAAAAAAGTGTCACTCATGTGGTATCGCCGTACTCAGGAGAAGTAGGGCAATGTGTTTTGGGGTGTATTTTTACATATACCCATGCTGGAAAGAAGACACCCCAAGGTATTCGCTGAGGGGCATAATGAGTCCATGAAAAATTAAACTTTTTGTCAAAAGTTAGCGGAAAGGGAGACTTTGTGAGAAAAAAACAATAAAAAATCAATTTCCACTAACTTGTGCCAAAAAAAAAATCTTCTATGAACTCGCCATGCCCCTCATTTCTACTGCCCTGGCATTTTAGGGGCCCTAAAGCGTGAGAAGAAAAATGCGTAAAAATGCCCTCCTAAAAGGTACTCATTGGAATTTGGGCCCCTTTGCGCATCTTGGCTGCAAAAAAGTGTCACTCATGTGGTATCGCCGTACTCAGGAGAAGTAGGGCAATGTGTTTTGGGGTGTATTTTTACATATACCTATACTGGGTGAGAGAAATATCTCTGTAAATTGACAACTTTGAATAAAAAAATGTAAAAAGTTGTCGTTTACAGCGATATTTCTCACGCAGCATGGGTATATGTAAAAATACACCCCAAAACACATGCCCTACTTCTCTGAGTACGGTGATACCACATGAGTGACAATTTTTGCAGCCTGAGATGCAAAGGGCCCTAAAACCAATGAGTACCTTTAGGATTTCACAGGCCATTTTTATGCATTTGGATTCTCACACTTTAGGGGCCCCTAAAATGCCAGGTGAGTATAAATACCCCACATGTGACCCCATTTTGGAAAGAAGACACCCCAAGGTATTCCGTGAGGGCATGGTGAGTCCACAGAATTTTTATTTTTGGCACAAGTCAGCGGAAATTTTTTTTTTTTTTATTTTGTTTTTACAAAGTCTCATATTCCACTAACTTGTGACAAAAATAAAATTTACATGAACTCACCATACCCCTCACAGAATACCTTGGGGTGTCTTCTTCCAAAATGGGGTCACATGTGGGGTATTTATACTGTCCTGGCATTTTAGGTGCCCCTAAAGCGTGAGAAGAAGTCTGGAATCCAAATGCGTAAAAATGCCCTGTGAAATCCTAAAGGTACTCATTGGTTTTAGGGCCCTTGCGCATCCAGGCTGCAAAAAGTGGCACACATGTGGTATCGCCGTACTTAGGAGAAGTAGGGCAATGTGCTTTGGGGTGTATTTTTATATATACCTATACTTTGTGTGAGAAATATCTCAGTAAACTGACAACTTTGAATAAAATTTTATACAAAGTTGACAATTTACAGAGATATTTCTCTCACCCAGCATGGGTATATGTAAGAATACACCCCAAAACACATTGCCCTACTTCTCATGAGTACAGCGATACCACATGAGTGACAATTTTTGCAGCCTGGGTGCACAAGGGGCCCTAAAACCAATGAGTACCTTTAGGATTTCACAGGCCATTTTATGCATTTGGATTCTCACACTTTAGGGGCCCCTAAAATGCCAGGTGAGTATAAATACCCACATGTGACCCCATTTTGGAAAGAAGACACCCCAAGGTATTCCGTGAGGGGCATGGTGAGTCCACAGAATTTTTATTTTTGGCACAAGTCAGCGGAAATTGTTTTTTTTTTTTTATTTTGTTTTTACAAAGTCTCATATTCCACTAACTTGTGACAAAAAATAAAATTTTACATGAACTCACCATACCCCTCACAGAATACCTTGGGGTGTCTTCTTTCCAAAATGGGGTCACATGTGGGGTATTTATACTGTCCTGGCATTTTAGGTGCCCCTAAAGCGTGAGAAGAAGTCTGGAATCCAAATGCGTAAAAATGCCCTGTGAAATCCTAAAGGTACTCATTGGTTTTAGGGCCCCTTTTAGCACCCAGGCTGCAAAAAAGTGGCACACATGTGGTATCGCCGTACTTAGGAGAAGTAGGGCAATGTGCTTTGGGGTGTATTTTTATATATACCCATACTTTGTGTGAAAAATATCTCAGTAAACGACAACTTTTAAAATTTTTTATACAAAGTTGACAATTTACAGAGATATTTCTCTCACCCAGCATGGGTATATGTAAGAATACACCCCAAAACACATTGCCCTACTTCTCATGAGTACAGCGATACCACATAAGTGAGACTTTTTTGCAGCCTGGGTGCACAAAGGGGCCCTAAAACCAATGAGTACCTTTAGGATTTCACAGGCCATTTTTATGCATTTGGATTCTCACACTTTAGGGGCCCCTAAAATGCCAGGTGAGTATAAATACCCCACATGTGACCCCATTTTGGAAAGAAGACACTCCAAGGTATTCCGTGAGGGGCATGGTGAGTCCACAGAATTTTTATTTTTTGGCACAAGTCAGCGGAAATTGTTTTTTGTTTTTTTTTGTTTTTTTTGTTTTTTACAAAGTCTCATATTCCACTAACTTGTGACAAAAAATAAAATTTTACATGAACTCACCATACCCCTCACAGAATACCTTGGGGTGTCTTCATTCCTAAATGGGGTCACATGTGGGATATTTATACTGTCCTGGCATTTTAGGTGCCCCTAAAGCGTGAGAAGAAGTCTGGAATCCAAATGCGTAAAAATGCCCTGTGAAATCCTAAAGGTACTCATTGGTTTTAGGGCCCCTTCGCGCACCCAGGCTGCAAAAAAGTGGCACACATGTGGTATCGCCGTACTCAGGAGAAGTAGGGCAATGTGCATTGGGGTGTATTTTTATATATACCCATACTTTGTGTGAAAAATATCTCTGTAAACGACAACTTTTAAAAAATTTTATACAAAGTTGACAATTTACAGAGATATTTCTCTCACCCAGCATGGGTATATGTAAAAATACACCCCAAAACACATTGCCCTACTTCTCCTGAGTACAGCGATACCACATAAGTGAGACTTTTGCAGCCTGGGTGCGCAAAGGGCCCAAATTCCAACGAGTACCTTTAGGTTTTACATGGCGGCTCACAATTTAGCCCCGCCCAAAATGCCAGAACAGTAAACACACCCCACAAATGACCCCATTTCGGAAAGTAGACACCCCAAGGTATTCACTGAGGGGCATAGTGAGTCCGTCTGAGATTTTTTTTTTTTTGCCAGAAGTTATCAGAAATTGAAACTTTTTTTTTTTTTTTCTCAGAAAGTGTCATTTTCCGCTAACTTGTGAAAAAAAATGAAATGATACATGAACTCACCAAGCCCCTCCGCGAATACTTTGTCTTCTTTCCAAAATGGTGTGATTTGGGGGGTATTTATACTATCCTGACATTCTAGCACCTGAAGAAACATGACAGGTGCTCAGAAAGTCAGGGCTGCTTCAAAATGCCAAAATTCCCTTTTTTGCACCATAGTTTGTAAACGCTATAACTTTTACCCAAACCAATAAATATACACTTATTGGACTTTTTTTTATCAAAGACATGTAGAACAATAAATTTAGAAAAAAATTTATATAGAAATGTAGTTTTTTTTAAAAAAAATTTACAACAGAAAGTGAAAAATGTCATTTTTTTGCAAAAATTTCGGTCATTTTTGATTAATAGCAAAAAAAGTAAAAATGTCAGCAGCAATGAAATACCACCAAATGAAAGCTCTATTAGTGAGAAGAAAAGGAGGTAAAATTCATTTGGGTGGTAAGTTGCATGACGGAGCAATAAACGGTGAAAGTAGTGTAGTGCGGAATTGTAAAAAGTGGCCTGGTCATTAAGGGTGTTTAAGCTAGGGGGGCTGATGTGGTTAAACTCCAGATTAGCATCAACAATAACAGGAGGGGTTCTAGAGGTGCAAAAATAGAGAAATCCACAGCACTCTTCAGTTTTTAAGAAAAAAACGGCTACTTTATTAGTAATAGCAGCATACAGATAGCAATGTTTCAACCATCTCTGGTCTTTATCAAGCTATGAAATCACAATGTGAAGTGTACCTTTAAATAGTGGGTCGATGGGTGTGTCCCTGGGTGTGTCCCTTGTGAGAGTAGGGCATTATATCACACGTGTGCAGTGACTAATTATGACATCTCTACATATTTATTGTTGCATGATACTTACTGGTGAAGGAGGGTCCATGCGAAACACGGGCGCTGTGTTCTGTGGTGAATTTGCACCAAATCCCGCGTTCACTATGTCCATATGCGCATGCGCTGATTCCCCACATCCACAGGGGGAGGGATCCTAATGCGGCCAATAGTAAAATCCGGCACCTGTGACGTCCGGTGTTGCCCAGGGCAGGAGGAAGATCCCGGTTAAGGGAACACCTCTCACACGCTGCACCAATCCAGAGCACAGGCGCTGATGACGTCTATTGTTGCTAGGTAGGATGGCGCAATCTCCAAAGGAGTGAGGATCGCGTCCCCTCCATAGCAACTATTTAAACCATATATTCCAGCAACTAGAATCGAAACCGGGGTGGTGATATCGGGTCGGCCAGGATATATGAGGGTTTCACTCAGCTGGAATCGCTGTTTAGACGATCTCAGTTGAAGCTTGTGTCCTCATGTTAGGCTGTGGCCCCCACAGGGACATGGTCAACTGTAAATTGGCCATCAGTCCCTAAAAGGGGGGGCATCTACAGCCGCCATTCATAAATACCCCATCTAAAAACAGTGTCAGCAACAAAATTCCTTCAGTGCGCTAACTCTGTGACAGG